>CM076683.1:80604324-80944324 GCA_038501925.1 Xenopus petersii
TCTATTAAATTAAAGGGCATCGCGCAGTAACTAACATATGTTTAAGTTTAGCGTCGAAAGAGCAGATTATTCCTCTTTTAAAATTTGGAAAACACTTAAATTAAAGTAAATTAAATAAATATAGCATTTGTCATGACAAAGGAGGGGGGTAACAAATCAGAGGGCGAGCCAAACAGATAAAAAAGGATAAAACAATATCTGTGCAATCAAAAAGCATCAATATAAAAAGAAAAAAGAAGATGCCCAGATCAGAGACATTAATACAGCATCATTGCTAGTAATAAGCCACTCACCATAGCGGAAAAACTGTGAACCAACATCTGGGAAGAGGATATAGATACAAATTGCAGAAGAGAAATCAGAAAGAAAACGTTGATCAAAGAAGAAATTAAAAAAAAAAAATAGAGAAGTGGTAAAAAAAAAAATATGAAAATAAAATCCCAGGTCTAGAAATTGGTCTCTAGAAAATCATAAAGACCAAAGCTCTGTAGGCATAATAAGGAAGCATATATAATCCATCAGAAGTGGAGGAAATTCTTCTTCATTTTGGGTTGAAAGCACAATTGCTATTCTGGGAGGGGTGTTTTAGGCAAAGTTTGGATTTCTGGTTTCCTTAATCCTTGTCCCCTAGACTCTGTTCCTGGGCGCAGCTCCGCAGGCTTTTCCTACTAACAGGCACAGACTGCCAGCCTTGCAGCCCTCACATTCATGACTATTAATATTACACCGATACTTAATAAAGGAAGAATGCTTGGAAATCGAGCGTGAAGCGAAGAGGCAACTCAAGGCAGAGCCCTGTTCTAAATGACGTCCATTGAATGAAGAGGCAGTGTATCTAATCAGAGGTGGAGGGGGAGGAAGAGGAGGGCGAGACTCACAGAGGAGAGAGAGGGGCTGGCTGACGAATCACAAGGAAGGGGGGACAGTTTAAAGGTTGCAGGGCATGCAAAAGGGAAACAGCTCCAGAATATGGGGATCAGCAGTGACAGGGAGGAGGGGGGCAGATAAAAGGATTTGGCACCTGGGAATCCTGGGAATATCCTGGAAATGACATGTCCATGTCTGAGGTCCTTCTCTTGCCGCTGGGGACGGGAATGCTCTCTGTGGCGTTCAGTCCTTTGCTTTTCATTTCTGAATCTGAGGGGGACGAATCTGCCGCCCTCTGAGCCTGATCCATAGCCCGATGGGCTTCAAGCACAAGTGCCACAGCTAAGAAGCACTTTCAGAAATGTGCCCGGTATCTGTCCGTGTGTCCTCTTGCCCCAGATCTCAGCAGCTCCAACTCAGTGTCCTTATTTCCCACGCGAATAACCTGTAGCACTGCGTGTGGCTAAACATGTAAGGCAGGTCCTCCTTCCACAACCCAGCAAAGCCCTGTAATGAGTGTGAGACAATAGAGAAATCCACCCTCGCTGCTGTGCTTGTGGGAGCATGCAGGGCCCGGAAGGGAGCGGGGCAAGTCTCTTCTTTTTGTTTAACTCTGATTTCCTGTCCGTGTTGGCAGATCCAGTGGGCAGATACGACAGTTTGCCAGGAAAGCAGATGCTAGCAGTATTCGCAGCAGTTCTGTCCCAGTCTGCAGGATTGTGGGGGGTCGGCCGAGTCCAGCACGGCTCAGTTCTGCCCGGTTCTGAATCTGCCTCCCTTCCGCCTGTCCCCGGCTCTCCTTGTCTCCCACTCTAAACCCGTCAGACTGGCTCTACCACTCCAGCAAACAACTCCTCCAAAATGTCATGTACAACTATACACAGCTCCTGGCTGGCTGGGGTTAGAACAACAAGAGACACCTACCGCCTGCATGTCCCTGTACAAATATGCACAGCTAACAAAATAAGGTTTGAAGCAGGCGCTGAAAGGGAGATTACAAGAGCCTTTGCCTAATGCATCGGGACCCTGCTCTGCCCTCCTGTCTCATTTACCTGCGACTCCAAAAGCCTTACCAAATATTCTGCTTTCAGTCCAGGGGAAACCTCAGAAATGTGAGTGCTGTGTGTCTGCCGCATAGTCTCAGCTTAGGGTACTTCATTTATTTCTTCTAAAAATACAGATCTAAATTAAATGACTGTATAATGAAGCAGACATTTTCTTGGGAAAAGTGTTTCAACGAATCGCTTTGGAAACCTTCGCAAAACCGCCGGGTGTGTGTGCGACTCAGTGCCACTGCCGGCAAGTCCTAACAAGACAGTGATCCATGCGCAGTAGCAACCCCTACTAACATGTCCTCTGTACCTCAGGCTGTCTCTCAGGTGTGCTCCCACACTGCACTATTTCCACTATTTCCACTATTTCCCCCACCCTTATCCGACCCTGACAGTTTAGAAGCATGGGGAAGGGAAGAATGTTTAAAGATAAATAAAAAAAAAAATATATATATATATATATATATATATATATATATATATATATATATATATATATATATATATATATATATATTCCAACATGTTATACAAAATCTGCTTTTATTTCCGAAATTATCCATATTGATGATCCATATTGTGTCCAATGGTTTTAGTAGTTATATTTATATATATATATATATATATATATATATATATATATATATATATAATTGATTTTACTTATATACTAATATATATATATATATATATATATATATATATATATATATATATATATATATATACTAAAACGATATGACACAAAATGATCCATCGGAAACAAATGCAGATTTTGTATCAAATGTTGGAAATTAATTAAAATATTGAAACTATTAATGTTACTAAGTGTTTGTGAGTGCATATATGTGTGTTTAGTATTTTAATAGTACAAGGCTCCTATCCTTACAGAATAACTCCCTGCACACTCAAGGTACAGATCGGAGTTGGACAAAACATTGTTTGAAATAAGTGCTGCAGGGCCCTTACCTCGCACTCCTCATATTTGATATTATCCGTTAGTTTCCAGAGCATTTTCATGGGTCGCTGGGAAGAGACTTTTCCAGTTCTTCCTCGTGCCCAGTCCTGTGTGCAGCAGTCCCTGTGTGTGCACAGAGAGGGAGGCTGGAGCGATGCTTTTGGTGCACTCAGATCTCCCTCTAATGGTGGAAAGTTTCTATTTTTTTCCCAGTACTAAGTCCTGATGTGCTCATTAGCATACAGGCAACTTCCCCATTGCTCCCAGCCTCCCAGTCTGCACTAGGGGACCACATTGGGATCCCATAGCCCAAACTTTAATGAAACATCATCAATAGATCTATTTCCAAAGGAAGTAATATTTATTTGTTTCCGTGTGTTGCAGTCCTTAAATTATATTTTTGCATATAGCTAACACAAAAAAAAGAATGGCACTGTATAAATGATTTATACCACCTAACAATTATTTCAGGGTTATAGCCTCTATACTAAAAACAGCCCCCCAACTAATTTCTAGATGTAGCACTCAGAGACCCTTTTAATTGAAGGGAGATGAGAGAATGATGTTGGATCTAATGAGATGGGTTTCACTCTGACACTCGGTTGTGGGAGCAGAACTAATTGTACTAAATCACATTACACTAGATGAAGAGTGGCCTATTCTGGGCTCATTGGGTTATTACAGAGGAGTGATTTGCCTGGTGTAATTATTAAGGCAAATAATGTGTTTCTTGTCTCTTCTTTTCGTTATGTTAGTATTTAGTCTGTAGCTCAGTTTATAGGGGCACAGTGTGGGTATAATGATAAGACCATGGGTGGTGGTAAATGAGATGAGAACTGGCTAAAGAAAGTGTCTGGAGCCACCATTGGGGTCTAAAACCAATGTCATGATGATTTTAGAAGTATCTACAAAACAAGACCGAGGTTCTTTTATTGTGTTCTCCCTTTAGTCTTGTATAAATAGTTGTTTTTTCTCTTATTGAGGTTGAAATTGAGCTCAGAGTCATTCCCCAGCCTATGCAGATTGACTGGCAGCATGAAAAGGGTCCAACTCGAGCCAGCGCCATCCAGGGAGGCCAGACAGACCCGGGCCCATCAACACGATTACCATGACCGCCCAGCTAATTGAATGTGAATATTCACCCGAGGATCAAACATTAGAGAGATGGGAACGATCCCTTTAACACGAAAACCCCTCAGATCAATAGCCCTCGCATTAAATGGGCATTAACATTTTTGGGTGGAGTAGGTGCTTTTAAGAGCTGCTAATGATGTGAAACTCAAAAATATAGATGTGTGTATGGTGGTTCCTTATTGAGCCCTTGCTGAACTAATGAACATAACTTTCAATGTGAGGTACATAAAACAAAGAAAGGAATAACCTATCTACTGTTAAACACAGGGTTAAACAAATCAAGGGTTGGTTAATTTTCAGTAAACTTTTAGCATGTTATAGAATGGACAATTCTAAGTAACTTTTCGATTGGCCTTCATTTTTTCTTTTTTTTATAGTTTTTAAATTATTTGCCTATTTCTGACTATTTGCAGCTTTAAAATGGGGGACACTGACCCCATCTAAAAAACGACTCCTCTTTTTATTTTCTATTCTGGCCCTCTCCTTATCATATTCCAGTCCATTATTCAAATCAATGCATGGTTGCTAGGGCAATTTGAATCCTAGCAACCAGATGACATTGCAAACTGGGGAGCTGCCGACTAAAAAGCTAAATAGCTCTAAAACCACAAATACTGTATGACCATGTATATATCTAGACTGTATAGTTCTTTTGGGAATAATGTAACCCTCCAATAAGTAAAATCTAAGGATATCAGAACTCATCTGGGATATTATATTTTATATTTTTGATTTGCTTGTATTAGACACAGGTTTTAAAGAATCATGTGACAAATGGTGTCACTATTCATCAACTATTACTGATGACACCGCTGAACACTGTTTTAAAGGAAATAATTTACAGGTTTCAGTATACACACTTGACTTGCTGCACTGACAAAGCAAATATGAAGTCTGATCTCGTTGCATTCGTGTGTGTTTGGGGTAGTGGAGGTGCTGGATGAGATCCCATAAGTCATATATGTGATATGCCAGAGGAGTTACGTGTCTCTACCATGACCCAGTAGGCTATGTAGCAACTTGGATCCAAATGTTTTTGTTTTCCTTCTGCAACATGCCAATGTGTAAAGATGTTTTTCCCCCTACAGTAATAATAATTCCAGTGATACTGTAGCTCATTTAGAATTCCATAATGACAATTGTCAAGGAGGACAATAAAAAATCAGAGAGTAACTAGGAATAGCAAGCATCTCCTAATATTCTTCATGACTCCCAGTTACAAATCTTCAAACTGGTATATGGTAATGACAGCAGCAAGTCAAACCAAGCCATTCCTGTGCACTGGGGCCTGGTTTGGCTGCTTCTGCTTTTGCATTGATTTATATGTGTACTTATTCTTTGTGTTTTCAGGTGAGTCAGCTAAATCCATCACAGAGGTACAGAGTAGGCAAAACCAGGACTGGGCTACAGTCTCAGTGATAACATGGAGTTAAATGGTATTCAAGTTGCTGTCCTCTAGCTGTTGACGAAAATGTTATTCAAGAAAACCTGAAGCTTATATACTGTATCCGTGCCAGCAAAACCTAACTCCGAGTGAAGTAAATAAAACCAAGTACACACAAACACACAAAAAGATAACTGTTCTAGCCACCAGTTACCTAACCGGCTCCTGTACAACCAATTCAAAGACAGTCGCAAAACTGTGTACAACAGAGATGAGCACGTTCCATTTGTTCTGCTGTCAATTTTGACTTAAAGGGATACTTCCATGGGAAACACGTTTTTTCCCCCAAAACTAATCAGTTAATAGTGCTGATCAAGAAGAATTCTGCGCTGAAATCCATTTCTCAAAATAGCAAACAGATTTTTTTATATTCAATTTTGAAATCTGACATGGGGTTAGACATATTGTCAGTTTCCCAACTGCCCCAGTCATGTGAGTTGTGCCTGCACTTTAGGAGGGACTACTTTCTAACAGGCTGTTATATCTCCTGAATCAGTCTGAGTGGATTACTATTGAGTGCTGTTCTTAGATCTACCACCAGGGAGTTATCTTGTGTTAGGGAGCTGCTATCTCATAACCTTCCCATTGTTCTGTTGTTAGGCTGCTGCGGGGGTGATATCAATCCAACTTGCAGTACAGTAAAGAGTGAATGAAGTTTATCAGAGCACAAGTCACATGACGGGAGCAGCTGGGAAACTGATATTATGTCTAGCCCCATGTCTGATTTCAAAACTGAATATAACAAAATCTGTTCGCTCTTTTGAAAAATGGATTTCAGTGCAGAATTCTGTTCGAGCAGCACTATTATCTGATGTGTTTTGAAAAAAACATGTTTTCCCATGAAAATATCCCTTTAAAGAAATACATGCAGACAAACACTCACAAGGACACAGACCATGACACCCTCACTAATCTTTTGATCTTCTAATATGGAAGAACAAGACATGGACAAAGAAGATGCAATGTTGGGCCACGCATCTTTGCATTATGGTAAGGGAAGAATAGTTGCTGCTCGCTTTAACTGGCTAGGAATAATTTATTATAGGGGTATAATAGAAAGCTTGTCCATAGGGAAACAGAAAACAACATTTCTTATCAGTCACAGGTGTCAGCTGCTAATACAACAGTGTAACATAACCAGAAGGAAGGACGTGTCTCCCCACCTGCAGTATCTGTATCATTTCTACACAGTCTCCAGCACATTGTCAGGATCATATCGCCCTACCCATATCTTCTCTAAAAATGTACTTCTAATTAAAGATCGCTCTGGGTAGACGGACTGCAAGTCTGCAAATACTTCTTTATAATCCTGGTTGTAATCGTAAATATGGGATAGAAATGGTCAGTCTGGGTTTTTCAGGAATATAATCATTAGCTCCCAAAGGTCATTTGCGTCTTTATAAACCCTGATGGAGACCTCGTCTAACTTGGAAAGGAAACATTTCATACAGTGTATTAAGGTGAAACACTTAGCGACTAGTAGCGGCTACTTTTGTGGCTACAGAATGCCAAAAAAATACCCTGCCATAGACAATACTTAATATTGTGTCTGTTAAAACACAAGTAATGTCTTAATCACCCCCAAAGGTCCCCACACCTCACTTGCATTCATTTGCATTGCATTCTTATACAATCTGATGTAAGGAGACCTGCCATAGGCCAGGGAAATGCAACTGTTCATACATTTTACTTTTAAAAATGAACTTTCTTCCAGGAGCAGCTTACTATCAGTTAGGGTGCAGGGGACGCAAATAATGCGCCAAACGCTTGGGGGTAAGGTGGAAGTTGTAAACTAAACTAAAAATACCTTACTCATAGCCACAAATAAAATAATCTAAGTTTTAGGTACTGCCTACAATATTGTTTGGGCCCGAGACTGCCAGAATCAGAACCTGGCAATGATGGCTGCTGGTCACACGCGTCCTCGTTTGCGCACAGCTGCGCACGCGCGTCCTCTTTTACGCATGGCCGCTCGTCCTCGCTTGTTCATTGGATAACGGCCATTGCGCTAAAGCCCATAACGAATGGTCTATATATACTGTCAGTTAATGTAATCATGAAAATCACTCATGGACATAAGAGCAGCGCTTGTGTGAGCAGACCAGGCCCATGTAGTGGGCAGCAGGCATAGGCAGTTAGTGTCTGAGCCACAAAACAGCCTGTAAATACGTGCCACGAAGACCGCAGTGAATTACAGCAAGTCATAATAATCTGTATTCACCTTTTTACTTGGCAAAATAAAGAAGTGGCTCAGGGCGGATCGTACCCAGTTAATTCCTGATCTGTGCGTAAGGGCAGTGAAGGGCACAAATACACTGTTTAAATGAATGTGGCTCACAGCAAGGAACCGCAATATTGGGGTATGTCATTATCTGGCAAGAAGGATAAACACCTAAAGTGTATCATTTTAGCTGTTGTACAATAACACACGTTACACAGTTACCTTATCCATGATCAACTCAATTTCCATTTCGTTTAAACAAAACATGAAATGCAATAAACTGGTCTCTCACCTGCCATTCCCCCATTTTAGCCAGTAGAGCCATCCTATGATGTGTTGCTGCTGATATTCCTCAGGGGGATCCTCCTGCTGGTGCGACCGACTGCACAACTCCTTCTTCTCCCTTCACAGCAATATCTCACCTGTTCATAAGAACTGGTCGGTACCTGTGCGCGCCTGCGCCCTGCTGCTGGAATTCGCTCAGCTATTTCACTCACAAAGCTGACAACTGGGGAGTTGATGGATTTACAGCAACAGAAGTCTCTGCACATAAACACTAGTTTGCACCCCCTCCCCCTATAAGGATCCCCTTACCAGCTACTTTATTACTGGCCGGGAGGTGTGGAGACTTAATGGCTTCATGTCATCTAGTGCTAAGGTGATAATGTGAAGCTACTGTTGGGATTTAGCGACCTCCCCTTGCCTTTGCCAAATTGATACAAAGCTAATACTTCAATAGCATGGATGACCTGTCTGAGAAAATAGCTCAAAAAGTTTCATTCTAGTTTTTATAACTTTTTGGCATTCTGTGTGAATGAGTGCATTGATATACAGTGACGCGCACACACTTAGGCAAACCTGACACTATTGCACCTATCCTTGGAGAATTAGCTTAACTAGTGCGGCCCCAGTTTGTGCGCTGCCAACCTGACAGGGGGTATGAGCGACAGAACGTGTGTCCTCCTCGCAGAGATTTCAGGTAAGGGAAGCAGATTGTCTGGCTGGAAGTTGCAGGTTCTCACTATGCCTTGGACTGGTATCTGGAAAGTAATGAGCCATGAAATATGCTATTCACAGCACGTCAACTAGCAATTCCTACAGCCTATACATTAATGTCCAATCGACATCGATTACGAGAGATAGTAATCGAATCACTCGGGTATTTCCATTCAGTTGCCCCTAAAGATTCTCTACGTACACTGCGCCAAATGTAACAACCAGCGCAGTACAACAGCGCAAAACAACCGAGCCCAGAACCGATTCACGGTTTTGCTGTGCAATATCTCTGTAAAACTATCACCCCCGACATTCCCAGAGTCCAATCATTAACTTGATGCTGCGAATGGACTTTTGATTTCCTCTAACCTCTATATATATATAATAGTTTCCCAAAATTGACGCACTCAAGGACTTCATAATGCAGTTAAAAAGACCCAAACGTTGCCAAATTTTCCCTTTTAACTGCATTATGAAGTCCTGGAGTGCGTCAATTTTGGGAAACTATTATATATAATATATATAATACACAAACGCCATGAATATCCTGTAAATTATATCCTTATAAACGGTGAGTTCTGATGTCATCAGTTATAAATGGTAAGTTCTGATGTCATTTCTGTCACAAGACTCATTGAAATTTGTGTATTATAATAAATAAAGTACCCCCAGTTGTAAAATATGAGGATATTAGAAGTTACCTCGGAGTTCCATGACCTATATAAATGATATGACCATTATGACCATTATATGGTCATGAAACTCCTCGGTAACATAATATAAGGGGGTACTTTATTCACTATATATATATATATATATCTCCTCAATTTTTATGTTTGCCCTTTTTATGCCATATAATTGAGGGTGGGGACAATGCAGTTTTTTTTTCTTATTTTGGGAGTTTTCTAAATTAGTCACTGTTATAACGAATTTAACGAATGTCAAAGTAATAGTAGGTATGCAAAATGTTTCCCAAATGCCCTTTATAGCATTATTATAGAAGTCAAAGCCAAATGGACAGTTTTGTAGTAACCTTTAGGGAATTATTTATTTTCAAAGAGGTTTGTTTGGAAATCACAGAAGAATTCCTTATGACAGAAATCTCATTAGGAGCAACATGTAATTAAAACGAAACTCATTCTGTTTCATTTTTTTAACATGTTTGTTGCAGCAGGTGATTCTAAATGCAATCTAACCCGTGTGAATTAATAATCTGCACTGTATTTGCTGACTGTTTACAAAGCAAGGCTATCGTCAATGGAAGTAAAAACAGCACTTAGAAATCCTGCAACACACTAATCTGCCCCAAGGGGAAAATATCTTGCACAAAGCTGAAAATAAGACTCTTTTAATGCTTGTGTTTTGCCATTTTGTCTGTGCCTGTATCTATATAGGTGTAAATATATATGTGTGCATTTATACACACATATGTTTATATATTTACATGTTATTTTTCCACTGACAGCTGAATGGAGAACTACAGAACACAGAGCGACGACAACTACTCCTTCTACGTTATTTGTTTTTTTTTTTTTGCTCACAGTTTCTCAAGAAGGAATATTCTCTTTATTTGCAAACAGATTTTTTTGTACAACTGACTTTTTTCTTTTTTTGGTATAAATTATGCAAATCGTTACTTGCTATTTTTCCCCCAGGTCAAAAACTAATTTAAAAACAGGTTTTGGAAACTTCAATGACTTCATCAAAGTATCTGCTTTGCCCAGACAAAAGACAGGTAGCTGATGTCAAAAGGGCAGGACCATTACAGCTGCTTGCATTGAAATCCAATTTACATTGCAAACTTAATTATCACTGAAACGTTCTAGGAGTAATAAGGCTTTACTGCTCTTTAGCTTGTTAGCCCAGAAACGAATTGTATCCCCCCCCCACCCTCTTCACCAAACCAGCTGGATCCAAGGGAAATATAATATTTTAGTTACATATTATAAATTTGGAGGCAAGTTTTGCCATAGCTGTTTCTGTAAAAGCACGTGCTAATATTACAAGTATTTTACTAAGCTGCCAATTTCCTGGGGAGTGAGTGGTTATTAGTCTACACTGGCGATGGTAAATAAATTAATTCTTACTAGCTACAGGCTTATTCCTCAACGGCAAGTACAGTTCAGTAATACAGTCCCTGTACAGCACAAAGGCTTGTTGTTTGTGTTGAACTGTTGCAGGTTTTTCGTTTAGCGAACTAAACGGACACAAGTGACTTATTTATTGCCCTGCAACAAATAACCCTTGGTTTGTCTTTCCTTGTACGTGTGACAGTGACACTATACATTAGTCATTTGTTTGCATGAATAATTCATGCCTTTTCTTTATTAAAAAACGAAAACACTTTTTTTGTCATGGTGTTCTGAACTTGCTTCTGATCTTTCTAAACCAATAGTGTGATGCGCGCAGAGTTTATGAAGAGTAGGGAGTATCTCCATTCTTTTTTGTGGTTATTAAACAATTACAAACAAATGTAGCAGTCTAACAACTAGACCCAAGCAGAAGTCTGTTCACCTTTTGGTAAACCAACATTTTTCTAAAAGGCATGCAACAATGTTCTCTATTGAAAGAAATCATTTTACAAGGAAATGCACAGAATAGATCATTTTAATTACTCTCTGTATATATATATATATATATATATATATATATATATATATATATATATATATATATATATATATATATATATATATTATCTGATATGGACATTTTAATGTAATACAATGTAAGTGCACGATTTATGGTACACCAACATGGGTGTAAAATCCGATTAAACAATTAACCATCTGTGTTAATGTCTATATTTGTTACTGGAATGACGAGAACAGACTTTGAAAGTCCAAAATATACAGAGAAACTTTTGTGACCATTACAAATGTATAAAATCTTACTTTTTCATTAAAATGTTGTGTGTGTGGGGGCGGGTTGTATCAGCAACTAGGGGACACATTTATTGCAAATACTTTATACCTTAAAATCCAGTTATTCTATGTTATACATTTCATTTATTCTATGACATACATACATAAATGCAGTTTGCGCACGGTAGCGCACGCGCGTCCTCGTTTGCGCACGTGCGCACGACCTGGTGGTGGGGGGGAGAGGCACTACGTGGCAAGCCGGCATTTCCCAGCACTGGCCACTACTCTTTGTGGACTGATTTCCTTTGATTTCACTGGGAAATACTGCAGGCCCAGTCATGAAGAATTTATATGGGAAAATGCAGATACATCATATGAGTTAACTTGATAAGATTACACAGATGAAATTATACTTAGTTTGCCAGTGCCTTAAAGGCTGCAGTGTTGCAAATTGTGGATTGCAAGTACATACCTCCCAATATTTTGGAAATAAAAAGAGGGACAAAGAAGTTGGCACAGGTAGCTTGGCAACATTTTTTTGACCACGCCTGTTTTGTGGCCACACCCCCATAATTACCATGCTCATTTGCAAAACTTGGCAGGTTTTGAAAGTCTGAACATATTTCTGTGTGTTATTTTCAGTTACTACAGTTTTGCTAATGAAGGCGAATTGCCCTTTAAGCTGTGAGTGTTACAATTACTTATTTGCTTATCTGAAATTGTTACAAAAGTATCTTATAAGCAGCTGTGGCTGTTCTGGGAACTCTGCCAAAAGCCAATTAAGTTAGAAGCTTCTTGTTTCTTTTTCTGCCTGTTCAGTGCAGAGAAAAACTGGACTTTCTAGTACAAATGAGGGACTGTAGGTTGAGCTGTAAAAAGAGGGACTGTCCCTCTAAAAATGGGACAGTTGGAAGGTAAGCAAGTAGAATATGTGAAACCTGTAACTGCATACTCTTTTAAAAAGGCAGCTAGCATTGAATACAAATTGTATATATACTTGTATGTGGCTGCTTTTTGAAAAAAAGGAAATAGACACAATCCCATAAATAAAGATGATGGGTGGGATTGGGAACATGTGCCCATTAGCTTGAGGGCTGGTCACACTGCTGTGTAGGAAAGCCTATGTTGTTTTTTGTGTTTATTTCAAATAGGGTTGCACCGAATCCACTATTTTGGATTCGGCCAAACCCTGAATCCTTCGAGAAAGATCCAGCCGAATACTGAACAGAATCCAAATCCTAATTTGCATATGCATTGTTTTGTGACAAAAAGTCACATGATTTCCCTCCCCACCCCTAATTTGCATTTGCAAATTAGGATTCGGATTCAGTTAGGCTGGGCAGAAGGATTCGACTGAATCCTGCTGAAAAAGCCTGATTCCGTGCATCCCTAATTTTCTGTTATTCCTTTGTCTGACAGTACCACCGTTTAATAACATTAGGATGGAATTGTATGAGAAATTGGCCAAAGTAAATGCCTAAAGCTGGCCATAGACGCAAAGATCTGATCGTATGTATCGAGTATTCGTACGATTTTCGAACCGTGTGTGGAGAGTCCCGACATTTTTCGTCCGGCGGAGATCGGTTGTTTGGTCAATCGGACAGGTTAGTAAATTTCTGTCGGCTGCCGATAATATCTCTGCGTGTATTGCCGATCGTACGATTTTCAGTGGGGGACTGTCACTAGCTTTGGTTGGACATAGATATCGTACGATTGCTGTCAGGGGCAGAACATTGCTGATCTGTTCTTTAACTAATCTGACTGGTAAGACTTGAATGGTTAGTGGCGGGTCAGGAGATGGGAAAGTCCGATCGTACGATGATTCGTACGATCGGATCTTTGCATCTATGGCCAGCTTTATTCAAGGTATTCCCATTCCCCTGTTGTGCCTCCCATTCTCTTGAAAGGGAAATATATGCAGGTGCATGAGTATACTTGCACCTCTGATTGTTACCCAATCAAGTAAAGGTGAGCAGGGGCGCTAATCAGCTGATTGAAATATGCATGCTGTTCATCTTCCTATGTTTATCATGTACAGATATAGAAGCAGGTATCTGAAAACCTGATATCCAGAAAGCTCCAGAATACTGAAAGGCCATCTCTTATTGGAGAGAAAACATATCAGTTGGGTTTATTTAATAATTACGTGATTTTAAAGTAGACAATACAAATTATGGAAAGATCCCTTATCCACAAAACCCCATGCTCCAAGCACCCTTATACATCTTAAATTAACTAAATTAACAAAAGCAAATTAACAAATGCTATAACTGGCACCACACAACAAGAACAGGACAATATCACTGCTTCAATTTAATTACATATTATAGATGGATCTTAATTACATAGATGGATACTAAAAGTAGCAGTACACAATAAACATTGACTCCCAGTTCTCTATGGCCAGCAGGTCAACTGAGGCAAAAGGATCCAGTGAGAATTGTGCCTGCCCTCACTTTCTGTTCTTGGATTCATATGATCATCATTGAAGGCTCTGAAGTGGAGCTAAACACTTTCATTCAGACAGACTTGTGGGTACATTACAAATCCCAACATGCTTGTATATATTAGAAAATGTTAATATAAAAGTGGCATATTAGAGAATCTTACCAAACTGGTATATATATATATATATATTTACGTAAATATTGCCCTTTTACATCTCTTGCCTTGAACCATCATTTCGTGATGGTCTGTGTGCTGCCTCAGAGATCACCTGACCAGAAATACTACAACTCTAACTGTAACAGGAAGAAGTGTGGAAGCAAAAGACACAATTCTGTCTGTTAATTGGCTCATGTGACCTAAGAAGTATAGTTTGTTTGGTATGTATGTGTGCACAGCGAGTCGTACGATCCCAGGGGGTGGCCCTTATTTTTTAAAATGCCAATTTTCAATTTATTATTAGCCAATGGCACATACTACTAAAAAAGTATATTATTATGAAACTGGTTTATTAACATGAAGCAGGGTTTTACATATGAGCTGTTTTATGCAATATCTTTTTATAGAGACCTACATTGTTTGGGAGGTATCGTTTTCCTTTAAAGAATGCTGTGATATGTATCCAGCAACATCAATGTTGTATTCTTCAAGTAATATTGCTCAATAATACACTTGATAAAGGGCCTAGCCGGAAACATGTAGTGTGTTGTTCACTACCCCAATAAAGATACACTTGCAGACTCAGCTTGCTGCCGTGGACTTCCTGCAATTACCTCCTTTTCTATCACATCAATAAAACATTTCTCTATCCCTAGGATCAGCAGCCCTGTGAAAATGCAAAAAGCATCCCACTTTATCTGTGTAGGTTTTTTACCCTTGCATCTGTAATGCAGTTAGGGGCCCAGTGGTAGTGGTGGGGCCTGAAATAGAAATGCGTGCTTTGAAAGGGGATGGGTTTGTGTTGAGCAGCTAGGGTTTTGGCGGATCTTGGGCAAAACTGTGAGTGACTAGGGTAGATCAGGTCATGGTTGTGCATATAAGGGCATTTTGCCTTATTTCTGCCTCATTTTACTTGCTCACTGCCCAAAGTGCTCAGGCGACCAGTGGACTAATAATTGGGGGGTGGGTGGACCTGCTAACATAGTAGTATGGTTCCATAATTACTGTTGGCAGCCCTGACAATGTAATATCATGAAGGTAACATTATACAATAATCTTTATATGTAAGAAAAGATATGCAAGATTCTTACTAAGGAATTTGCTTATATCTATTCTTGTGGTTTTGTTTATCTGCTTTAGAGAACTGGTTCCACCATGGGACGTTTTCTATGGCGGGTTTACCCTTAACGGTAATGGCACACACAGTAATTTCAAGTATTTTATCCAACAAATATTTTGTAGTTCAGCCCAATTAAGTCAAGCGGCAGATGCTTATTGATCATGAAAGCTTAGTGCCATATTTTTCAGAAATAAGCCCTTGGTTTAGGGTGAAGCAAAAGGCAGTTTTAATGCACATTGACACAGCACTGATTTTTGATACCAAACTCTTTAGTTAGTATATATATATGGGTATATATAATTTATATTTGCTGGGTTGCATATGGAGGGGTTGAACTTGATGTACTTTGTCTTTTTTCAACCCATTTTAACTATGTAACTATGTAACAATGGTTTGAGTGGTGGTGGAACATTGGGCAAAGCAGACAGTTTGGAAAACAATTATATACGGTGTACATTTCTCACAGTTATAACACAGCCACAGCCCCTTCCCACAAATAATTATACCACTGCTATTATAGGTGCTGCTGACATGTTTGCACATGAAGGTGTGAAATGTTGAACTTTCTAACTCCAACTTCTGTTCCAAGGAACACCATAGTCAGTCTTTCTTCACATGCATGTAAATAGAAAGTGTCTCCTTGGTCTATAATAGTTGGCTGATGGTGATGATCGCTTTGCCAAAGCCTATCAGTCTGGAAAAGTCATTCATCTTCCTGGGTGAGGGATATATTGTGCCAAAAAAATTCCTATGGTCTATTTTGTGTGTTTTTTTTATTCTTTTATAAATAGATAGTTACATCAATGACATAAATGTACCATAACAACAGAAATACATGCAAAACAAATGCAATAATTAATAAGGTAATTAATACAAGCATTCTAATATATTCATTTTTTTAAAAAAAAACAAATAAATCAAATTTCTAGTACAACAAGTACTAACTATAGTGAAAATGGATATTGTAGAACTATTGTCTAAAATATTAGTCCTAATTTAGATTTTATTATAGTCCTAATCTAGATTTTATTACTTTTGTAATAGTACGAAATGGAGTACAAATGGAGATTTCCATTTGTAGATAAGTTGACCATTTATTTGCTGTTAGATCCATCGGATGAGATTTAACATTGGAATCATTCCATATTAAAGACTGAATCCTTCTGATGTTATTATGAGAAGACTTTAGACTATTAAGAGCAGATAAAAGGTGGGAATCATAAGTAGCTATGGAATCAGTTTGGTTCTTTTTTTAAAACCAATATGACAATTGAAAATAATACAATTTTTCTTTATCCGGAATTTGAAATTTATCTCTGAAGTCATACTCACACAGGCGCGTGTAGGCGCCGAACGCAGGAAAAATGCAGCATGTTGCGTCTCAACCTGCGTTCGGCTCCTACACGCAGGGCTGATCCTATCAAATGTGGGGCCCAATTGGGACCAGTTGGCGGGGCCCCTAGACAAAGTGTTGCTGGCTACTGACACAGCAAGTATTTAGGAAAATAAGGGCATACAGGCACAAAATAGAAAGGAAAGGGGCAGTGCGGGGCCCCCAGAGGTGCGGGGCCCAATTGGTCCAATTGGCCTAAGGCAGGCCCTGCCTACACGCGCCTGTGTGAGTACAGCCCCATTGGAAAAAATGTAATGCGTCTATTCCTGCGCTCCCCTGCGGCTGAATGCAGAAAAATGGCACGCAGGGGAGCGCAGGTAAAAACGCTCGTCAGTAAGAGCCCTAATTGCTGTCAACAGGAATCAATTGAAAAAAGCAGCACTGGAGTTTTTTATGATTTGTTTTAAAGCATGTTTTAAATTAAGTATATTGAAGAGGTTGTTTACCTTCAAACACTTTTATTCTGTTCAGTTGGTTTCAGATTGTTCTCCAGAATGAAAGACTTTTTCCAATTACTTTCTATTTTCTATTTGTGACCGTTTTTCTAATATTGAAGTGTAACATTTTATTTTCCACCTTCTAAAGCAGCTCTGGGAGGAGGGGTCGCCGACTGATAAGACTCCCTGAGTTTCATTAAAGGCAGCTGTTAAAATTGATACAATAGTTGCTAATATTCCACATATACTGCTGAGAAATGGATCAACTAATAGTATCAACTTAATGTAGCAAATTTTAACAGTTCAGAATGCTCCTGGGTTATTGAGCTGCCAGACTGAAACAGTAGAGACAGGAACATTAAACCTTAAACTGACATTTTGGGAAAATGGTTAAAAAAAAGGAAAGCAATTGAAAAAAGTCTTTATTAATCTTTGTAAATGCCTCTCCCACCACACCACGCGTTTGCATTTTGTAACCACACAAAGCCTTATCACAATAAAAGGACAGAACTTACAAAAACCCAGAATACATTAATGGGGCAGATTTTAGCTGTAGCAAGAATTAACTTAGCGAAACATTGGCTACAAAAGACCATAGACACTCAAGGTATAGTGGGAAAAATTACCCAGACACAGAATATGTTGTATTTAACAGCTTTACTGGAAGACACAGTGGAGAAACATATGCAAATCTGGGCTCCATGGAATGTTTATACAATTGTGAGGGATAGGCAATGGTGACCAGGACCGCCATCAGAAATCGCAGGGCCCCATAAGACAAAATTTCCAGGGCCCCCTGCAAGCCCACTGCAAGCCCCACCTACAGGTCTGCCCTCCCCACCACACAGAAAAAAACAAAAAAAATATTGGTGGCTAGGGTTTCCACTGTTAATAAAAAATTAAAAGATATTGGTGGTCAGGGCCCCCCATAAAAAAACATTTGTGGCCAGGGCCCCCCCATTAAAAAATATTGGTGGCTAGGACCCCACATGAGAAAAAAAAATGGTGGCCAAAATTGGTGGTCATGCCCCCCCCCACATTATAAGAAAATTGGTGGCCAGGGCCCCTTAAACGTCCATGCCTTCCCGAAGTCAGCAGCTCTCAGAAAGATGGGGGGCCCAGTTAATCAAGTAAGTGTGGCGTGGCCGGGCCCCCCTTACCCTCGGGGCCCCCTACAACTCTCCCCCCTGTCCCCCCCCTGATGGCTGCCCTGATGGTGACAAATACAACATCAAATATAACAGAAAGTAGTACTGGTGAAAACAAATCAATATTGATGTTATCCTATACTAATATTCCCTTTCCCATAAAGAGTTTTGGATTGAAAATGATAAATGCTTTACCATTTGTTAATGCATATATACTTGAAAAATAAAAGAGATATAAAAGGACAAACTCCAATTAATAGCCTTGTATAGCACAGAAATGAAGTTAAATATCTCCCCCAGTGGGATGCAGTTGGGTGGAGTTGCCCGAATACCTTTGCTGTGAATTTTTCCTTTGATCTTAACTGGCAGCACATATTTAGTGCTTTCACCTGATAAGTGTAATTCACAGTGACAGCAGCGTTATATTTAAAGATAGAGCTATTGATAATATTTGCTGTCGTGTGTATTTCATGGTATATACCGTGCTCAGTATTGTTAGCATCAGCCAGAGAGACCTGCGAGTCATTCAAATAACCACACCCTTAAGCAAAACAAAGAAAGTACATTTTTGTTTGATGAGTGTTTGTGCTGCTCATCAATCCTTTGAAGCCACTTATCAGATCTATCTGTACCAAGTTATAAACTACACAACCTGCAGTTATTGGCCAATGCAGTAAAATCTTAACCCTAAAAATTGTCGCTTAGGGCCAAGTCCTGTAAAGTGACAGGCTGATACTGTAGCTCAAACATCTTGACCCAGCCTAGCATTGCTATGGAGAAATCTGGAAAATCCTGTTATAGGGTTGCCACCTCCCATTCATATGGTCCTTTCCCATTGGGATCCCCCAAGCCAATTTAGCTGACCCTTTGGGTGGTCAAAAAGGCCACAATCTGCTATTTAATTCTCTATTCAGATGAATTTGTCCATATAAAAGGTTTTAAAATCTTGATGGCTTGATGTCATACATAACTCAGGCAAGCCAACGTCTGAGCTACTTATTATTTTTATGCTATTGCTGTTATCACTCAACCTAATAATTCTTTCTCCAAGTGGAACCCTAAGAACTCAATTTGTGCCTGACCTGTAACTAATTGTGTGGTATATGTATGGAAGGTTTTGTGGCACATTTACTTGCCAGACATAGTGAAAAGTGTCGTTTGTGCACACAGTTTTGGCACAGTTTTAAATATTTCTTATTAACTGTGTTTCTTCATGTTATAGAGCAGAGGCATACAGCCGAGGCCCCATATATACTCCTACCACTATTTCAGCGCCCACTAATGGCATGGGAAGCACTTCCACTTGTACTTACAGACATAAAACGTCTTCTAGCATCTACAGTACACCACTATAAAAATACATTTTGGTTAATGTGTATTTAAATGTTGAGTTGTCAAGCTAAGTAAGCCAAGCATAAGTCAAGAAAAGCAATCTTCAGTTAGAGGTGTACGCCACATGGCTGATATAATTTGTTCACACACTGAACATAACTATTCCTACATACATTTTAGGAAATTGGAATCTACACTTTGTTAATTCTTGTTTGGTTTCTTGTGTACAATGTAGTGTAGCAGAATGTTTGCTTTTGCTCTGGTTTGCTATGAGGTCATGATTAACTTTCATCATGCAATAGGAGGGTGTCATCACCTGCCTGAATAGCAGGTTTCCTGGTTACTTACTTTGGAGCCTTACACGGCTTCTTACCTGGTCAAATGCTTCTAAGGGAAACAAGCAGGTATACAGATAACCTATATTTTTTTTTGCAGTGCAATCAAACAAAGCGATTGTTTTATGGTTGCTTTATTTCCTTGTAAAACAGACACTGTTTGCTTGGTTCTTAACAATGCAGAAACACTCTAAAGCATATAAATCAACATGTTAACACAAATGGATTCTGAGTTCAAATGGCTGTAAGTCCCTATAAGTCCGCTTAAGTTGGGCGATCATTAGTCCAAGTGTGAAGTGCTCAGACTAGCATTGTGGTTAGTAATTCCATTGTATTGTCACTCCAGACAAACTATCCTTATGATTTATACATCCTACTGGTCTGCAGGTTGATTTCAGGTGCTTTGTACACCATGTGGTCCTACCACTGAAAATTTGGAAGCACAACACCCTGAATTTCTGCTGCTTTATGCAATTTTCATTGTCAATAATAGGGAGGAACTTGGTGCCATCTAAGGGCAGTGGATGACAGAGAAATTTGTTGCCCATGATAAAAATGCATGACTGCAGGCAACAAATCTCTTGAAAATGCTTTTCCATTGGAAATAACTAACATTTTCTGCAGTAAAACCTACCAAAATTCATACCCAGGCAACTTCGTAAGGATGATGAATTGACACATTGGTTTTACTGCCAGTGATTTCAGTTATTACCAATGGAGGAGCATTTTCAGGAGATCAAGTCACCCCCAGTCGTGTCCCTTTTTTTCTCGTGCGACAAATCTCCCCAGCAGCTACTGCCTTTATAGTAGTGTTTCCCAAACGGTGTGGCTGCCACCCATAGTGGAATCCACTGGACCAGCTGGTGGGTCCAACCTGAATACAATTTAGAATAAGATTTAGGGAGAACTGTCTGTTTTGTTTCCTCAAAACTTTTGAAAGACAATCCTGAATTATAAGAAAGGGTGAAATTTAGCGTAAACACATATTTGTTGCACAAGTTATTCTTAGAACTTCTTCCTATGACTGAATGACTGATAGACTAGTGACTGAATCTTTATATGAACCATATTTTTCTTGAAAAAATTTTTTTGTTTCTCTAAAACTCTAAAAATCCAAGATTTATTAAGCGGCATCTTGAATTTTTTATTAAGGGTTGAATTGAGAATTCGATTTTTTAAAAAATTTTTATGGTCAAAACTCTCAAATTCAATTTGTGAATTATTCAAACTCAATTGGAGTTTTAATTTGAATTTCCAGATTTATCATACTCTGGCCCTTTAAGAACTCGAATTTGACTATTCGCCAACTACCTGCTGAGTTCATGTATTAGTCAATGGGAGAGGTCCAGGGACCAATTTGGACATTAGTAGCCTGACAGTTCAGAGAAAAAACTCCAATCAAGTTTAGTCGAATTCTAATCAAATTCGATTCCAGTTTTAGAGTCTGTAAAATGAGTCCGAGTTTTATATATTCAAATTTAATAGAGTTTAAAAAACTCATAGGAATTCAAAATTCGTAAGAACCACAAAAAACTCAAATACAAAATTGTGCCAACAAAAAGATGTCGAAGTCCCATAGAAGTCAAAGGAAGCAGCAGTGATACTATTGTACATTTTTTTTTTTGGTCTATTTTATTTTCGGAGGTTTTCAGTTTTTTTTTAGCTAGGAATTGTCTGAAAAACTAGAATTTTGAGAGGTTTTAGAAGTTTTCATATCAATTAATGCATTGTTCAGCTTTTTTTTCATTCATACTTTTTGTATTCTGATCTTATTATAACTTTCATGGTATTTTAGAAACAGAGTTTAATTGTGGTTTCTAAAACCACTAACATTCAACTATTTAGTAAATAGGCCACTAAAGGTTGTCCTGCTCAACTATTGATTTATTACAGGCCCGGACCTGTAATAAAGTTGGCAACTTTTTTTGTATTCTTTGTACAATTTTATATAGGGCATTATGGTAAATTAGTTTTATTTTTGGCACTAGTGGTCCTTGAAATGAAGAACACAGAGGTAGCTTTTTCTGTACTGAAATTAAATATGGGCCCTGGCATTTCAAGTATACAGAGACCCATACAGACCACAATAGGCTATGACATCTTACAGCTGCATTTGCCAGTATCTACAGATTGCCAGTCTGGGTGCATGAATCAAAATCATGCAAGTGATATAGACTAGCAGAAGTAAACTTGTTCCTATGGCATATTCATTGAATTCAATATTCTAGATTTCAGATGTTGCACTCTTCTAGGAAGGGAACAAGAACACTGATGTCCAGGAAAAATTGTACTGAATATATAGAAGTAATGCAGGTATGGGACCTGTTATCCAGAATGCTCGGGACCTATTGTATTCCGGATAACGAATCTTTCCATAATTTGGATCTTCATTCCTTAAGTCTGTAAACATTAAATAAACCCAATAGGCTGGTTTTGCTTCCAATAAGGATTGCTTATATCTTAGTTTGGATCAAGTACAAGGTACGGTTTTATTATTACAGAGAAAAAGGAAATAATTTTTAAAAATTAGGATTATTTGGATAAAATGGAGTTTATGGCCTTTCCGTAATTTGGAGCTTTCTGGATAATGGATTTACGGATAACGGGTCCCATACCTGTAGTAATATATTAGTAATAGTGATAATCAGGTCTCTCAGGCCTGCTATCCCTATAATAAATTGGCAAAAAGGGCATTTTTGTAAAAAGCAACACAGTCTATAAACTGTTTCGCAGCTTCATAAATAGAAGCATTGGTGTTTGTCTTTTTGAAGCAATAATGAAGAACCCATATAGCTAATCATTGTGGTTGGCAGATCATAGTTTGCTACCTAATAGTCATTAAATTGACACTAATCTAAATTCAAAAAATAAAATGAATATATTCATATATATTTTTATATCATTTATATAATTTATTTTGAAAGACCTGCAGAGAACTGCTAATAAAAAAGGGTTTCTAAAGCAGTAGACAATGGTAAATGTTGCTCACTAACAGCCTAATACAACTCTACATCAGTCTGTATTATGCTAACTTAATGCATAGACATAAGTAAAGTGCCAATACACTTTCAGGTACAGCAAGATATATGGTTATTACTATAATGACCTTGAGAATGTGTTAAGGAATGTGCTTTGTTAGCTATATTTCCATAATCTGTATACAATTTGATGCCAAGATTGTCAAAAAAAGGAAATTTTGCATCTGTTTAGGGCCACCCTGACACAGCGGGGGTCATTTATAAACTTCGCGCAGGGCAGAGTGGTTCGCAAAGTGAATATATTTGCCCTGCGCATGGTTATATTTATAAAGCTGAATAAGAGGGTGCAAACAGAATGTCACAATGCGAATGTCTATAGGAGCTTTTTAAATATGTCACAATTCGCAGATTGCGAATATTTATGTGCACACTCTGCGACTCAATTACGCCACAACTTTGGTGGCGGATAAAATATTCGCAAAACAGTTTCGCAAACTGTGAATTTAAGTTACTGTCAACGCTATTTTCACGCACAACAACCTCGCACATTGGGTGTGCTCGCGCAAACTCCCGTATCATTTGCGAAAATTTATCCACACTGCGAATTCGCAAAAACCAGAAAGGCGGGCAGAGCAGTGCAATATATTAGCGTTCAGGAAAAAACATGCGCAATACAACAATTTGCGAAAAATATGCACTGCGCGAACATTATAAATGACCCTCAGCATGTCACATGTCGTGTGGCTCCAGTATATCGATATGATCTCCAACCATTTATCAACAAGAGGTTGCATTGCGTGACCGTCTCCAAATATGGTAGATTTGCTATCAAGTCATGTCCTTAGAAGGTACAGCACTGCACCCACTATGTGGATCCAAAGAAACTTCCACACTGAAGATCTTTCTTATAAGTACATAAATCCTTATGCGCTCTATTCTTCAACTTTTGACTAAGCTTACTTATTCAAGACATTTTTCAATCCTCCATTGATGTTGGAGATGTCTTTTTTTTAAGTCAAAGTAGCAAAATGTTATTGAAATCGATTTATTCATCTCTATAGCATTTTAAGTCCTGCATATACAGTGGCACTATATCAATAAAAATATACATACCTATGTACATTTTAATGCTGCAAAGTTTTATGAAAAGGATATAAGATGCCTACTGATCACATTTAATAAAGATGTTTATAACACACTTAAGTTAAGCCCATAAACATACCTAACTCGGGGGAGCTTATTTATCAAAATACAAAATTCGAGTTTTTAAAAAAAAATTAAAAAAAAGTCAGAGCAAACTAGAATCCATGATTTAACATTATTTATTAATAAAAAAGCACAATTTAATTGGATAGTGGATAAACTCGATAAAATCGTGCAAAATCTGAATTATATGATTTTTTTCTGAAAAACCTGAATTTTTTGGATTTTTGTCTGAAAAGTGAGAGTCAGATTTTCGTGCTAATTTCAACGCAGTCCATTGAAACTTTCAAACCTTTGAACCTCTCCCATTGACTTATATACAACCTCGGCAGGTCTGAGATGCCGGATATTCGGATTCTGACTTTTTCCATTCTGAAGGTATAATAAATCTCGAAAAAAATGAGTTTTTTTCCCACTGAATAACAAGCTAAATTTGTTAGCATTATTGTGCCTTTATTTTGATTAAATAAATCTCCTTGGTGACTTGCATGATTCCTGTAATTTAGAGAGGTGGGACATCACTGTACATATATGCTTTACATTAGGGCTACTTCAACTCTGTTGCTTTCTTTATATAGCTGGTAGAAAATGATGTAAGCATTAAATAAACCCAATAGGCTTGTTCTACTTCCAATAAGGAATAAGGAAGTTATATCTTAACTGGGGTTAAGTACAAGGTACTGTTTTATTATTACTGAGAAAAAGGAAAAATTTGTAAAAAAATTTTGATTATTTGGATAAAATGGAGTCTATGGGAGACAGCATTTCCGTAATTCGGATCTTTCTGGATAAAGGGTTTCTTTATCTTATACCTGTATAAATAGATCATGCTGGGAATGTTGTACTTCATGTACGGTAAAATTTTGTTATGTTTGTGGTTTTTAAAAGCTTTTATGTAAGGCTGGGGATGTGTTTTCAGTAAACATTGGTTGTGTTGTTCTTTATTTACGCCCTTTTGATGGTTTTTGTTTGTGTCTTTTTAGCACTATATGACTAAAATATTTTACAATAACTTTAGGTATGTGAAAAACCATGTCCCTCTGACATCATCAACAGAAAGTTTTCAACAGTAAAGCTTCTTTGGGTTAATTCTGGGGAGAGAAACTGCAGTATATATAATAAAATATGGAAATGCAAGGCACACAACTTGGATAGAAAAACATTATGTTTTAGTCTTTAAAAGATGCAGATTAACAGGATGCATTTCCTTGTTTTGCATTTTCTTAAATATAGTGTTTATCTCTGTGTATTGAGCCAAAATGTTTGCCACTCCTTAATGCAAATACTTGCAGAAGTTCTAATGTAAGCTGAAACACTAGAATAGTTTTAACTGGAACTGATAAAGGGTGGTTTTGCTCCACCTAAATGTTGCTCCATCTAAGGGCAGAGACACATGGGCAGATTCGGGGAGATTAGTCGGCCGGGGACAAATCTCCTCTTCTTCAGGGCGACTAATCACCCTGAACTGCCTCCCCTGCCTTCTCACTGGCTAGAATGAAAATCACCAGCGGGACGGCACTCGGAGCAATTTGTTTTCTGAAGTTGCCTCACAAAGAAACTTCGGGTGCCTTCGGAAAACAAAGCGATCCGAGTGCCATCCCGCCGGTGATTTTTATTCTAGCCGGCGGGAGGGCAGTTCAGGGAGATCAGTCATCCCGAAGAAGAGGAGATTTGTCGCCGGGCGATTAATCTCCCCGAATCTGCCCATGTGCATATTATCAAGGATGAAGCATGATGATTTATGTAGTCCAGCAACCACACATAGATGGATTATCACTCACAATATTTATTTTTCTAATTCTATTGGTGCCAGCGGCTCATCTAATGACCCAGTGAGAATCCTGCCTGCTCTCTTTACAGTACATATGATGTTTTTTTTGTCGCCAAAGAAACTAAAGAAAAAGGCACCTAAACAGCACTATATCAGCCATTATACAGGTAGAATACAGTGTAATACTGGCAGGTAGAAACTGCATGGTAATTCCAATATGTTAGAGAATAGTGATGGGCGAATTTATTTGGCAGGCGTGGATTCGCAGTGCATTTCCACATTTCGCAAAAGTGCAGTAAAAATTTGCAGCGTCAAAAAAAAATTGTTACGCATCAAAATATTGCAGACGTCCATTGACTAATGCATTTGGACAAAATAGTCACGCGTATAAAAATTATCACTCGCGTCAAAACTATTTTGACTCCCATTGACTTCAATATGTTTTGCAAATTTTTCAGGACAGATTTGTCCATCACTACTAGAGAATAGAGAGAGATGACTGATGTGTCGCTAGTAGAGATGATTCCTATTTAGACTTTATTGGCATAAAATGAATCTTAATTTATTATGAACAAAACCAACAGCTCACTTGCTTCAACATAGGATTAGCAGTCCTGCTTTAACACCCACATCGGTGTACCCAGAAACAAAATATATCCAGCACTAACAGCCTTGGAAGTAAAAAAGTCACCCAGTCCACTGTTAGGCTTAGCATGTAGTCTCTATGCAGGGGTTTTCTGTTCCTCTCTCCAGTCACTTGGTGAGTATACTGCCCAGATACTCACAAATGCCTCAGTACAAGGAGGTCCCCAGAGCCTCACACTGTCCTTCTGCACAAGGAGGTTTCCAAGGACTCTCTGAGGAATAGTCCCACACCTCTTTTATTGGCTACTCACCTGCAGCCTACTAAGGCAGCTACCTATAGCTGGGCAGCTGAAAACACTTCACGGAGTATAAAAATGGAGGGCCCACCCTGCTCACAGTCATTCACTCCATTTATCCGGCTTTTCCCAAGTCTGTACACAAACACAGCCATGCTTGCTGAAACACTATAGATTTCCCCTGGAGTTAATTCTACACAGGTTCAAAAGTCAGCTTTAGGGAAAATACACATCTCATTTAAAATGTAAACCGCAAAATTAAAAGAAATACAAAATTGTCTAACGTGTTAATACCAGAAGGAGGCAATGGTGAATATAAAAAAACTGAAGACTTACAACTTCCATTATTTGCATAAAAAGTTGGCACATTAGAATGTAACAAGCAAATAACAGGGTCTGTTGACACATGATCACATGCTACCAATATGACTGTTCACATTCAGTCAATATATGTACTGGAATTGAAGCACTTTTTCATCCAGTTTCATATACTAATACACACACAGTCACTTCCAATAGGCAGGCCAAAAATATAGCAACATTTTATCACAGATCCACTGCTGCATTTATAATACACAGTCACCTGGTGCATCTATACTCTGCTCACTACATAACAGGTAGTACTAAACCAAAGTGAAGCTGTACTGACAGTAGGGCAAAATTATTTTACACTTTCACCGCAAAAAGCCCATATGTTCAATCTGGGAACAGAAACCAACTCCACTGTCAGCTTCCCATACCAAACACTCAGCTCTCCAGCTAATATAGCAAATTATGTTGTGTGCCTATGCCAATATCTGTCCTATAAGGGTCACCACATGCTGTGGTGAAGAGTTTGCTGGATCACATACACCTGTACCAAAATGACAGAAGGCCATATACCTCTCCTGTTACTGTATGTTAATAACCTCTGTTCATTATGGGTAAATATTGTTCTTAAAGGTTTAGGGTGACCAGATACATCTCTTTTTTAATTTTTACCCTCAATTATTTTATTCTTCCTTCCCCCTCTTTTGTTTCCTTTTTTATCACACATCAACACAATGATATCAATTTGCTATTATATATATATGCTGAGTTATACTTATATAAAGTACTTATTATATTTGTATGGGTGTGGTTATGGTCATTTATAACAATTTCCAGAACACACAGAGGAATGCCCTTGCTTTTCATGCTATATTGTCAGGTCTTGTGAAAATGGAAATTTATGGGGACCTTCTTACTAGTCGAAAAAATCAACAGATGAAAAGCGTCCATCAAAAATGTTAACTAAATGATAAGTCCCCCTACACACAGAGGCTCCTCAGCAGTTATAATAATGTTGCAGTTGCTTTGTCAGTATGTTGTAAAGTGGTGCCTTTTTATCATGTTAATTATATTACCCTTTTGGAGTCAAATAAATGAATATGTTAAAATAAATGAAAAGGTGAACGCTTAAATGGATATACATATGTTGTTAACTTTAAAGATGGTGGACGTCTAAAAACCAACTGCCTTAAGCAAATCACCAGTGCGGGAATTGGGGTGAAAAAAGCAGAGGTATGCTGCATGCACTGCACAAAGCACGGCTTGCTAAAAATAAGATACTCCCACAATTGTAAGCCACACCTACTGTTAGGATAAGCCTCACCCACCAACAACTTCTTCCTTCTACAAAGCCACTTCACTATTCTTTTCTAATGAACAGTTTCATGACCACCCACCATCCCTCAATCTGCTACTGTTTTCTACCTTCATTTTATCTTTTCATGTCCCCTGTTTTCTTCTTCTTGTGCTTATTAACTTCTCAATTATATCTGCATACAGAAGTTAAGAGCAGCAGTAATATTATTATTACAGAAATAAGTTGGGATTCTTGCATTTCCCCAGAGGGGATGCTACAGTATTTCACTGTCCCCAGGTACAAGCATTCTATACTTTGTTTCTGTTATTCAGATGAAATAGAAAAATAATTTTATGGCAGCATTATAATAGTTGTCTCTCTAGTTAAAAATACACCTTTTCTTAAGATATTTCACATTTTAGATGTGGCCTTAGTGATAAATCAATAATTTGATTCAACCAAAGGGAAACAAACACAAAAGCAAGCCATACTTTTTTGCATTTCTCTTCTTATAATGTGTGTTTATTTGTTTACTATAAAAGGGAAAACAAAATGTCAGTTAGTTGGTTGTGCAGGATACAAGCAATGTAGGACCTCGCACACCCTAACCTAATTGGCGGTACAGAGATGCCTGGTGCACACTGGTGGAGGCTCGGCCACCTCCTAACAATAGTCCAAATGGAAAAATTAAAAGGCACACAGGTCTGCTATAATACTTCAAGTGTTTATTACGGAGTGCAATGCAACATTTCGGGGCGGACCCCTTTGTCAAGCATGCTGCTACCTTGACTACAGGTGATTTGATTTGTACATAAACTGTCCATATGTTTGGGTCTTACTCTTTTCAGAATATTATTTTCCCAAATTTCATATATGTTGCATAGAATCTGGGATATAAAAATAAAATTGGCATGAACTTGTGTCACAGGTACATGATTCATCTCATTATGTCTCCCGGCTCCATAATCACCTGGTTTGCACACACTCTTGTAACCAACAAAGGCATGTTTATTTACTGTTATACTCCAGTTAACTATGGTGAGGCAGGTGAGCTATTGTTTTTTGTTTCTGAAACTGTACATTTTTCCAAAGTAGGTGGCCATAACGTAAATAGAGATATATTCAATGAGAAAAACTTATCTCAAGATTTATCTCGAGAAAAATGCATTGAAGTCTTTGTGGAATTATTAATTGGAATCTGGGCCATTATTTGAAGAAAAAAAACGAGAATACCCGAGTTCTTCCATAGGAGGCTCATCCCGTCCCCTCAGCAAATCATTTGTTTCTAATGCACCCCATTCCTCTTGATGATACTGCCCCGTGCCCACCACTTTTCTCTCCCTCCCCATAAAAATTATCACCAGTGCTTCTTGGGACCTTGGGTGTCAGTATACCATGGCCTGGCTTTGGCCTTCCATGAACATAAAATACTATGAGGCAAAGCATCACTTCCTTCCTAGAACATCTGCTGACTTCTTTTCCTGAAAATACACTGAAAACATGCATAACAAATTCCTTGTTTTCCAATGGACTAAGAAGGAATAGGTGGAGGAATAGGAACGGCGCTCCTGCACAGACAGTGGGTAAATATTAGGGTGTACAGGTGTGATGACTGCTGGTGCCTATTTCAGACAGGCTTGTCAGGGATCCACTTAGCAATGTAATGCCAGTCATCCAGTAAATAACATTAATGTTACTACACTGCCTAAAGTTGCAGCTAATTATGCCTTGTGCACAGAGCCGGGCCAACCTGGCCAGGCTCCCTAGGCAACCTGGCGGGCCACGGCGCCGGCTCAGTGTGAGCGAACCTGCGCTCCAGCGCGTATGCTCAAAGCTTAGCTCCAGCAGAAGCGCATTTTCGTGAAAGTTACACTCGGCAGCCTGGGAGAGACGGGACCGGACACGGGGTAGGCGACAGAGCAGGTAGATATGACCCCTAGATATGCTCAGACTTACAAAGATAGAAAAAAAACAGGTCATTTCCCCCCCCAGTAGCTATAACACACAAGGGAAAGTTGTGCTCACCACAAATTTTTAAAACCATTAGGTGGGGGTGCAATGAGGGTGTGACCACAAAATACATATAGACAAATACAAGAGTCCTCTGCACTCAACCCATTATCAATATATTTAAGACATAGACATTTTCTGCATACTGCTACTGAAAAATGCCTTACCCTTTAATCAAAACAGGGATTGTTTGTCCATATATTGCAATATATTTAAGCTGGCCAACTACATCAAAGTCATCCCATATCTGGCCAGTCCTATGCTCAATTATCATTTGATTCATTAAGAATTCTATTGCTTCATTATACATTTTAAAAAGGGACTAAGTTTTACCTGCAATTTATTAGCTGCTTTCAAAGTAAAACTCCCAAACTTGGCTGCCCTTTTATTAGACACCAGTGGGATCACCTGACTATAGCTGGGAAGGGTGGGAGCTACAACAGTAGTACTCCAGTAGGGGCCATCATAATTATCAATTTTTTTATGATGCTTTACATGGCCTTATTGCAGAAGGGCCTGTTGAGAAGGAGAGTGACATTTGCATAGGTATGGGAATAGCCACTAATCCATCAATCAATAATCAAATCAAATAATCAAATTGTTCAACAATATGTATTGATTCCTATGACTTGTTGTGTTCAAAATTTATCTAATGCTGCCACCTATTGGTACAAAGTAATATTTCTTTAAGGTACTCTACAGATATTTGTATTAATTGATGTAATATGATGTCTATAAAGAATGAATTACCAGACATGCTGCAGGATATTTTAAAAAGAATCATAACATTCATTTTACTTTGCTTTTTCAGAAGAACCTGAGCAGGAAAAGGCATTTTAAATAGATGTAAGTGTAGAAAAGAAAAATGTTCTGTAATATTTCTTTATTATTGATGCATATCTGTTGCTTTAAAGATGAGCCTGTTTTTTGGGAAACAACAATAAAATATTTCCAAACAATGCCAAATGATCCCCTGTAATATTATTATTTTTATAGTCCTATAAAAAGTCAATATATTTTAGCTCTGGTTACAGATTTTTCTGGGTAGATTTGTATATATTGGACGGTATAAAGCAGAATGTTGCAGATTACTGTAACCTCAAATGTAGCCCGCTAACTTTCCAAGCAAACGACATATCACAAGCTTTTTCCGTCATTCTTTCAGCCAATTACAATATCAGGTTTTGGGACAACTTTGTGGGCACTAATGCCCTGTATGCACCCTGAATGCTTTTGCCTTAACTATGATTTCTATAATAACGGAGCCTACATTACATGTGGACTATGATGAGCTTCTAAGAATTTTGAGGGGGAAGTATTGTGAACCTTTGCTTATGATCAGCTCTGTATCTGGGTCCAGTACTGCTTTAGGCACCAGACATCCGACCACCCCATTCCCTTACCGGTGGGTGCCTGTGCAGTACAGTCTGTATATCAGAAGAGAGGGGTACCCTTCCTCCCTCTCAGATTCACACTTTAGACCAAGTTTCTGACAGCATGCTGAGGTGAATAGGGATTTGTTTGTTACATTTTTGTTTATATAAACTTGATGTTGATTTCAGTAAATCCATAATCTTAGGACTCAAATCTTGGTGCTAACAAACAATTATATTGCATTACATAATTTAACAAGGGATCTGCACCAACACTTCCTTGTCTAGACTAAAGCTGGCCATAGATGTACAGATTTTCAACAGATCCAATCCACATCGTGAGACCAAGATCTTCTGAGAACCATCGTACGAACGTTCGAACTGTCCATCAACTAAAACGACCAATTTACCAGGAAAACAAAGGGGAGCTGCCTGCTTGGCCCTGCAAACATCCATAGATTGTACTGGGACCGACAAAGATTTTTTAACCTGGCCGATCAATTTCCTGGCAGATGTCGGACGAAAAATCGTAAGATGTTCGATCGTTTGAATCCCACTAACCGCACGATAATTTGACGAATCGGTCGGGCTGCGCTGAAATCGGTCGTTTCGCAAAGAAGAATCGTCGCGTCTATGGGGGCCATTAGTCTTCTCAAATATCTTCAAAACATTTTTTTTTTCAAAATATTTCAACATTTGGGATATTGATCTATTAGTTGTATATGTATATATGCAAATCTAAGATTTAAGAAGTGTTACAATGAAGATTTCTACAGATGTGGAGAATTAATCCCTTGTCTATATACTGTAAGTGCATGACTTCAGCTGCAAGAGATTACTACTATCATCCTAAAAGGCAGAGCAATAGCAGAAGTTTATTAGTAAAACATGAGAAGAATCCATCTCTTTACCTTGCCTCAGTATGACTTATCTGGAAAAATCCAGTGACATCACAGAAGATATCCTCTTAAATCAGAATATAAAATCCTTTCTGTTCAGCATAGTTTTCATTATTAGTACTTACTTCTATTGAGAAAATTATAGTCTTTACTATAATTAGTATAGTCTTTACACATATACTCTTACTGGACACGTCTACACACAACAAGGCTGAGACACACAGACCTTAGTTGAGGGGCCTTTGACTTTTTTGGGTGTCAGACATCTGCATCTACATTAAAAGGAATTCCATTTTGAGCTGCAGTAACATATAAAGTAGCAGTAAAAAGCATTTAAAAAAAAAAAAAAAAAAAACTTGTTGGTCTAATTCTAACCAGAGATTTTCAAAAGGACGACTAGCATGCTGCCCTACCTAAGAAGTGTTGATACAGGAGCCTATGATCTGCCAATGTTCTTTGTTTTATATGCTGTCCATCTCTTTCCAGGTTGTAAAATATTTAGCTAATCTACAGCATTTGCTTTGACTGGATTATAAATCAGTGATGATGTTCTACCTAGCCAGGCCGCCATCTATGGAGCCCATAGACACAGTGGGCTGTAAAACTCCCTTTGAAAACGACATAGCTACAAAGCAACAGTGCCAACCTCTCCCATACTGAACCTAACCCTAATCCTGAACCTAACCTGGCAGTCATATGACTAACAGAACTCATTGGTCAACCTGAATGACATCAGCGTCAAATAAAAAATATCAGGTTTATGAAGTCTTATCTCCTCCTCTTGATCCCCCTTATTCAGGATGCTCTTCATAACTCCCTTACAAGCCTTATTTTTTTCTTCAATGTTTCTTTAACAATTACCTTATTACAGAACAAACACAGAGCAAAGAAAAGAAAAGATGACATGGAATGTCAACTCTAAGCCCACAGAACATGCATTGATCCTCTTATGTTATCTCTAAACCGTTGTTTGTTCCATCTGAATTATATATCCAAATCTCCACCACATAATGTGTATAATTCTGAGAAAGTTATCTCCAATCTTCTGAGGAATGAGATGTTGTGAGGCCACTTGCATGAGCTATTTTCAGCAAACAGCAACAGCAGAAAGTACTTTGGCCCCTCCCCAAGTGTTTTATAGCCTTTTTCTTGGGTGATCCAAAATAAGTTGTTTAATCAGCTTTGCAACTTTGCAACAGAAAGGCCTTTCACATTATTTATGGGGAACATAGACTCCTACCCTTGACAACATTTTTGGGTCCCAACCCAAGCTTAACACCTAGGAGGTTTTGAAATGAAATATCTGGCTTTAGCAGGAATATTCAAATGTTACAGAAAAACTGATGCAGTTGAAATGTCTTCTGAACTTTTCGGAACTGATATACTGATATACAATGTACCAGAGAGCTAATTACACATATCTTGTACAATCACACGTGGTTACATCACAGAATTTTCATGACCTAAGAAATGCATGTTGTGTACTACAGATTTTATTTGGACACATCAAATATCAGCCCAGCATTTTTTGACGGGGTCACTTGTCCTCCTTCCTCGGGTTATGCCAACAATTGAGTTTCCTGCTAACAATATTCACAATATATATTATGTAAACAGTTTATACAAAACATCTGAAATCAAAGAGTACAACTGTAGTTCATAGGTTTTAAGATTCCTCAGAGTATAGTCCATTATATAGTGAATAAAGTTCCCCCTATTGTAAAATATAAGTATATTTATATATGGTCGAGGAGTTCCACGACCATATAAAAGCACAAGGCCGAAGGCACTATCTCCATTTCTGCCTATTCGTACTACCATCTGCAATCATTTTAACCCATAAAATGTTCAGGCGTTCATGGTAAGCAATTCTGCAATTTATGTTTACTAGTTTTCAAAATATTACCAGTTTATATACAGCTACCATAAAATTAAAAAAACAGCATCACTTGCTGCTGGTCATTTAGCCTGACTGACTGCAGTCAATTTAAAATGTTATTCCTGAGAAAATAATCATCTTGTGATGCTGCTAATTTTCAAATTTTCAAGAAAGCTGAAAAATCTAGCATGAAGTTGTGGGATAAAAACTCAAATATCAGCTTGTTGAATGCTGAATATACATTTCCCATTGATTTCTATTTCATTAAGGTGCATTTTTAAGTTTTGAGCAAATTGCAACAAAAAATAATTTTCTAATGTTTGGAGGAATATGAGTTAGATCTTTATCTGTATCTTCTGAATCTTCTAAACCTGTATGTCAGTTTTATTACTCATTAACTTTATTTTTAATTAAAACTTGCCCCAAAAAAAGTTGGTCTATTTAAAGAGCTGTGTAGATATGTAACTTTACACGATAATCTGTTGATCACTCTATTTTGCTTTTTCATATTGGCCACTAGATGGCATCATTCCATTAACTATGAATTTCTTATTTGAACATGGTGCTGGTGGTTTAATAGTGTGGAAACTTGGAATTACTGACTTTTCGTAGTAGAAAGAGTCTTTATGTTCCTGTGGGGAGGGTACATGCAATCTCCAACTAGGTTTCAGTTAACTGGCCCCAAAAAAGTGCCCAGCTGTCCTGAAACTCCCTCTTCTTGTCTTAAACAACATTTTTCAACTTATGGGACTTAGATATGAATGAGGAAGGCTGAAGAATCTACCATGGCCATAAATCCAGATTTGATCACCAAAGGGCATGGTGGAGCCCCACAGGGTGAGTTTTGCCTCAGCCAAATGTTTGGATATGAGTGAATTGGACCAGCAACTCAAACATGTGTATCTTATTGTGTACGACCAGCTTTACCTGGTCAGTACATTTCACTGGAAATAGAGATATAAATATATTAAAAGGGGTTGTTTACCTTTCAACACATTGCCTTGAGTGCCAGTGTTTCCTTTGTCGTTGACCCACTGGAGGTTGCTGAAACCTCCCACATTGAGCACCTGGTTATCCAGCAGAGGGTGGGTTAAGATAGTATGCTGCTTCATCTGTTCGAATATCCACTGATAGTGGCCTACCAGTACAGAAAATTTAAGTAACTTCTGATGTGGAGCATGGAGATATATATCACATAAGTCTATTTTAACTATCCATTCTCCATGTTAAATAGCTTTGGTGAAGATGCTGAGAGTTTCCATATTGAACGTCCTTACTTTGATGAACTAAGTATCTGAGCTCTAGAATTGCATGAAAGTCTCCTGAACTTTTCCTCCTGATCACAAGACAGGGATAGACTCCTTGCTTCTTCTGCCCAAGTGGCACAGGTGAAATTCTTTTCTTTTCTTGTGGATCTACAATAAGAGCAGCTAAATCTTTGGTGAAAATTCACCAAAATGATAATTTGCAACAGCATTGCCTACTTTACTAAAATAAAAGCATATAGGCGGCACTCCCGATAAGATAAAAGAGAATTTATTCCAACAGTTAGAGGATCACATGGCCTTACGCGTTTCGGGAACCAAATCCCTTAATCATAGGCTTACAGGTCAAACTGTGTCATTTCCTTAAAGGAACAGTAACAGCAAAAATGTAAAGTGTTTTAAAGTAATGAGAATATAATGTAGTGTTGCCCTGCACTGGTAAAACTGATCTGTTTGCTTCAGAACCATTACTATAGTTCATATAAATTAGCTGCTGAGTAGCACAGGATAATTAGTGCATAACAGATAAAATTATGTTCTACAGAGCTTATCTGCTGTGTAACTTGAGCCTTTTCTCCTTTGAATAGCTGCCCCCATGGCTACACAGCAGCTTATTTGTATAAACAACAGTAGTGTTTCTGAAGCAAACTTGGCAGTTTTACTAGTACAGGGCAACACTGCATTATATTTTTATTACTTTAAAGCATTTTCATTTTTTGATGTTACTGGTCCTTTAAATAGGCAACATAACAGTGACATCTGCTGGGCAATATGTGAATCACAATTAAAATAAATCAGTAAGATATGTTGTTAAAATCTAATAAACAGATAAAAATAAATTACTTTTATTGTGATGTAATTTAAAAGGCAGCAACCCGCATCGCGAGAGTCTGTGCATATATATATCTATATGTGTTTTGAAAGGTTATTTTGGCTTTCAGCCTTTTAAATATAAATGACACTGTTTGACCAGTAAGCCTATGATTAAGGGATTTGGTTCCTGAAACACGTGAGGCCATGTGATCCTCTAAAGCTGGCCACAGACACAAAGATCCGATCGTACGAATCAATGTACAATCAGACTTCCCATCTCCCGGCCTGTCACTAACCATTCAGATCAAAGTCTTAACATTCTGACCAAATAAAGTAGAAAAGAACAGATCAGTCGATGCTCTACCCCTGACATCAATCGCATGATAGACAAAGCTAGTGACAGCCTCCCACTGAAAATCGTACAATCAGCAATACACGCAGAGATATTATCAGCAGCCGACAGAAATTTTCTAACCTGTCCGATCTAATCCGGATCTGCTTTTATTTCCATGTACTACAGCTAAGGCGCTGGGGGCTGAGCACCTGGATTCGGAGTGGAGCAAATAGAGGATATTGACCCACAAGAGTAAGTCTGGAGCGGCCATCTAATTGACTACTTTACTAAAAGACGAGTAAGACTATTCACAAAAAATCTCAGCGCTAGACAACTTTGCTCCATTTCACCAGGCAAATTTTCACTCAGGTGAAGAATCCTCTAATTTATCAAAGTATAACATTTTCTATTTATTACCCTTTTTGCCAAAGTCTACCAGATTCTGCAAATGAAATAAAATGAAACTTGCTCCTCAAAATGACCACGTCAGTGACATCATATTTTGTTTTACAACAAATACGTCATATCCGAGGGTCAAAACATTGGCGTTTTTTCATATTTCAAGTGGAATTATTTGTCTGTACGTAGTAAATGTCAAAATCTTTTGCTTACACTTGTTTATCTCTATTGTTAAAAGGATTCTGTCATGATTTTTATGATGTCTTTTTATTTCTAAATTACACTGTTTACACTGCAAATAATTCACTCTACAATATAAAATTTCATTCCTGAACCAGCAAGTGTATTTTAGTTGTAATATTTTGCCATTTTGCCTGGTCATGTGCTTTCAGAAAGAGCCAGCACTTTAGGATGGAACTGCTTTGTGGCAGGCTGTTGTTTCCCCTACTCAATGTAACTGAATGTGTCACAGTGGGACCTGGATTTTACTATTGAGTGTTGTTCTTATATCTACCAGGCAGCTGTTATCTTGTGTTATCTCAGCCTTAATAATGAATCATTTTATTGTTGCTGAAAATTTTTTTGTTGCTTGAGTAGATGGTTTTGATCCATAATGAGTTGATCCATAATTTATTGTGTAATAAGGAGGTTTTGATTGAGAAGAAAATCTATTTTTTGTCTTTTCTATGTGTACAGTGTATCTGGAGTCACTGAGAGACATCAATCATAGGTTTGGAATATTAAGTGAAACACATCGCCATTTTTGAGTAGACTGTGAAACTTAAGCTGTGTTATTGATGGGGACAAAATAATATTAATGGTTGTGAGTGCACTAACAATACTTTCTTTATGTCGTTTAAAGAAAGCAATTAAATTTACTAGCAATGTAGGTGTTATTCTGATAAAGGACACTTGTTGTTTTATAACGCTCATGTGAGTAATCACAATTGCACTTTGCACACTGCTTTCCTGTTAATAAATGATCCCTATAAAAGTACAGACTCTGGTAAAGTCCAAAGATGAATACAATCATCCATTTGTTAATAAGCACTTAAGAGTCTTAATTTCCTTCAAGATTATACACATCACAATTGTGGGCAATGATGCAGCCCCCCCCCCCCGAAACACTTACCACTCAGATTTGGAGAGGGTTTTCTACATCAGAAAGCGTGATTCTTAGTGAGTTGCACCAAAAGTTTGGTGACAGTTTCCAGGACCATCTGTTTGCCACCACTAATAAAGTGTTGTCTAAGGCAAAGCTCAAATACTGCTTCATAGTGTAGCACACCCTTGGGTTAGACCAATATGTACGGATATGTAACTCCAGCACACTAACCACAACAAGGTTGATGTTGTTTAAACATTAAAGGAAAACTATACCCCCAAAATGAATACTTAAGCAACAGATAGTTTATATCAAATTGAATGACATATTAAAGAATCTTACCAAACTGGAATATATATTTACATAAATATTGCCCGTTTACATCTCTTGCCTTGAACCACCATTTCGTGACTCTATCTGTGCTGCCTCAGAGATCACCTGACCAGAAATACTACAACACTAACTGTAACAGGAAGAAGTGAGGAAGCAAAAGGCAGGTCTGTTAATTGGCTCATGTGACCTTACATGTGGTTTGTATGTGAGCACAGTGAATCTTACGATCTCAGGGGGCGGCCCTTATTTTTTAAAATGGCAATTTTCTATTTATGATTACCCAATGGCACATACTACTAAAAAAGTATATTATTATGATAATTGTTCATTTACATGAAGCAGGGTTTTACATATGAGCTGTTTTACTCAGTATCTTTTAATAGAGACCTACATTGTTTGGGGGGTATAGTTTTCCTTTAAGATCCCTTTTTATTATTTAAAGGGGTGGTTCACCTTTAAGTCAACTTTTGGTACAGTATCTTATACTGTAGAATGGCCAGTTCTAAGCAAATTTTCAAATCGTCCTCATCATTATTATTTTTTTTTATACTTTTTAATTCATTTCTTCGCCTGACCCTTTACAGCTTTCAAAAGGGGGTCGCTGTCCCCACTGAAAAACAAATGCCTTGTAAGGCTACAAATGTATTGCTATTGCTACTCTTTAATACTCATCTTTCTGTCCAGGTCCTCTCCTATTCATATTCCAGTATCTTACTCAAATCAATGCATGGTTGCTAGGGCAATTTAGAACCTAGCAACCAGGTTGTTGAAACTGCAAACTAGAGAGCTGCTGAATAAAAAGCTAAATAACTCAACAACCACAAACAATAAAAAGTGAAAACCAATTGCAAAATGTCTCAGAAAATCACTATCTACATAATACTAAAAGTTAATTTAGAGGTGATCAACCCTTTTAACCCTTTAAACGCCACGAACATAGCTCCTACGTTCAGGACCGTAGGAGCTACATTCTCTATTAAAATCGCTGGCTCTCTGCACTTCTTGTGCAAACAAAGTGAAGAGCGGCGTTCAGGGCAGCATAACCTCCTAGGCAACGAGCTTGCTCACTCCTGGTGCGGGTCCAGCGGTGCGATTGTCCCCATGATGATGCTGAAACATGGGGATGTCATCAGGACACTTCAGCTGCAAGACTCTATAACGCCAGCTCTCCTAGCCTCCCCCTCACTCATGGATGGTCGTGGATGATTGAGGAGCCTTCCTGCTGCCTGCTGTGGTCTTCCAGTGTCCTGTGCCAGGTACGACTTTTACACACCTGTTATACTTTAATGTATAGTTTTGCCTAACTTGCCTTTTTTTTTTTGCAGCTTTACAATTTTTCCACTTAGGTGTGCACACACATATACACAAAAATACATAGTATTTTGCACAAGAATCACTGTTGTAATAACAGTTTTTCTGTCTTCTATTGCATTTGCCTTTTTTTAATTTTCAGTGGTTTTATTGCGTTTTATATTTTGTATTGCCGTTCGTTTGCTGGTTTTTGCTTATTTCTTGCTTATTCTTAATCGTATTTACTGAATTTGTGTTCTTTATTACTTTCTTATTGCTTGTGTTACTTTTATTTTCACTCATTTTTATTGATTTTACTGCATTTTCAGTTGTGTTATTGCTTGTTTTTTACCTTGATTGTTGTTCATCTTGATTGTTCTTGATTATATTTACTGAATAGTGTATTCTGTGTTGCTGCTTATTACCTTTTTATTGTAGCATTACTTATATTTCAGACAGTTTCAGTGGTTTTATTGCATCTTTAGATGTGCGTTGCTGCTCATTTACTGGATTTTGATTGTTCTTCATCTTTGGTTATTCTTCATCTTGGTTATTCTTCATCTGAATTTTAGTTATTGAAATTTTAGCCCTTTATTAAGTTTTTACTGCTTGTGTTAGGTTTATTTTGCTAGTGGTTAGGTATTCTTAACTTAAATCACACAGCATAATCACTTGTTCTGTATTGTTGAATTTTCAGTTATTTTATTGAGTTGGTTATACAGTTGTATTGCAGTTTATTGTTTGAAAAGCTTCTTCATATCGTAGCGTGACTAGTGATCTGGTAATAATCACTGTTCAATCAGCTGGTTTTAGGTTAAAGTTGTTGTTTGATATGTGTTTTATTTGCTATTGGTTGTAAGAGCTATAGAATAGTGAGGTTTCTGTTCTAGAGTTCAAGGTGTTAGACATTTTTTTTAGTTTTACTGGAATAGTTTTCTGTGTTCGCAAAGCTGTCAGTGGTTAGGTATTCTTAACGTGAATCAAACAGAATTTTTCTGTTTTATTGAATTTTCAGTGATTTTATTGAGTTGGTTATACAGTTGTATTGCTGCTCGTTGATGCTGTTCATTGATAGTAAAACCTGTTCTTATGGTAGCGTGACTAGTGATCAGGTAATAACTACTTTGAGGTGTTGGAAGATCAGGAAGAGGGCAATAGGGCTGATGCTGTAGCTGGAGGAGAGCCTGCGTGGGGGCCTGCTGGTAATTTCCCCCCTGAAATCCCCCCATTTACTGCAGTCTCAGGTGTAAAGGTGGACCAGGATTTTTTTTCGACGTTTTTTCAATTCGAAATTCAACCCTTGATAAATATGCCCTCTAATGTTGAATCTGTTTTTTTCTCCTGTTTCTATAGGAAATGTGCAAAACCCATATAGTTCTATGAAGAATAGCCTCCAGAATTTTGCATACACGAAGGCAAGGACAGCACTTCTACAAAACTGAATGTGTGTATGTTCATTACTTGTACAAGTTGTGGGGTATTTCACATAAAGGGGGAAATCTGCAATGTGTGATCTTAAGAGCACAAATTTAGCTAATGCCCCAGTTTTAGGTTGTTTGGTGGCTGCATCTTTAGGTGCACCCATATATGTGAGGTATCTTTTTGTTCAGGAGAAGTTGAAGACTGATATTTAGTAGGTTTTTTTAGTTGTCATGGCAATTTTGCCAGTGGCATAACTAGACACCTAAAGGCCCTGGTACAGAAATGTATAACTGGTGTTTGACTATGGCTAATATTCCATAAATATAGATAATAAATATTACATAGTTTACATCCCTAATTAGGGCAAGGGCATTAGGGCAAGGTCCCAAAGTTCAACTTCAAGTCTTCAACTAAACTAGCACAGTACTCATAGTGTAATAAAATAATCAACTGCAAGTCTGCAACTGCAAAGGCAGGGCAACACAAGGAAAAGAATGGAACCACGTGTAAAAAAACGACTTAGCTTCAGTGAATGAGGAGTGTTATGCTGAGACCTGAGGGCAGGCTGGTACCCACTTGTTCCCATCCCAATTCCCATCATTCTTTGCTGCACATATAATAATTGGCTATACCCTACCCTTCCAGCTTTTAAATATCCCCAGCTTACCCCACCTCCCTGGCTGGAGCCTGGACCCTATTGGATGATATATTGAACACAACAGTCATTGGGTTTTATTTGTATTTATTTAATTTGTACTTACTGCTCTAGCTGTCAGGACCAGGAGGGCCCACCACAACAAGTAGGAATTGTGGCCAAAATGTAAAAAAACTGTTTGTGTGCATGAACTGATGACATCAAATCAGCGCATCACCACATACGGTGTTTAGAGGGAAGCACTGCAAGGTATGCACTTAGAGCGCAGCCCCAAACTATCCAGCTATTGCCCCTGTTTTGGGGTGTTTGGAGGCCGCATCTTTAGGTGAACCCTTATATGTGGGGTATTTTTTGTTTGGGAGAAGCTGCAGATTGATATTTAGTGGGTTGGCAATTTTGGGGAGAAACCTTAACACGTGGGGGGTTATTTATTAAGGTCCGACTTTATCTCAATATCGGCTGCTACAAACTCGGATCTAACCCGCTCGGGTTTTTAACGCTTATTTATTATTACATTTTCCCGAAAACGGGAAAAGCTCAGATTTTTATGATTTTTTGTGATTTTTTCGGAGTTTTCACCCGAAAGCTCAGAAAACATTGTGAAATTGCCCTAAACCCCCAACACAACCAAAAATCAATGGGACTGTTCCCATTGACTCTTATGCAACCTCAACAGGTTTGAGATGTTGTGTTTTTATATTTGGCTTTTTAGCCCTTGGGGTTTAATAAATTCCGAAAAATTCATGATTTTTTTAAAGCCAATTATATAAAATAAAATTCACAAATTTTTCGGATTTCGTGGAATGTCGGGTATTCTGACCTTAGTAAATAACCCCCGTGGTGTATCATTTTACTCGGGAGAACTTGTTTTTTTTTATATTTAGGTTAATTTGAAGATTTTTACTGGGAGTATTTTTACTCAAATTCACTTTTGACGCTGTAACTGTGATGGTGTTTCAGAAAAAAAAATATTGTTGTGTTTTATGGTGATCTGTATGAAGGCAGCTACATTTAGAGAAAAGATTACATCACAGCTAAAAACCTAGAGGTCTGTGGTTTCTAAAAATACCTAACTTATGAGGGCGACTATTGAAAACGCATCGCCGCATGTGCTTTTGCGCAGGCAACTTTTTATTGCAGAATATGGGAAAACTCGCTGAGGCGGTTCGGGGAGATTGTCGCTCAGAAGACGAGGCGATTAGTCGCCAGGCAACAAAATCTCCCCGAATCTCCTCGTGGACTAACCCTTAGTGAATGTAAGGAGTGCAAAATGTCTAAAAAATGCTTGGCATTATATGTTCACATGTAGGACAAATCAGCTGGCAGGGAAAGGGTTAAGTAAAGCAAATGGCAGGGATCTGGATGTAACCAACAATATTAAACAATATTTACACTATTGTATAACGTATACAGCAAAAATTTAATGCAGTAGTAACTCCCCTGTCAAAGGCCCAAATGATTTGTGCATGTTAGGGCCCTTTAGTATTAACCCTTTACCCGCCAAGCACGTACGCCGTACGTGCTGGCGGGTCAGGGCTCTAACCGCCGGCAACGTACCTTGTACATTTTCGCCGGCGGGAACGCTTCCGGCCATACAGGGGCTGCTCCTGTGGCCGGAACGCCACAGAACAGCAGCCGACACCTCTAGGCAACGAGCAGTGGGGCCGGATCATCCTGCTAGGTGCCCGATGACCCCCACGGCGACCCCAAAACAGCAGGAACATCGCCAAAGCTGTGGGGGTCATCGGTCGGCTCCATATCACCTGCGGTGGCTGCTGCTGGCTGCGGAAAGCCGCAGATCAGCAGCCACCGACCCTAGGCAACGAGCAGTGGGGTCTGATTATTTAGGCAGGCGGCTGATGACCCCCACGGCGACCCCAAAACCATAAGTAATGCTAGCAAGGCCGTGGGGGTCATCGGTCGGCGCCACGTGGTCAATGGTGGCTGCTGGTGGCTGCTGCTGGCTGCGGAAAGCCGCAGATCAGCAGCCACCACCTCTAGGCAACGAGCAGTGGGGTCTGATTATTTAGGCAGGTGCCTGATGACCCCCACGGCGACCCCAAAACCACAGGTAACGTCAGCAAGGCCGTGGGGGTCATCAGTAGGCGCCTCATGTTCTGCGGTGGCTGCTGCTGGCTGCACAAAGCTGTAGATCAGCAGCCACCCCCCTAGGCAACGAGCAGTGGGGTCAAATGTACCTGTCACGTGCCCGATGACCCCCTCTGCGACCCCAAATAGCAGAAACATCAGCTGGAGATGGGGGTCGGTGGACACTGCCACTTCTGCTCCTCTTCCCTTCCTGGTTTGACCTCAGCCAATCCCCTTAGGCAATGAACAATGGGGGCTGGATTCTTCTAACATGTGACCCCCACCTATGTCACCAGCTGCTGGGGTATATAAGATCTCCCCCAATGCCTCCTCCTCTTCTCTGCTTGGTTGTGGATGTTATTTGGAGCCCTCCTGCTGCCAGCTGCGGTCCTCCTGTGATCCTTGCCTGTGAGATCTTCTGTGCCTGCCCCAGGTTACGCATTTTCACACTCACTTACACACTTACACTTGCACACTAATCTAATTTGTCTTTCTTATTTTAGTTTTTACTTTTTTCCCCACTTACCTTCACTTACTTTTACCCAGACACACTCAAACCTTACCCCACACCACCCCCCCACACAACGCATTTACTTTTTCTTTTTTGATTTTCAGTTCTCTTATTGCATTGCTCATTTCTACATTGCGGTTTATTGATTCAACCTTGTTTTTGCTTTACTGTCATTTTTAGTTTTGTATAGCTGATCAGTTTTTGTGTTTTCTTGATTTACTGTGTGATTAGTGTTCATTCATAGGCTTTTTGTTCTAGAAAGTTTCAGGGAGTTTGAGAGTTCAGGGGGTTGGACTTATAGTTGTTGTGGTTTTTTTTCCCTTTGATTTGTTTATCTTATAATCAGTTTTGTTTATCTTATATCCAGTTCTTTTTTTTCTTGACCAGTTTTGTTTATCTTAGCCTCAGTTTTTTTTTTTTCTCAAGTCTCTGCCTTGCCTGTGTTGCAATAGTTTTGCATATTGTGATCCAGCAAACTTTTTCTGGCAGTGAAAACACTTACTTGATTTTCTGTTTGTCACTGTTCCTGATTGTTCTTTGGATTAGGGGATCATTTTTGTTGGCAACATGGCAAAAAGGTTTTTTACTGTTGAAGAGGCTACTGCCCTATGCATGGCCTCCAGCTCAGAGGAGTTTAGTGACTCTGATTCTGAATTTGTGCCCCCTGAATCAGAAAGTGACTCTTCTACTGATGAGTCACCAGGTAGTAGTAGCACGGTTACTGCCCTTGAGGAGCCCATGGAGTTGGAGCAGGATGTAGAAGAGGAGGTTGAGGTTGAGGATCAGGAAGAGGGTGGTAGGGCTGATGCTGCAACTGGAGGAGAGCCTGCGTGGGGGCCTCCTGGTAATTTTACCCCCGAAATCCCCCCATTTACTGCAGTCTCTGGCGTTAAGGTGGACACCAGTAATTTTGAGCCAATAAATTTTTTCCATTTATTTTTGACTGAGGCCATCCTACAGTATATGGTCCAGTACACAAATGTGTATGCCGAGCAATATCTTGCCCAAAATCCCCTCCCCAGATATGCTCGCGCTCAGGCGTGGCATCCCACTGATATTGCTGAAATGAAGAGGTTTGTGGGACTTACTCTAGCTATGGGGCTTATAAAAGTAAATTCCCTGGAGTCCTACTGGGATACCACTACTGTGCTATCCATTCCAATCTTTTCTGCCACAATGCCTAGAAACTGGTATCAGCTACTGCTCCGGTTTCTGCATTTCAATGATAATTCTAGGGCTGTACCCCCTAATGATCCTTCCCATGACAGGCTGCATAAATTGAGGCCCCTAATAGACAGCCTGTCTGAGCGCTTCGCAACAGTATACACCCCCTCCCAAAACATTTGTATTGACGAGTCCCTTCTCCTCTTCAAAGGGCGCCTACACTTCCGTCAGTACATCCCAAGCAAGCGTGCCCGCTATGGGATTAAATTTTATAAACTTTGCGAAAGCAGCTCGGGGTACACCAACCGCTTTTTGATTTACGAAGGAAAGGACTCACAATTAGACCCCCCTGGTTGTCCCCTTGACCTGACTGTCAGTGGCAAAATTGTGTGGGAGCTCATCACTCCACTATTAGGCCGAGGTTACCACTTATACGTGGATAACTTTTACACCAGCATCCTCCTATTCAAGACCCTTCATTGTTTAGATACCCCAGCCTGTGGCACCATAAATCGTAACCGTAAAGGATTGCCCAGGGAACTCCTCGACAAAAAACTGAACCGTGGAGAAATGTATTCCCTAAGAAATGATGAGCTCCTTGCCATCAAATTTTTGGATAGAAAAAATGTTTTCATGCTGAAGACCATCCACGACACGTCAGTAATTGAAGAACAGAGAGCTGGTAGGCCCCCAAAATCTAAGCCTCTCTGTAGCAAGGAGTACAGTAAGTACATGGGTGGTGTTGACAGAACAGATCAACTCCAACATTATTACGATGCCACCCGAAAAACAAAGGCCTGGTACAAGAAAGTTGGCATATACCTTATTCAAATGGCCCTTCGAAATTCGTATGTTGTCTATAAGGCAGCAGTACCAGGCCCCAAATTGTCTTATTATAAGTACCAGTTGCAGATAATCCCTACCCTGTTGTTTGGTGGTCTAGAGGAGTCAGTGCCTGAGATGCGTGCCAGTAACAACGTGGCCCGATTGGTGGGGAAGCATTTTATAGACACGCTTCCACCAACTCCTGGAAAACCAAGAGCCCAAAAAGCCTGCAAGGTGTGCCGCAAAAGGGGTATCAGACGAGATACACAGTACTATTGCCCAAAGTGCCCTCGCAACCCCGGGTTATGTTTCAAACCATGTTTTGAAATATACCACACTCAGCTACACTACTGAAAATGTTGTAGATTGTTGTGTACTAATTGACTTTATTATAAGTATTGGCATCCCGCTTTGTGCAAAATTTATATTCAGGGCACTCCTGGCATTTTATGTTGTGGTTAATTTGGTATTTTCTTTCCCTAAACTGTTCTTATGGTTAGAGGTAGCACTAGGGGGTGTAGCCAAGTGATGTGTTAGGTGAAGGTCAAGGGCGCCTAAAAATTTGTGGTGCGTGATGACTCTGAGATAATTTCATCTTGCCTGCTGATGATGTCTTCTCTCTGATGCCACAAAACTTTTTTTTTTTACTGACACCTCATAAGCTCCCCTCTGAGTGCGGTTGATTAGTATATCAGAATTTCGGGGCAATATTGTGTTAAGTCTCCCTAGAATTTTGAGAAGCATTGGCGTAACTAGACCCCCAAGGGCCCTGGTACAGAAATTTACAACTGGGCCCCCCCTAAAGGTAACCTAGGAGTTAACTTTTAGTATGAGGCAGAGAGTGATATTCTGAGACTATTTGCAATTGTTTTTCATTTTATTTTATTTGTGGTTATTTAGCTTTTTATTCAGCAGCTCTCCGGTTTGCAATTTTAGCAGTCTGGTTGCTAGGGTCCAAATTCCCCTTGCAACCATGCCCTGATTTGAATAAGAGACTGAAATATGAAAAAAGTGGCATGAATACATAAATGAGTCATTATAAAGTAGCAACAACAGTAAATGTAAAGGTTACACGTAAAAAGGACACTGATGCAATTTAATTATTAAAACATTAAGCAGAATAAACACAGGTGCAGTTCCATGTATAATAGCACAGAACTAAAAGTAGGATGGACATAGTAACAATTTCATTTTTAATACCCCCAGAACTCATAGTAGGATGATACATTGGCAATTCCATGAATAAATAACCCCAGAAATCACATGTCAATTCCATGTATAAATACCAAATTTTATAATAGGAGGTCAGAAATGAAATTTTTGCTATTGAAAGCAAGGAAAGGGTTAAAACCACAATGCAGTGTAATAAATGTGATTTGTATCCTTACCAGCCTGCCTTCTTTCTTTCTTCACTGTTAGTCTTGGGGGTGGGTGGAGAGGAGGAACCTGCAGCAGCAGCACCACTGTCTGCCATCCATTCATCCTGCCTGTTAGAGTCCTGGACAATTTGAACTAATACAAGTGCCCTTTTCCCCTGCTGCATTTGGCAGTCATTTATCCTGCCCGCACACTCTCTCAACCCCCGCTGCACACACTCTCTCAACCCCCCACACTCTCTCAAAACTCCTCCCCCACTCTCTCAAACCCCCCCACTCTCTCAAACCCCCCACTCTCTCAAACCCCCCCACTCTCTAAAACCCCTCCACTCTCTAAAACCGCCACTCTCTCAAAACCCTCTACTCTCTCAAACCCCCCCACTCTCTCAAAAAAAACCCACTCTCTCAAAAAAACCCCACTCTCTCAAACCCCCCACTCTCTCAAAAAAAACCCCACTTTCTCAGACCCCCACTCTCTCAAACCCCCCCACTCTCTCAACCCCCACACTCTCAAACCCCCCCAATCTCTAAAACCCCCCACTCTCTCAAACCCCTCCACTCTCTAAAACCCCCACTCTCTCAAAAAACCCCACTCTCTCAAAAAAAACCCCACTCTCTCAAACCCCCCACTCCCTCAAAAAAAACCCCACTCTCTCAAAAACACCACCCCCACTCTCTCAAACCCCCCCCACTCTCTTAAAACCCCCCCACTCTGCCACTATATTTATATATACCGGGTCCGTATATCAGCCAGGGTCAGACTGGCCTGGGCCGGCTCCAGTGGACCCTGTAGGCCCAGATCCACACTCTGCGGCAAAAAAGCTAATGCGCATGCGCGAGTGTACACCTGATAACGCGCATGCGCGAACGCATGCTTGCGTACATGGGTATTGTTTCTGTTACCGGACAGGAGCTAGTGAGGCAGCATCCCCCAGCGTAATGAGGGGGGGCTCTGAGGCAGAAGCCCGGTGGGCCCCCAGACCCTGAAGCCAGCAGATAGTGGGGGAGGAGATGCCTGCAGGGACAGGTATTTTTTTGCTGGTACACGGAGTAGCTGTCGGTACCCGGTACTCCTCTCCTGGGTTCCGGGGCCCACCGGGGGTGCAGGGGCCCTGGTGCAATTGCACCTCCTGCGCCCCCGGTAGTTCCGCCACTGTTGAGAAGTATGGGCTTCAGTTTTTTTTTTTTTTTTTGTAAAGTGATCTTTGCCTGTTCTGGCTTTTTATTTGCAGTTGGCAATGAAAGTCATGGTTTGCTGATAGATGGGAACATTTTGCATTTCAAAAGGCTAATCTAATCTTTGTTTTTATTATGGCTAGTAGTTAGTACAGTACTGAATGCATGGCTGAGATGGTTGGAGAAAAACAGGGCACTTGATTGAACTGAAAACTCACCAGCTTTCAGTGCAGATTCTTTACTTCTGGGCAATATATACTTTGTTCTTGTGTAGACATTTAGCTCTTTCTTTTTGTTTTGGTTTTTTTTTTTTTTTGGGCCGAATTATGGATCCATAAGTTGATTTCACCTCTTTATCTAATGCCTCAAGCTTTAGGTCAGAGACACACGAGGAGAAACACAGGTGCCTTCTGTAACTGCACTGAAAGGTGAGCGTTTGAGATGCCAATAATAAGGGCAGAGACACACATGGAGATTCGGGGAGATAAGTCGCCCAGCGCCGGCTAGAATCCAAATCACCGGTGGGATGGCTCTTGAAGCGCTTCATTTTCCAAGTCGCCCAAAGTTTCCTCGTGAGGCAACTTCGGGCGACTTCAGGAAAGCGAATCGCTCCGAGTGCTATCCCACCGGCGATTTAGATTCTGGGTGACTAATCTCCCCCAATTTCCATGTGTGTCTGTGCCCTTATTATTGGCATCTCAAACGCTCACCTTCCAGTGCAGTTACAGAAGGCACCTGTGTTTCTGGCAGTATGAATATATAGTGGCAAATGTTTTTTTCTTATAATTGCGCAGATTTTCTAGTTCTAATTTTCTAGGTGTTCTAAAAGTAAAAAGCAGCCTTGCCAAAGGACATTGAAGAGTACAGATCAGAAGATGGTCCACTAAACGGATAATGGTAAGGAGAATATTCAATAACTTCAGTAGGTTTTTGTTGCTTGTATTTGGGTTTTTTTTTAGAGAAATCCAGTTTTGAGTTTTTTTATCTTCATTGCAAGACAAACTATAACATTTTACAAAGAATTGCATCCCATTCTGCAAGAAGGAAAGCAAGGATGGTGCCGCTAAATAGCTGCAGGTGTGCACGTTCAAGGAATATATAGTTTGTGGGGGGTATTTCACAGGTAAGGGGGTTTTTAGACTGAAAAACTGTAAGGTGGCCACTTAGAGCACAGCCTCAAATTTAGCTATTGCTTTTGTTTTAGGGTGTTTTGTGGCTGTTTCTTTAGGTGCACCCATACATGTAGGGTATTGTTTTGTTCGGGAGAAGTTGCACATTGATACTTAGCAGGTTTTTTTTAGTTGTCATGGCAATTTTGTGGAGAAATCTAACCTTGGTACTTTTTTTCCTTTATCTCAGGTCAAACCACAAATTTCTACGGAGAACTGCGGCCACAGATCTGCGTGTAGGAAAGGAAGGATGGTACAGCTGAATAGCTTCAGGTGTGCACTTTCAAGGAATATATATTTTGTGTGGGGTATTTCACAGGTAAGGGGGTGTTTGGACTGAAAAACTGCAAGGTGGGCACTTGGAGTGCAGCCTAAAAATGTAGCTATTGCCCCTGTTTTAGGATGCTTGGTGGCTGTATCTTTAAGTGCACACATACATGCAGGGTATCCTTTTGTTCAGGAGAAGTTGCAGATTGATATTTGCCAGGTTTTTTTTAGTTGTCATGGCAATTTTGGGGAGAAATCTAAATTTGGAACTTTTTTTTTCTTTATTTCAGTCCAAACCGCAAATTCTACGGCAAACTGCGCCCACAGATCTGCATGCAGGAAAGCAATGATGGTGCTGCTGAATAGCTGCAGGTGTGCACTTTCAGGGAACATATAGTTTGTGGGGGGTATTTCACAGGTAAGGGGTGTTTAGACTGAAGAACTGCAAGGTGTCCTCTTAGAGCGCAGGCCGAATTTTCCAGCTAAAATTTCCCTTATGTATTGCGCCTGTTTTGTGGTGTTTGCAGGCCGTGTCTTTAGGTGCACCCATACATGCAGGGTATCATTTTGTTCAGGAGAAGTTGCAGATTGATATTTGCCAGGTTTTTTTTAGTTGTCATGGCAATTTTGGGGAGAAATTTAACTTTGGAACTTTTTTTTCTTTATTTCATGCCAAACCGCAAATTCTACAGAGAACTGCACCCACAGATCTGCATGCAGGAAAGCAATGATGGCGCTGCTGAATAGCTGCAGGTGTGCACTTTCAGGGAACATATAGTTTGTGGGGGGTATTTCACAGGTAAGGAGTGTTTAGACTGAAGAACTGCAAGGTGTCCTCTTAGAGCGCAGGCCGAATTTTCCAGCTAAAATTTCCCTTATGTATTGCGCCTGTTTTGGGGTGTTTGGAGGCCGTGTCTTTAGGTGCACCCATACATGCAGGGTATCGTTTTACTCAGGAGAACCTTTTCTTTCATATTTGGGGTTCATTTGACTATTTTCAGTGGAGTAATTTTGTCAAATTCACTTCTGACTTTGTGACTGTAATGGTGTTTCAGAAGAAAAAAAAAATCCCCAAAAATATTGCTGTGTTTTAGGGTGATCTGTGTAACGGCAGCTACATTTAGAGCAAAAACTACACCACAGCTAAAAACCTAGAGGAACGCAGTTTCTAAAAACACCTAACTTATGGGGGTACGTCACTTCTGTCGTTGGATATGGCACGTTAACCTATAGATGCTTTTATCTATTGTGTTTCAATGTACAAAATGCTGTTTTATTATTGGGGTGTGTTGTGGACAAGAAAAGCAGGATACCAATACATATCTGGTATCGTTGGATTCAGCAGAATCAGGGCTTTTACAAACTGTAAACTTTTTGTCAGTAAATGTATTTCTTCTTTGAAAAAAACACAAAATAAAAACATTTTATTCTTTATTTCACTTTTTTTTTTACATATTTTAATCAAAATTTTCATTATATCTCCAGAAAAAGTACAAAATTTTGTTTCAGTGTTCAAGCCCAATTCATTACGAAAAAAAAGATATATAATGTGTCTTATTTCACATAGGTTTTCTTGTCAAAAATCCTCAGTAAAAGTAATGAGTGCAAAATGTCTAAAAACTGCTTGGCAGTAGATGTTCGCATTTAGGACAAATGGGCTGGCAGGGAAAGGGTTAATCCTCTCCAAGTCAGTGATTAATAGTGCAGTTCTTTTAGTTTGCTAGCTAGTAGTATAACTCTGGCCACCTAGTTACTAACACCTAGGGGTAGACTTATCAAAGAGTGAAGTTAGAGATCTCCACAGTCCGCAGAGTGAAATACCGCCTCTCTCCATTCATTTCTATGGGATCTTTAAAAATCCCATAAAAAATTAATTGCGAGAGGTGGTATTTCACTCTGCGGACTGTGGAGATCTCTAACATCACTCTTTGATAAATCTACCCCCTAATGTGGCAGGCGTGAGTTTATAAATTTAGGCGCCGGAAGCCAACAGTGCTAGGAAGCTGGGTCCCGCGTTTCGCGCCAGCCCGCACATCACTACTTCCAGGATTGAGACCCCCATCTGCTTGTCGATGTGTTCCTTGATTCGAAGACTGCCATAGGAGCAATTATGATGCAATTGTTGGCCCAAGGGCCACACATTTGGATCAGCCAGATATTTCTTACCTTAAGGTGGACATATCGCTCAAAGATCTAGGTCAGAGCCGGGCCAACCCGGCCAGGCGCCCTAGGCAACCTGGCGGGCCATGGCGACGGCTCTGTGCGCGCTCGACTGCGCATGTGCGAAATTTGGCTCCACCGCGCATGCGCGAAATTTGGCTCCATCGCGCATGCGCGAAATTTGGCTCCACCACGCATGCGCGAAATTTGGCTCCACCGCGCATGGGCGAAATTTGGCTCCACCGCGCATGCGCAGAAGACCATATATAAGAAGATCACAAGAAGTCGGGGAGAGACGGGAACGGACACGGGGTAGACGACAGAGCAGGTTTTGCCTGGCGCCCCCTCAGCTTTGCGCCCTAGGCACATGCCTACTCTGCCTACCCCTAGTTCCGGCCCTGATCTGTGTTACCACTTTTACACTTTGAAAGCAAGCCAAACTAAAGCTTCTGTATGAAAAAGCTGCCAGTGCTGTGGTGCAAAGACATAACCTTTGCCCTTTCACTTCAATAGAATGCCACACAGTGCATGTAGGTTCTTTCATCACATCCAGATTGCTCTACTAAAAAGTCCTCGTATAGCACAAGCATATTGGATAGGTTGGATCAGTGACGTAACTACCGGGGGAGCAGGGGGTGCGATTGGACCCCCGAAGGCCCCCCCGGCAGATCACGCCCGATGTAGCTGGCTGCAGCCGTGAAGAAAACAGCCCTGGGGGGTGGGTGGAGAGGCTGCATGGCCCGCCCCCACCTAGTTACGTTACTGGGCTGGAGGGAGGTGCAACAGGTACCCTTCCACCCTTCCAGTACAAGAGCAAATTTATCGGGATCCAACCCTGCTAAAAGAAACTGCCCATGTGTCATGTCACAGATACAACTCAGGTTTTGTCTGTCAGAACTTCAGTACTTTAAAATGAATGTCCCCTGCTGGTTTGGGACAGCTTAGCTTCCCCCGGCCTTCTTTAAAATTGCCCATGATTGTGGGAAAGGAATTCAACAGTGTATAGGGTACATGATGTATAAAGGGAGAGAAGAATCAAAGTAAAGGCAGAATTAGCACAGAATTGTAAATTAAGGGGATTAAATGGTTTATCTAGCACAGAATGGTACTCCAAGAATTAAAGGTGATGTATTTGCAAAGCTACTCTTCAGTCATCATATGGATGACACCTTTATGGTTTGACAGGGAGATGAAGATTCTTTCCCTGACTTTGTGCCTAAACAATATAGATAGCATTGCTTCACAACCACACTGGCGCATATTTGAGATTTTCTTCTTAAGGGTATTGGTTCAGTACAAATCAGCTACACAAATATTCAGAAGAAAAGTACTAACTGTCATTTTTTTTATACTTACACACTAAGATAAAAACAGGTACACCCAACACCAAAAGAAAAACAAAACAATGTGGTATACGCAGTCCAGTGTAGTGGGGAGTGCACTGATCTGTACATTGGGGAGACAAAACAACTGCTCACCAAGTGAATGGTTCAGCAGATAACAATTTTCATATTTTGGATAAAGTAGACCACTGGTTTGAACAAGGCATGAAAGAGACGATTCATGTCAAGGTGGAGAAACCATCCCTTAACAGAGGGGGGGGGGCTTCAACCTGTCTGCTGCATGCAATGCTGTTCTAACTTCTGTACCCCGGCGGTTTCAGAACATTTCACATATCCATTCATTGAACTCTCACAAAATAACACCTGTTTCAAGGAGTTGCATGATACCTTGGTAATCCTATCACAGCATTCACACCACTAGCAGCACACTGTTAGATTTGCAAGAAAGTGCTCAAGTGCAAAATTTATTTAGCCCATAGCATACAAAAAAGGCAACGTTTCGGGCCTCCCAGGCCCTTTATCAAGCCCCCCTGTTACACCATCAACAATCCTTTTAAAGTGAGGGAAAGGGGCGTATATACAAGCCACACCCCCTTCCTGTGAACATCCAATCACAATATTTCAATTATTTATACATCTGTAACACATCCTTCCCATGTGATTCTAAAATATTACCATTTTAAAATTATTTTTAAAAAATTACAGCAAGAAGGTTTTTTATCAAAAATGCACAAAAAGTTCAAAAAATTATAAAAAATTTGTCCAAATTGAATCCTAGTGAATAGATTCACAATAAAGTCCATTGGTTATTCCAAAAGAAGTCCCTTAGTGCTCCAAACACCTTGTGATTTGGGAAAATAGTAAAAATGGTTAAAATACAGATAACATTGTATACTAGTATAACATACCTGAGACGCCCATATGACAAACATTGCATATCATAATCAGCAGTTTCCTGAGACGTTTTAACATATGCCAAATGTTTTGTCGGCACTCAGGGTGTTCTATGTAGATCCCCAATACTTTTAATACCCTTGAAAAAGGAAAAAGGAGAAAAAGGAGAAATCATCAAAATCAATCTCTGTAGTATGGTATGTAACATCAATGTATGTTCACAATAAAAACCATTATCTACCTAAAAAATAAATGCTGCCGAGTGTATTCTCTATTCAAACCTCGGGCCAGATCGTATCCAATTTGTGGATCCACATCATTTCCAATTTCTTTAGCATTAGTAGCCTATTGCCGCCTCTTCTAGGTATTTCCACAGTGTCAATAACCTGAAATTTAAGTTGACTGATGGAGTGTCGTGCAGTGTGGAAGTGTGCAGGGACTGGTAATGCAGTAAGTTCACTCCGTATTGTCAATTTGTGCTTAGAGATACGATCCCGTATCTTTTGTGTGGTTTCTCCCACATATAGCAGGCCACAGGGGCACTTAAGCAGATAGAATACATATGATGAGTCACAGGTGAAATATTTATTAATAGTATAATTATTCCCCCGATCCTGGTGATGGAAAAAGTTACATATATAGTACTGGTGTGATGGGATTCTCTTTCAGAAGGAAATTTTTTAAATCCTCACCAATTATGCCATCCTCATAGGCACTAAGTACTTTATTCATTATGCATTGCTGAATGGAAGAAAGTGGGTTTGCGCTAACTTTCGTATACACCTCAGTGTCTGCCAATTGCGAATATATCTCATCCATATACATATCCTTATCCATAATTACAAGTGCACCACCCTAATCGGCTGGTTTGATCACTATCTTGTCATTATGTAACAATCCCGATAAACATGACCTCTCTTTATTTGTCTCATATCCAAACCATGGATTACGTAAGGCTTTTTGTTTAAGCTTTTCAATGTCACCCATCACCAATTTTATATATGCCTCAACTACATTATCAGTAGTCAATGGTATGAAAGTGCTCTTATTTCGAATGCCACACAACGTAGATTCTACGTTCTGCAGCACTTCCAGGTTCTGGAGCGGAGGAGCGGCTGTTAGAGCCGCTCGCTCAGTTCCTCTTCGATCCCCTGCCCCTAGGCAACGAGCAGAGCAGGGGATCGAGTGGCCCCTGGGGTGCGATCGCCCAGGGGCCCCAAAGCAGTAACAGGCACGCGTTACTTACGTGTCCTGCTGCTGCAGCCTGCAATGCGCCGTTCAGCTCCATCCCCACAGCACAGTGACACGGATCTCTTACTGGGGCCCTTCCAGATTGCCTGCAACAGTCTCCAGCCACTTTTTCAGGTTAGTGCAACAATTACACACACAAACACACCAACACACACTTATTACAGTAATACACACTTAGATTCACACTTACACACACATACATTTTTGGGGATTGGGGGGGTAACTTACACTCACTGCACTCACACACACGTGCACACGCACACACGCGCACATAACATGTAATTTACCAATTGTTCACACGCACACGCACATACATGACATTGTGGCTTTTTTTTTTTTCTTATCGCATCGTCTCTTTTTTTGGCTGAAAAAAATGTTTTATTGCCATTACGAATAGCGTATTCGCTAACCGTACTGTGCAATACCTTTTGTATGTTATTTCGGTGATTATATTGCAATTTTGGGTATTTTGGTGCATTTTTAGCCATTTTATTGAATTTTTAGCCATTTTATTGCATTTTCAGCTCTGCATATGTTGTCTTCACTTGTTTCTGTCCGTATAACCTATTTGGCCCAGCTAAAATATTCAAACTGTGATTCTGACAGCCGATAACACTAGTCTGGAAAAAAAAAACATTGTTTTTTTGGTTTTATTGGATTTTTTTGCATTTCACTCTTTACTGCCTTATTTTGTTTTGCCTTGTAAATTTTATCTACTATATATCCATTTGGGGGTCTCTGTGCACCACATAGTTTGGTATATCTATGCATATTGGGCATCAAAGTGTTCAGTAGACCCCTGGTGTTCATATTTAGGATGTTTTATGCTGATAAGTTACGAAATGTGGGGCATATAATGGGGTAAAATTCAAGCTTTGTGACGATTTTCAGAAATTTGATAAAAACCGTTACGTTCAGCATTGATTTGCAGTTTGGCAGTTTGCAGTAGAAACACTTATTTACCCATATTGGATTCGTCAGAATGTCTACTTTCTGAAAATATATGGTTTTCTGGGGTCTCTGTACTGTTAGGGGGGTCTAATGTCGCATGATACACACACCAGGTGCTTATATTGCAGCAGCCAGCGCGTCAGCTGTGAAAATGTATATACACTATTGTCATTTGGGGGTCTCTATGCGCCACATAGTTTGGTATATCTATGCATATTGGGCATCAAACTGTTTAGTAGACCCCTATGTTTATATTTAGGATGCTTTATGCTGGTAATGATACATGGACAATACGATGCTGGAAAGTTGAAGCTTTGAGGCAATTTTCAGAAATTTCACCAAAACCGCCAAATTTGAGAAAGCCTTGCGATTCAGTAGTTTGGAGCAGAAAGGCATGGGTACCCATTTTAGATTCTGTAGAATGTGTACTTTCCAAAAATATATGGGTTTTGGGGGGTAAACATATATTTCTGTGTTTTTACCCAACAAAATGCAGTCAATGTGTTGATTTTTCATTAGATGAAGTTACCCACAGGACTATTTGTATGCGCTAACTTCATTTTGGGGCCTCTAAATGCCAGATACTTTGGTAAACCTATAAACAATGGCCACCAAACTGTTTGGAGGAACCCTGGCAATCATATTTAGGGTGCTTTTTCTTGGTGCGTAATGATACATTGGTGATATGGTGCTGAGAAGTTGAAGGTTTGAGGCAATTTTCAGATATTTCACCAAAACCGACAAATTTGGGAAAGCCTTGCGACTCAGTAGTTTGGAGCAGAAAGGCATGGGTACCCATTTTAGATTCTGTAGAATGTGTACTTTCCAAAAATATATGGGTTTGGGGGGTAAACATATATTTATGGGTTTTTACCCCACAAAAAATACAGTCAATGTGTTGATTTCTCAGTAGCTGAAGTAAAGTCCTGAACAATTTGGATGTGCTAACTTCATATTGGTGTCTCTAAATGCCAGATACTTTGGTAAACCTATGCATAATGGGTATCAAACTGTTCAGTGGACCCCTGGCAATCATATTTCATGTGCTTTTTCTTGGTACCTAATATAGTTTGGGATATGCAGAGCAGCAAAATAAAACCTTTGAAATGATTTTTCAGAATTTTGAATTTTTTTTTTTTGAAAAACCGCTATGTTCAGACAAGCTTTTATGTTTGGTAGTTGGGAGTAGAGAGACATAGTTACCCATTTTGTAATGGGCAGAATGTGTACTTTTCAAAAATGTATGGTTTTCTGGGGTAAACCTACGGTTTCAGGATTTTTTGCCTTGGAATCTAAAGCATGCCGTTTTCTGCCTTAGTGCTTTCAAAATTCGGTAATATACTGTCGGGAGTTTTTGCTGTACAGAAGTCCTAAATCTCCCTAAAACTATACATATCTGGTATTGGCATGTTCGAGAGACATAAGGCTTTCCAAATCAGTTGGATTTTCATCCGTAAAATGAAATATTTTTCTGGTATAAATTGATATACGATGAAAAATGGTAATTTTTCATTTTTTTTTGGTATTTAGCACTATAAATTTTTTTGCACAGATGGAAATACATGAAAACTCAGGCAGATTTAGAAAGCTCAGTTTCTACCGAAAAAAACAATGTATAGTTTTCCTAGGTAAACTATAGGTTTCCCCTCAGAAAATGCCCCTAAAGTGAGAGAGCACAAAATGTTTCAAAAACGGCTGGCATTTTGCGTAACCAAAATGTGAAAGGGTTAAAACTTACACAAGGTAAGCAATCATAGCAGGCAGACTTTCATGTGGGGGCCACACAAGGGGAAATATCACTACCATGCATTATTCACACATGTAGCATTGTTCATCTGTTCACAACTCAGACAAACTGTAGGAGTGGTGCCGGCTGTATGTAGTATATTACAAAATTTGTTGTCATGCTAAGTTTCTCCTTCCCTGCTACTCTGTCTTCCGTGCTCCATGCAGACATATTAACTTATGTCTAAATATGGCATAATAAACTTCTTTCACATATGAGTAATGGGTGAAATCCCTACAGTCAGCACCAATTTATTTTGCTGTCCAAATTCTGTGGTACTGAGGGACAGAACTTTTCTTGCCCCTACGTGGTAGAAGCCAGTGTTAACCACTCCCTGTTTTTAAACCACACCCACTTGAAACCACACCCATGTAAGAACAAGACCTTTTAAGGCTATATCTATATTAATGGTCACAATAAAAAAACAAACAGTTGGTGCTCACTCATCATGAATATGTGAAAATTTAAGTCTTCTTTAATACATATGCCATCCCCCTTCCTTGTGGCACCACAACAAAAATGTCGCCCATAGACTTTAATGTGTTTCGCAAATTTTTCATCATTTCACAAATTTTCAGATTCGCTCAACATTCGCTTAATGATGTTAACTTATACATTTGGAAAAAACATGTTTTCCCACGACAGACCCCTCTCCCGACCTTTTGTTCAAAAAAAAAGTTTTCTTTAGGTGCTGTGCAGCGCCATCTGCGCATGCGCACAGCACCATTTATGCAGGAGTGCCGAGTGGCGCCTTTCAAGCAAGCGCGCCGATCAACGCCTTTCAAGCAGGCGCACTGAGCGCGCTTGGCACATCACGGTAGGGGGGCGGGGAGGTAGGAGGAGGCCCTGGACAGTAGTCCCGGTTGGCCCCGAGCCCCCAAGTCCGACCCTGAGTTGAGCTACCCCTTTACATTTCAATAAACAGGAACAAAGTTAATTACACAAATGGTGCTCTCCTCCTTAGCCAATCTAAATATGATTTCAACAAAATTAAATACAATATGTAACAATATGGCACATCAGCACATTAAAGCTGTGTTGGTGCCTTTATGCAATTCCCACTGACATCATTGGATACAGATGAGTAGAATTTCAGCATTTTCAACATTTAAAATACAGCAAAAGTCACCCCATGAAGTCAAGATAATGCAACAAAGGCAGGACAATTCTTTCAGCTGTACCCCTTTGTTCTCCATAGCAGTTTTTCCAGTCATCATTGCATGATAGATTCTCATATAAGACAATTTTTCTGTCACATTTTGTGTTGCCAAGCTGTAGTGCTGTTGAACTCAATAAAAGAGGAGGAGAAACTGAAAATAGATAGGAGTTGGGACTCTCTTCCATGAGAAATGGAAGATAGCAGAAGAAAGGGCAGAATAAAGGAAGACTGAAGTATGAGGTGATAATGATTATTGTTAGGAGATAAAAGGTTCCCACCCCGCAAGAGCAAAAATTCTATTCACTGAATATTATTATTATTATTAACATGTATTTATATAGCGCCAACATATTGCGTAGCACTGTAAAGTAAATGTGATTATACAACTACATCACACGAATTACATATATAGAATATATGGAGTAACAAACGTCACAATCAATACAGGTACAAAAAGGTGAGGAAGGCCCTATGCATAGGCATACAGTGTAAAGGAAAGGGAGTAATACACAAGGTGTGGGAGTGGGCAAGATCGAATTAAGTGGGTGAGAAATGTGGTACTGTATGTGGTGTTGCGTTTGGTAGTTAAGCAGAGTGAGGGTAGGCTTCTCGAAAGAAGTGAGTTTTCAGAGATTTTTTGAAAGGTTGGGAGAAAGTCGGACAGACCGTGGGAGAGCGTTCCAGAGGAGGGGTGCAGCCCTTGCAAAGTCTTGAATGCGAGCATGTGAGGAGGTAATGAGAGAAGAGTTGAGTAGGAGGTCAGTAGAGGAGCGTAGAATATTGCTCAATTTTTCCTTTTTCCATTAAACTGTGGTAAGATGGACACAGTGTTTCTGCCTACAGGCAACATTACACATCGGCCCACATATTGTCCAAAACAGTGATATCTCCTAGCGTACATTGTGAAAGATTCAATTGTAAAAGTGATTTTTCCTTTGTTCCTCTGGAATGCAGATTCCATTGTTTCCTGTTCAGCAGTATGAGACAGAGTTAAAGGAACAGTAACACCAAAAAATCTAAGCGTTTTAAAGTAATGAAAATATAATGCAGTGTTGTCCTGCACTGGTAAATCTGATCTGTATGCTTCAGAAACACTACTATAGTTCATATAAACAAGCCGCTGTGGAGCAATGGCGGAAATTGAAAAACGGCTATATGGCGCAGGTTAAAAAATGGATAACAGATAACACCATTAGACAGACAAAGCTTATCTGCTATCTGCTGTGTAACTTGAGCTTTTTCTCCTTTGAATGGCTGCCCCCATTGCTACACAGCAGCTTATTTATATAAACAATTGTAGTGTTTCTTAAGCAAACACATCAGTTTTACTAGTGCAGGGCAACAATGCATTATATTTTCATTACTTTAAACCACTTTTATTTTTTGAAGTTACTGTTCCTTTAATGGACAACAATTTCATTTGAAAGCTCACAGCTGGTAATGCACCGTCATGGGAGTTCCTTACTGATAAAAAATTGAACAAACACAGAAAGCTCATCTATACAAACAAAACACAACAGGTGACACTGTGAACATACATTTATAAAGGCGTAGACACACTGGAAAAACATTTCTCATTTCAACACTTGAAAAGAAAATGGATATATATGTATTCTCAATCACAATCTTTGTGAAGACTCCTAAGTACCAGTGACATTCTCAAAGCAATTCTTTTTCTCCATACCTGTGTGCGGAAGTCTTCTAGGATTTGTTTTGCAATATCAATATACGGAACCAAGTATAATACGGGAGGAGACTGTGCTTTTGCCTAGGAGAAGAGTTCCTTTGGGTGAGTACAGAAATAGAAATAACTGTAACTGGCACAGTACTAAGAGTTAATTTCTGTGACAGAATGATTTGTACAAAACGGCTCCTTTTCATCTTTCTTGGACTGGGAATGGTTATATTGCTGAACAGCTTTCTCAGCCTATCTCAGGTTAAAAAAGCACCGATATTTTCCCAGCAGATATCTCTATTAGAAGAAACCTGTGAGGCATTGGCCAGAACAAAAAAATATTTCTTTTGGAATAATTTAGCTAAAACATACTCTAACAGCAGCAATTGCAAGGACTATATAATAAGAAATAAATACATTACAGCGCCACTCTCAGAAGAAGAGGCTGCCTTTCCGTTAGCCTATATACTGACGGTGCACAAGGAATTTAATACATTCGAGAGACTGTTCAGAGCTGTCTACATGCCCCAAAATATATACTGTATCCATGTTGATGAGAAGGCGACTGCTGATTTCATGCAGGCTGTGAGCAGTTTAGTGCAATGTTTCCCCAACGCGTTTCTTGCTACACGAATGGAACCAGTGGTGTATGGTGGAATATCCAGACTCCAGGCTGATCTGAATTGTATGAAAGATCTTGTGGCATTGGATGTGCAGTGGAAATATGTTATCAATTTGTGTGGGCAAGATTTCCCTTTGAAGACAAACAAGGAAATAATACATCATATTAAATCATTTAAAGGGAAAAATATAACCCCCGGGATATTACCACCTGCCCATGCAATACCAAGGACCAAATATGTTCATCGTGAGGATATAGTCAATTCACGTGTAATAAGGACAAATGTTTTAAAGCCTCCACCTCCTCAAAATATGACAATTTACTTTGGCTCTGCCTATGTTGCACTCACAAGGGAATTTACACGGTTTATTCTAGAAGATCAGAGAGCTACTGATTTGTTGCTGTGGTCCAAGGACACCTACAGCCCAGATGAGCATTACTGGGTGACACTGAACAGAATTGCAGGTATTTGTGCAAGTTAAAATATTAGAGAATTAGTAAGATTGGCAGGGAAAAACAAATGTTATTTATGTAGTAGCAGTATTTGTAATTCATACACAACTGGATAAAAAAAGAGCAGTATTTCCAATTAAGATTGCAAGTTATTTCCAGGACATTTATTATATCTTCCTATGGGGGAAAGTGTACTAAGGGGCCCACTTAAATATTGCTGAACTCCAGCTTCCAGCATATTTCAACCTATTATCAAGGGTTAAAGCATGATGAAATATTTATTGGAGATACATCAGTATTGGATTTAAAAGCAATGCAAGCTTTCACATACAAATCAAAGTGCAATTTGCACAATCAGGGTTAGACTAGGTAGGCGGGACACTGGGTAAAAAACTGGTGGTCCCCGGGCTCTTGTTGAGCCCGCTGACACCCCCATCCCTGATTCAGGAAAAGTTACAGGGCATGCACCTTGCACTATATTCAGCCAGGATTCAACCAGCATTTACTGCAAGGGCAAGGTGCAAGGATATTTGTGAATATCATTGGATGGACACAATTTTAGAATCTGTACAGCGCATTGTGCAAACTTTTTCCCAGCTCTCTGGGGCCAGTGCATAAACTATTATCCACATGTAAGGTGGATAAAAATGGTGTTATGCGAAAAGTGCAGTGAATGATGGTGTAACTGTAAGAATGTTTGTTATGTGTATGTATGATTTTTTAATGTTGAAAATTATAGCGTTAAAAGTGTATTTACAGGGTTTGGCCAGTAGGTTCTCACTAGTTATATAAGGGTTATATACTAGTGTTAAGTAAAGTGTATTATTCTCCCCAGCCACTAGAGGGAGCTAAAGGTAAGGGAAATAGTATAAATATGGGTAAACTACCTTCAGGAGTGACAGTTCGTAGGTTGGCGTGGTCCAGTGAAGTACACCTGCTGGAGGAATGAAGAGCCCAGCCCTGAAGTAAGTAGTAGGCTTATAGTGTGCACTAGGAGTACAATGCCGTTAGGAAAAAGGTAGCAAGGGCAGCTAAGAGCCCCAACCAGGAGTAAGTGGAACTAGCTTTCCAGTGGATCATCTACCAGTGAGGGATAAAGTGACAGGGAACAGGATAGTGAAAGAGAGGGCTTTGAGACTGTGGCCACTGTGGAAAATCCTGTCTGGAATAGCAAGGGGGCGCCAACCAGGGGCGATCCTGGCCCCTCCGCCGCCTGAGGCAGCAGCAGTTGCTGCTGCCCCCCCCCCTGGAAATTCGCTCTTAAAGTACCAGGAGCAGCATTTTTGCTGTCCCTGGTACCTAGTGGGGCGCTGCCGCCTGAGGCGACAGCCTCAACTCGGCTCATTGGCGAAGCACCCCTGGCGCCAACGGGGAGCGTCGGGTTGCTGAGGACAGGTGGGGATAGTGAGATCCCATCGAGGGCGGTGGAAAAGGCACGGCTCATTGGTAGTTTTATTAGTGCAGGGTAACAGTATATTATAAACTCAAGTGTGTATAATCCCTTGGGCCATCCATGAAGACTGAGAGCAAGTACCCATATGTGAGTAATACTCCAGTGTGAAGCGACATGAACTCGATCTATGATGTGATTGTGCAAGAAGTATTACATGTTCTCAGGAAGTACAATGCTTAAATAAATTGTTTTTGTAGTTATGAAGCACTCGCATCCTGTCCTTTCATCAAGTTTTACAGCAACCTTTTATCCTTCCTCAACCTTGCCAAGGCTGAGCTAAAAGGGAGGGCCACAAATGTATAGACGTTCTGTCTGAGAGCAGCTACATAAAGGTAATACGGCTTTCAAGAGCAGTGGGCACTTATATAACTTAGCAAAGATAAAAAGACATAACAATAAATAGTAACTTTTGTTTGTAAAAGAGGCGTTGGACCTCATAACAAAGTAGACCAGAGTTCTGTAATGTTATTCAGAGCAAGAAAGCTATGAATTAGTTTAAAAAGTTAACAGAAAATATTTGACAAGAAATTCTTGTATCTCACATAGAGAATTTCATATTAATACTAATTTAATATTATATGTAAAGGTATAGGATCCATTATCCTGAAACCCGTTATCCAGAAAACTCTGAATTAGACTCTCCCATAGACTCCATTTTATCCAAATAATCCAAAATTTTTAAAAATGATTACCTTTTTCTCTGTAATAATTAAACAGTACATTGTACTTGATCCAAACTAAGATATGATTACTGGAAGCAAAACCAGCCTATCAGGTTTATTTAATGTTTACATTTTCTAGTAGACTTAGGGTATGAAGATCCAAATTATGGAAAGATCCATTATCCGGAAAACCCCAGGTCCCGAGCATTCTGGATAACAGGTCCTATACCTGTAATTCACTCGTAGTAGACTTGATTCACGGACAATTTAGGATGCGTTTAAAAATTTCACATTCTTTATTTCTTCACATTTAAAAGAATATCAGCATTGGCACATTGTATATAGCACACCACTGACGCGTTTCGTACCTCTACTAACAGGTACTTCCTCAGAGTATATCTTTTCAATTACAGCATGCAATTTTATAGACACCCCACACCTTGACAAAGAAAGCCTTAAAGGGATATTTCAAATGGGATATGTTCAACTATACATATCTTCTATGTCTCAACATGTCACACTTTACTTTTAAAAACAATTATTTAAAAACAACAGTGGTTAGATACATTTACAGATCTCATCCAAAGGGGAAACTACTTGATATCAGTATAATAGGTATTTTTTAATATATATACTCTCTAAATATCTTCTTATATCTTTACATATCTCATTATTTATTTCTCCCTTATTTTTCAGTTTATATATACATCTCTATGCCTCTATTTGCCTAGATAGTACTTTATATCCCAATCTTTATTCAGACCTATTGGTCTCTCAGTTTCTAGGGTAAACATCCACCATACTTCTCTTCTGTTTATTAGTTTTTCCATATCTCCTTTCCTTTTTCCTAGGCTTACTTGTTCTATACCCTGAAATGAAATATATTTCATATTCCCCTTATGCACATTAATTAAATGGTCAGCTATTGCTGATGAAGTATCTTTCCTTCCTACACATGCCAGATGTTCTAGGATTCTGTCTTTCATTCTACGTGTCGTTTTCCCCACATATTGACATCCACATTTGCAGGTGGCTAGGTAGATTACATTATTTGTTCGGCAATTCACATAGGTTCTACAATCATATTCCCTGCCTGTTGCTGTACTTTTAAATTTTCTTGAGACATTGATGTAGTCACAGGCTTTGCATACCCTTGCACCACATTTATATGTGCCATATTGTTTAAGCCAACTAGAAGTATTATGTTGTTTTTTATCTGGAAGCATACTTGGAGATATGTACCCTGCTATCGATCGATTCTTTCTATATGTGAACTGGGGTTTCCCTATTTTTATTATAGGGTCTGATCTTATCAAATCCCAATGTTTCATAATTATCCTCTTAATGTCTCTGGCTTCACAGCTATAATCTGTCACAAAGAATACATTATTATTTCTCTCATTATCCTTTTTTCGCTCTCTACAGTTTTTATTTTCTCTTCTCTGTCTTAAAAGTTCTTTTCGATCTCTTCTCACAGCAGATTCATAGGCCTTCTTTAATGTCTTAAAACTATAGCCTCTTGATGCTAGTCTGTCCCATAACTCCATTGCCCCCTTCTGGAAGGCATCCCAAGTGGAGCAAATCCTTCTCAATCTAAGGAATTGCCCAGTCGGGATACCCTCCAGAAGCGGCTCCGGATGACAGCTAGTTCTCAAAAGTAGAGAGTTTCTACTTATAGGTTTACGGTACACATCTGTTTGAATCTCCCCATTATCTTGTTTGAACAATATGTCTAGAAATTCCACACTACTTTTACTGATCTTATATGTGAAATGTATGCCATAGTCATTATTATTACAATATGTTACAAAGTCCTCCACCTGATCCATAGTACCCTTCCATATTATTATCAGGTCATCGATAAACCTATAAAATTCAACTATACATCCCTTCAATGTTGATCCATCTCCAAAGATGTGGCACTTTTCCATCCATCCCATAAATAAATTAGCATATGACGGCGCGAAACGCGCCCCCATTGCTGTGCCACACCTTTGGAGATAGAAACGTCTTCCAAACATAAAATAGTTATGATTAAGGAGATATTCGACAGATTCTATAATAAACTCATTCTGTTCAATAGAATAGAGTCCATAGCTATCCAACCAGAATCTCAAAGCTTCTATACCCAGATGGTGCTCTATAGACGAGTATAAAGCCGTAACATCCATTGTAACCCAAAGTAGGTCGTCTTCCCATCTAACACCTTGAAGTTTGTTAATGACATCACCACTATCCTTAATATATGATGGCAATTCACTCACCATTGGTTGGAGCAGCTTATCGACATATTCTCCCAATCTTTCATTAAGGGAACCTATACCCGCTATAATGGGCCTACCTTTCGGGTTATCTAGTGTCTTATGAACCTTGGGTAGTGTATGAAAAATTGGAATTACAGGGTTATCGCAATATATGTATTCAAATTCTTTAGCATTCAGAATGCCTAATGCTTTCCCATACTCTAGGATGCCTCTTAGTTTTTTCTGAAAGATTCTAGTAGGGTCTTCTTCTAATAGTCTATACTGCTTCTCATCATTTAGCTGCATCATTATATCGCTATCATAGTAATCTCTATCCAAAATGACAATTGATCCTCCTTTATCTGACCTACGTACAACTATATTTTCATTTTCCTTAAGTTGGTTCAAGTCCTCAAATTCTCTTTTGGTCATATTTTTCTCTTTATTGGATACCCTTTCTTTCTTGGAAAGATTCTTCAAATCCTCACATACAAGGTTATAGAATCTGTCCAAGAAAGGCCCATTCTGTCCCATTGGATAAAAAGATGACTTTACTTTTAAATCTGTATGGACTATATTTCTATTCTGTTCACATTCTTTATTTTCACTCCTCTCCATTTCCTCGATTGTTTCCATGACCTCTTGTGTAGGAAAATTCTCCTCTCCCTCACTATTATTTCTTAGAGTCTCTATTTGACTCTCTATCATATTGCTCTGTCTCAAATTTCTGTTTTCAACTCCACTATAATACCTTCTCAGTGATAACGATCTCATAAATTTATTCAAGTCTACTATTGTAGAAAATAAAGAGAAGTGACTAGAGGGGCAGAATGTCAAACCCTTGTTCAATACTTGTCTCTCAATTTCAGTCAAATTATGAGTCGATAAGTTAATAACTAAGTCCTCATCTCCTCTTCCATTTTCTGGACTTGTTACTTTTTCTTTTTCTGCTGTGTTCTCACATTCTTCACTTTTTCCTTTTCTCTTTTCGTCTTCCTCGCTTTCTTCTTCTTGATCTTCGTTCCTTTCCTGCGTTCTCCTCGATCTTCTCTCTCTTCCTCTTTCTTTTCCAATTTCCTGGGTTTCTCGACCTGTTTCCGCCTCGCTGTCTGTCGTTAATAAAAAAGTTACTCCTTGGGTATCTTCCAATTCTCTCACAGGGGTAGAACTTCTCTTTAGCTGTTTTCCCCATTTGTTTTGTTTTAATATTGGTCTAATTCGTTCCCACCTTCCTCTATCTTTATTCAATTCCATTCCCCAGGAGTAGACTCTTTCATTCTCGTAGTCAGTTTTGTCCCTCAGAAATTTACGTTGTTTATTTTCCATAATCTTCTATTCATTACTGTCCAAATCATCTTTCATTCTCTTCTCTTTAAATTTATATTCTGTCGTGTTTTCATATTTTTTTAGTTGTACTTTAACTTCTTCTATTTCAGTATTCAATCTATTCTGTTCTTTTCTATATTTCCTTATCAAAATCCCCATTAGGTTGAAAGAACACTCAGATAGAGCTAGATACCATTCTTGCATTAACTCCGTGTCTTGTAAGTCAAATGCAGGGAATTTCTTTAGGCGTAGACCCCTAGGTACTCTTTCAACTTCTATATAGTTCTCCAAGGTAGAGATTTCCCACCATACTTTTAATTCTTCAAACGACAATTTATGGAGTTTTTTGAATAAATCTTCCATCGTTCGATCCTTATCATCAGATGGGGATCCTTCAATGCTATCTGACCCTTTATTTGTATCTATTCCCTTTATTTGTATCTATTCCAAATTCCAACCAATGGTGAGTGAATTGCCATCATATATTAAGGATAGTGGTGATGTCATTAACAAACTTCAAGGTGTTAGATGGGAAGACGACCTACTTTGGGTTACAATGGATGTTACGGCTTTATACTCGTCTATAGAGCACCATCTGGGTATAGAAGCTTTGAGATTCTGGTTGGATAGCTATGGACTCTATTCTATTGAACAGAATGAGTTTATTATAGAATCTGTCGAATATCTCCTTAATCATAACTATTTTATGTTCGGAAGACGTTTCTATCTCCAAAGGTGTGGCACAGCAATGGGGGCGCGTTTCGCGCCGTCATATGCTAATTTATTTATGGGATGGATGGAAAAGTGCCACATCTTTGGAGATGGATCAACATTGAAGGGATGTATAGTTGAATTTTATAGGTTTATCGATGACCTGATAATAATATGGAAGGGTACTATGGATCAGGTGGAGGACTTTGTAACATATTGTAATAATAATGACTATAGCATACATTTCACATATAAGATCAGTAAAAGTAGTGTGGAATTTCTAGACATATTGTTCAAACAAGATAATGGGGAGATTCAAACAGATGTGTACCGTAAACCTATAAGTAGAAACTCTCTACTTTTGAGAACTAGCTGTCATCCGGAGCCGCTTCTGGAGGGTATCCCGACTGGGCAATTCCTTAGATTGAGAAGGATTTGCTCCACTTGGGATGCCTTCCAGAAGGGGGCAATGGAGTTATGGGACAGACTAGCATCAAGAGGCTATAGTTTTAAGACATTAAAGAAGGCCTATGAATCTGCTGTGAGAAGAGATCGAAAAGAACTTTTAAGACAGAGAAGAGAAAATAAAAACTGTAGAGAGCGAAAAAAGGATAATGAGAGAAATAATAATGTATTCTTTGTGACAGATTATAGCTGTGAAGCCAGAGACATTAAGAGGATAATTATGAAACATTGGGATTTGATAAGATCAGACCCTATAATAAAAATAGGGAAACCCCAGTTCACATATAGAAAGAATCGATCGATAGCAGGGTACATATCTCCAAGTATGCTTCCAGATAAAAAACAACATAATACTTCTAGTTGGCTTAAACAATATGGCACATATAAATGTGGTGCAAGGGTATGCAAAGCCTGTGACTACATCAATGTCTCAAGAAAATTTAAAAGTACAGCAACAGGCAGGGAATATGATTGTAGAACCTATGTGAATTGCCGAACAAATAATGTAATCTACCTAGCCACCTGCAAATGTGGATGTCAATATGTGGGGAAAACGACACGTAGAATGAAAGACAGAATCCTAGAACATCTGGCATGTGTAGGAAGGAAAGATACTTCATCAGCAATAGCTGACCATTTAATTAATGTGCATAAGGGGAATATGAAATATATTTCATTTCAGGGTATAGAACAAGTAAGCCTAGGAAAAAGGAAAGGAGATATGGAAAAACTAATAAACAGAAGAGAAGTATGGTGAATGTTTACCCTAGAAACTGAGAGACCAATAGGTCTGAATAAAGATTGGGATATAAAGTACTATCTAGGCAAATAGAGGCATAGAGAAGTATATATAAACTGAAAAATAAGGGAGAAATAAATAATGAGATATGTAAAGATATAAGAAGATATTTAGAGAGAATATATAAAATAAAAAATACCTATTATACTGATATCAAGTAGTTTCCCCTTTGGATGAGATCTGTAAATGTATCTAACCACTGTTGTTTTTAAATAATTGTTTTTAAAAGTAAAGTGTGACATGTTGAGACATAGAAGATATGTATAGTTGAACATATCCCATTTGAAATATCCCTTTAAGGCTTTCTTTGTTAAGGTGTGGGGTGTCTATAAAGTTGCATGCTGTAATTGAAAAGATATACTCTGAGGAAGTACCTGTTAGTAGAGGTACGAAACGCGTCAGTGGTGTGCTATATACACTGTGCCAATGCTGATATTCTTTTAAATGTGAAGAAATAAAGAATGTGAAATTTTTAAACGCATCCTAAATTGTCCGTGAATCAAGTCTACTACGAGTGAGTTACATGAATCCAATGCCAGGATGTGAGACTGGAGGTCACGTGAGTAACCTGGACGAATGGGGAGATCCACACTCGCAATGAGAAAGTATGCCTATACCTGTAATCAATATGATTATAAAAAGAGCAACTTGGAGCATGACACTAAACAGTATCTGCATTATTTTATTATTAACACTCTTTATATATAATCTTTCTTTATCCAAAAGATTTTCCAGGTTCTGTGCCAGATGCAAAATGGGAAGGTGACCTTAAAGCAATAAAATGGAGCGATGACAAGACTCATGATGGTTGCCACGGTAATATGCACGCATTCGTTTGAAGCATTTTTCTTCTGGAAGGAAAACAATATAGAAGGAAGCATGATACCTTGGACATAACAATATGCAGTGAATTCAGTTCAGTAATATTATAGTCTGATTGCCTTTCTAAAATGTAGTACATTTATTTAACCCTGTTTAGTCTCTGTGCTTGTTTAGGTCTGAATTGAATGTAACATTACCATTCCAACTTTAAACTATTATAATAATCAAGGTGCAACCCCCACCCCACCCAAACCTTTGCACACCTGGAGACTGTCTCCATTTTCTGTCTAGAAAATATTTTTTTACAAACACAATACAAAAGGAAGCAATACATAACAAAAACGCCTGTGGAATTGTACTTACTACATGGCGGTACCTATGGTATTATTTTATGGCATCACACCATACAGGCCATAAACACTGTTGTTCAACCACATTCACATGTTGCTTGATTACAAACTCCAGCATTCTTTGACATACTATTAATGTTTATAGCATGCTGGGAGCTGTAGGCCAGCAATAGTAGGGTTCTAGTTTTAAAGAGGCTCTATAACACCCCCCCCCCTTTTCAACATGAGTTCAATGTATAGCGATTCTGAGGACATACCTTTTTCCTGTTGTTTTGAGAAACATGCACTTTTTTGTTATTTCTAGCACTAAACAAACAGGGCAACATCTGAAAATTAAACTAAAGTCACATTCTACTTTCTGTTGTACGGGTACAATCAACACAAAATACCACCAAGAAGCCTTCTTTATAAAAAAAAACTTTAGCCTGTTAGGCTGTGAGATATAGAGCAGCTCATGATACAGGGGGCTTCAAAGTGGACTGGTAATTTTTTGGATTAGAACATATAGACCTGCGTGTATATTTTTGGTGTGTGAGAGGAAGCCAACAAACCTAGAGGAAACCCATGCAAGCCTAGGGAATATATGCAATTCTTGCAGATAAAGACCTACCTGGGATCAAACCTACTGCTACAAGGCAGCAGTAAAAAAGGGTTTGTACCCGAAACATGTAGTGTTGCACACTGCTAATAAATGAACACTTGCAGTTTATTAAGTACTGCCTGAAGCTGTTTATTCCTTTCTTCTCTATGATAAAGGCAGCAGTATTAACCATTCCACCATCATGTACCTCAGACTGTAGGAGCGATAAAAGGTGATAAAGCATGCCCATTAATGCTTATTCACTTGCCATAGGAAAAGCAGCAAGTATTGAACAACATTGTGAGCTACGCCCACAGATACTGCCTAACTTACACATCTGACGCACCGTGTGGGTACCTCAACCTACCCTACCCTCATGATTACAACACTGCTGAATACAGGCAGTATATTCATGAGGACAGCTACAGGTCTCTGCGCTCCATTTTAGCTCCATTCATTTAGCATCATGGCAGGATGCAAAGGGTTGTTTGCTATTCGTAAATTACCTCTATTGGAGCAGGTACTGATATGAATGATGAGCACTGCGTCCATTTGTCAGCACTTTATATCTTTCTTAACCCATTTCTCTAGGGACCCAGATTAATTGGGTGAATTATATTTGTGACCCAAATATTGATTTAGAACCAGGTAGGTCCCTTGACTTTATGAGTATTTCCTAGTGTAGGCGACTGTTTCACTGCAGTGAGGGACATCAAAGTGTAAGAATTTACCTCTGGCAAATGACATCACGCTGGCGAATTTGCCCCCTTGTCTCTTGGCAGGAGTGCCACTGGATCGGGGGCATGTCTTTGTGTAAATGTCAGTTGCCTGGACTGTAACGCTGACTGTAACGCTTTGTTGTTTTATTATTACAATGATTTGTTTTCAGTGGCATAAATATATATGTTACTGGGCCCCACAGCAAATTAATTTTAGGGCCCCCAACATATCCAGAGGTTGTCCTGTTTTATCAATATTTATTGAAATTGTATATGAACTAGAGCCTCATGGGCCCCTAAACCTCCTGGGCCCCCTGCAGCCACAGGGTCTGCTTCCTCTATAGTTACGCCCCTGTTTCTTGTGCTTGTCATGCTTTGTTAGAATACAAAATCACTAAAGAATTGTTAGATCCATTGCAGTAGCCCAGGTGCAGGCACATGTCATGGATTTGAGTGTAAACACACAAGTATGCCCTATGCCTATGCCTGCACCTGGAGCCATTGTAATCATACCAAATCCACCTGGTGCAGGCACAGGGAAAGGCTGATGCCAGCGAAGGGGCTTATCCTCGGCCTGTCCACAGGTTGGGAATCAATCATGTGTGGCATTAGCCTTTTATGCTAAATATGTAGCCTATTAACATCTGGCTAAGCTGTGGATGAGCAACAGTGTCAATATACAGTAAGACATTGACTATGATTCCATGTTTGCTTATAGTATGTGAGTGAGTCTCTAGAGTGTGTTTTATGAACAATGTATAGCAGTTCTTTGTTCTGCTAAACCCCTTAAATAAATTACACTATGCCATTACATTTTACTAGTGTTGCTTTCTTGGTCAGGAGAGAAACTGTACACTTCCTATCCACACAAAAGCAAGTAATCTAACCAGTAATACAATAACTTTCATTCTATTTTTTCTTTTTTAACCAGGTCATTATGTTAGAGGAGTTTGCATTTATGGAACCGGGGACTTACAGTGGCTTCTGAATCTGAAATCATCATTCATGTTTGCGAATAAATTTGAGTTGGCATCGTACCCTCCTACAATTGAATGTTTAGAGCTGAGATTACGAAAAAGGGCCTTGAATCATGCAGAAATATCTTTGCAGCCGAACTGGACTTTTTAACAAATAAGAAAACAATACAATTCTACCTGTATCTGATGATTCAGCACTAACAATGGGCAATATGTGGGAGCCAGATCAAAGGCACCAGATCAAATTTTTTTGTCCAGCCAGATCGACGTGCCGACTGATATCTGATATCTACCGATATCGGTCAACTTGTTTCCCACCATACACACACCGAATATCGTACAAAAATTTGTTTTATATGATATTATCTGTGCTTCTATGGCCACCTTTACCATTGATAAATATAACAGTTATATTTATCAATGGTTACACAGTGTAACAACATTCGGAGACTCTCATATCTGGTCAGTGTTGCAGGTTTTGTTGAAGTGGAGAAAGAGCAGTCAGCATGACTTCTTACACCTTTCTTTCTTTTAAGTTGTGGTGCAAGTTCCCCAGTGGCCACTTATCACTGGTCAATATTGAAGAAATTGTAATTGAACAGCACCACTCAGTCTTTGTAAGATAAAAATGCCTTTATTGCAGACTTCTGGGCATCACAGCAACGTTTCAGGCCTCAAATGGCCTTTTATCAAGCTTGATAAAAGGCTATTTGAGGCCTGAAACGTTGCTGTGAACTGATCATTCCCCGATATGTCCACCAACAGCAGGGCAATATCTGATTAATCCGAACGTTCGACCCTAGGGCCAAACAATCATTCGAATGAAATGGGAGCAAACGGGTTCTAGGACTGCATCGACTATACAATGCGGTCCAAGATCGCAGGTAAAATCAAACATGCCAGATCGATTTTTGACCAGATATTGATCAGGGAGACCTGTTGGACAACCCCACACATGGGCAGATAAACTGCCGAATTGGTCTAAAAGACCGATATTGGCTGCTTTAATCTGCCCGTGTATGGCCACCTTTATTGATGGTGTATTTTTCCCATTGGCACCCATTCCCATCGTTGCAATCAGATAGTTTGGTCCAATATTGACCTGCCTTTGGTAGGCATATTAGGAGAAAGCTTGAGAAAGTTTGGGGCAGGAATTGTAGCTCAAATGAGGAGTTTGTTAAGGAGACCTGCAAATTGCAGGACAAATTTTTGGAGAAAGGATATAACATGGATGTGTTAATGGATACATTTAAATCAGCTTTGTTTATGGATAGAACAAATCTTATAAATGGTGATAGAACTAATAAGGCTGAGAATTTAGGTGTATCAGGGCCATTGACATTCAGTATGAGCTATAATGTGCAGTTTGACAAAATTGGGTGTATAATCAATAAATATCTTCCAGTATTACATGTGGATAGGGACTTTAAGGAGATATTTGATTGTGGGTTTCGTGTTATGGAGAGGAAGGTCCCTATATTAGGGTCGATTTTGGCCCCCAGTCTGTTTATTAAGAAATCAAACCTTTGACATGGCTACAAAATCTTGCCATTGGTATGGATCGTTAAAATGTGTCATTTGCTTGGTGGTACAGGTATTAGATTCTTTTGAGTGCTGTGTAACATATGAGGTATACAAAATAAAAAAAAATATTTAAATTGCAAAACAAAATCAATGGTGTATCTACTTACCTGCATGAACTGCTGCAAGCTTTGAAGGAAAGAATAAGGGAGTAATTGAATTCAACAAAATCTGGAAGTGAAACTATAAAGGTGTCTAGACACTTTAGGGAGTGCAATTATGGTAATATAGGGATGCTAAAAGCACAGGGCATAGAAAGAGTAATTTAGGCCAAAGAGGAGGTTTGCATGCAGAGGTTAGATGGGTCATTAAATTATGAACAACCCTATGGATTAAACTCAGTGGGGGTCATTTATCAACACTGGGCAAATTTGCCCATGGGCAGTTACCCATGGCAAACAATCAAATTGCTGCATTCATTGTTCTACTTGCAGTTGGCTTTAAAAAGCTAATCACCGATTGGTTGCTATAGGTAACTGCCCATGGGCAAATTTGCCCTGTGTTGATAAATGAGTCCCAGTGTTTGTTAATAATAATGTTTATTTAAGCATTGGAAGATCACTATAATAAATTAACTTAATATGCAACAACGTTATTTTTTATAACTATGTACTGTATTTACAATGGTATCAAATTGCTATTTGGAAGGATTTATAGCATGAAATAGTTTCTGATAGTATTATAAAAACTGTAGTGTATTTGATCCATACAAAGAAATTATTTTTACTAATATTAAATGAATTGTGTTTACACATCTGGTTTGATTCATTTAAATGTTTTTTAATTTGTATGTTCTAATGAATATGTATAATGTGTATGGTCTAATTAGTATGGTAATTTTAAAGGACTCGACTTCGAGTTATATACAAACAGAGTTAACATTCAACCCTCTATATGATGCACATTCACCTGGGATACTAACCCCAATCACTACCTCCGCATCAGGGCTCAGAATTGCCCTTTCTAATTCTGGGCCTCAATCAGGGCCCAGCTGTGCTGCATTTCATGGATTAGCCGGGACCCCTTTCAGCTAAAGCAGGATGTCAGTAAAGCCGCCAAAGAGCCAAAGCCACAAGGAGTCAAGGCCACCAAAGAAGCTGTCATCGCGAGTAGAGGATCGGACACCAAAAGTCACTCTGAATACCTTTTTTTTGTTGTTTTATTAAACCCCTGGCCATCAATTTTTCTAATCTTCTAATGGGGCCCCTGACCACCAATGTTTTTTTAATCTTCTATGGGGCCCCCTGACCACCACTGTTTTTTTTTAACTTGTTAGGGGGCCCTGATGACCAATGTTGTTGTTGTTTTTTAACTTTTATGGGTGCCCCAACCACCAATTGTTTTTTGAACTTGCAGGGGAGACCCTGGCCACCATGGGTTTTTAGCACTCACATTTTAGCGCCCATGTCTGTGTGTTTTTTTTACTCTGGTGTGGGGGTAGACAGGTCTGGGGTGGGGCCTGTGACAGGGGTGGGGAGAGGCCCAGGGATTTCTACCCCACCCAGAACCAGAACCACCTCTGAGGTGATTCTCAGCATGCACCTTCTACTTTCCCTATTCCTATCTAGGTGCAGTGCTTCTCATGGTCATGCTTGGCTGCTTGAGCTACCACCAGATCTTTCTAGGCCAAAAGATGAGACACCCAACTCTTTGGTATTCTGAATGCGATGCACTGTTTTGCCAACCAATGGGGATAAGACGTTAGGGTATGGACTACCCCTACCAATCAGTTGAGCTGAAGAAGCTGCTCAGGTGAGTAGTGAAACGTCTTCAAAGATTACTCAGCAAGTCCAGTTGTTCCAGATTTACTTCTATAAATGGAAGTATAGATATACCATGACCTGGATAAATGAAAACCTTCATAGACATTAAAATAATTGGTTCTTTTGGATATTTCCCATTCTGTTCTCAACACCCAACTGTTTTTGTTGTTCGCCCCTTCTCATCCCTCTCCCTTCATTCCTTCTATTGCATTCCCTTCTTTTCTGCTGTCCCATTTTCTTCAATTCCATGACCTGTACTATTCCCTTTCCATTTTCCTAATACTTCCCCCTCACCATTATCTTCAGTTTAGTCCACCAATCCCCTTTCTTATATTTTGCCTCACTGCTCCTGGCAATTCAGTCAGACTTATTCTTTCTAGTTCACCAATTCCCTGTGGTTTTCAGTTGTTTTCAACTGTATAGGGAAATCTCAGGTCCAGTGTCTTTCCCAGCCCACCATGTCCTCATCATTCATACATATTCTACTTTTCTCTTTTTGGTCCTGGCCATTGTGATAATTAGCTGAAAAAGGAGTGTGTGGGTGAGGACAAATTGCATGCAGATTTTACAAATTACTTTGTTTAAATTGAGTTGAATTATTATGAGGTTTAGCTGGGTAGCGGTTTTTATTAGTGGGGGGTTTCTTTTCAGGACTATATGGGACCTGTGTTCACCAAAACGAATCACGCATACTGAAAGGAACAACACATAATACAAACATGGGCAATTTGAGATAAATATAATACTGTTTATAACTAATCTTTATATATTTATATATAGTCTAGCTTTAGTTCTGGAGGGAATTTGGGTTGCCTAAGGTGGGTGCTATTAAAGAAAGGTCATGATTCTATTTTCCAACTTGTCACTGATTTGTCCCATATTTGTAGAGTGTTCAACAATTTTGTTCACTCCTGTTTCAGAAGGTTGATCGTTCACTGGTAGCCACTGGATGGCTCAGAGCAGGGATACAGTGCCAGGACAAGGCAGGTTTAGTATGGGGGAGGTCAACGACAAGCAGGTGATAGGGGACAAGGGCCCAGACTAGAGGTAGTCAATGGAAGATTTACATGCCTAGTGCCCCCCTATCATTCCGTCCTAAGCACTTGCCTCTTCTGCCTACTCCTAGTTACAGCCCTGCAGGGAAGTCGATGATTCCTGTTCAATTCACACCCAGAATTTATCTAATCTACAGAAAATCCAGACTAGGCAGCTCTTTAACATTGTGGCCTTCAGGTAGTTCTCCCAATGTGGGAGGCTTTGGTCTCCTTGATTCTTCTGTGCTGTTAGTTTTGCGTTGGCTAGCCTAGAATGTTTCATAACCCAAACATCTTTTGTGGTTATGTTTTTTAGCCTAGGTATTAGTGTTTTATTTGTGTGTGTGTGTGGATGTGCAAAGGGGCTAATTTAAAGGCAAAGTTGTTCATGATATCAGTACATTTCATTTGGAGATAGTTAGGTTCAAGGCTTTTTGGTTTGAGAAATTGAAAACTCTTTCTTTCAATGATCTACTTGTCTGGCCAACACATTGTTTGTCCTATGTTTTACATTTTATTACATATATGACATGAGTTGAACTGTAATAGGGAAGCAACTGCCAGTTACAGAGGAAGTAAAATTGTTAACAAATGTATAAATTCTTTCCCTGCCTTTTATCATGTGACAAGTCTGATCTACCACAAAATAAATCAAAAGAACACACTAAAAACAAACAGTGAGGAAGAGGAAACACCAAAATATGGACTCAGAAAAAGAAGGAACAAGTGGTACATATAAGTTTGTTAAGAGTCTAGGCTCTGGTCTGGTCTAGGCAAATGTTAAGTACAGGGCTCCATTAATCTTGAGAATGCACCGATCTAGTATAGATGAGAACATTATGTTCTTCACCCTGTTTTGCATCTATTGTTGCACCTATCAGTCATAAATGGGTGTCTTTTTTTTAGTTCTATAGAATTACTTTGGGGGGTGGGGTGGGACAGATCCTGTAAAGGCAAAATTTTCAACTTGTTTCAGTTTTTTTTAATTCATCCACTGGGGGTAGTTCATTAGATAATTTCTTCAATTGTCTTTCTTGGGACTTTTAATGAAAGAGTTGTTTTGGAGTCTAGATCTCATATCAACATTCTTATAAACTGAAGAAAATTTAATAAAATGTTATCAAACACTATAGGGCAGAAAATTAGCCAGAAATCCAATCTGCGGGGAGATCATTTTAGTGAATTAGAATAGTGGTAACAAATTTGCTCCTAACGAACTGGCGCGAAGTGTAGCAAAGCCTTTGTAGGCGACTATTCTCCCTTTAGTGAATTTGCCCATATGTCTGTACTGCCCTAAGCACTGGCCCTCGGCCCACCCCGTCCCTATAAGGAGATGTAAAAGACAGTTTTTGTACATGTGTCCCAGTAACCCCCACCCTCAGCTACACTCCATATTTATCCACAACTAAATATGGAGAGAATTCTTTTTCTTAAAGGGGTGGTTCACCTTCAAACAACTAGTTGTTTTCAGATAGATCACCAGATATAAATACTTTTTCCAATTACTTTCTAGTTTCTATTTGTGACCGTTTTTCTAATATTGAAGTGTCATTTTTTTACCTTCTAAAGCAGCTCTTGCAGGAGGGGGTCACATACCCCCCCAAACTGTTCTCAATTGATACATTTAGTTGATACATTTATTATCATTGTCCGTGCTGAGCAGAATCTCTGGGTTTCATTACAGAAAGCGGTTAGAATTGATACAATAGTTGCTAATACCCCAGAGATGCTGCTGAGAAATGTATCAACTAAATATTGCAAAATCATAACAGTTTAGAATCTACACCTGAATTACTGAGCTGTCAGACTCAAACACCAGACAGGAACATTCAACACAGGGGCGTAACTACAGAGGAAGCAGACCCTGCGGAGGTATAGGGGCCCCATGATGCTCTAGTTCATATACAATTTAAAAAAATATTGATAAAATAGAACAACCTCTGGATATGTTGGGGCCCTAAAATTAATTTGCTGTGGGGCCCAGTAACATCTAGTTATGCCACTGATTCAACATTAAACTTAGATTTTGGAAAAACAGTAAAACAATAAATAATGGAAAGTAATTGAAAAAAATCTTTATTTCTCAGGAACAATCTGAAAACAACTGAACTGAAAAAAAGTGTTTGAAGGGTGAACAACCCCTTTAAAGCATTTTTTTCCTATAGATGCACCTGAGAGCACTCCCCAACCTTGGGCTTGTGCACTTAAGTGACCTTAGGTGCCTATACAGATATGTGGTCCTGAGCAGAAATGAAGAAGAAGAGGCATATATTTATTTTTATTTGTGCACAGCTTCTGAATAACTAGACCATGCATATCATCTTGGCTATAGTGAAATATAAAACCATGATTTTAATACAAAGGCCAGTTGCAGGTATAAATATAGTCTATTTGCAATTAAGTTTATCTCCTATGTATTTGCTGAAAACAAATGGCCCGCAGCTTAGTGTGGCCATAGAAAATATTTCTACCAATATTACTTGTGTTTACAGGCTGTAGCCAGCAAGTGTCGCTAGAGCCACTCAGTGGGTAACTTCATGCAGCACTGCACAGTAAATAGATGAAGGTTGTAATACATCAAGAAACCAGGGGAATGCATAATTGCTATATCCGTGAAATAGCTGGAAATCTGTTGCACTGCCTGCCCCTTACACTGTGTCCTGGAATGATGTATGCAGTTTCTGTGCAGGGTAAGATTGGGAAACTTTGGGTTACCTAAGGCATCAGTATTAATCATTTTCCCCTACAGTATATTGTGATGTTTTGAAAATAGTTTGTGAAATTTCCAGTCTAAAATATGGATTTTTGACTCAGATTTGGGCAGATTTATTAAGGGTCGAAGTGAAAATTCTAATTTGAATTCTCTAATTTTTTTTGGGGGGGTTAAAACGCTCAAACTCTCCAAATCCAATTACAGTTTTAGAGATTTATCATACTCTAGCCCTTAAAGAACTCAAACTCGACTATTCGCCACCTTAAAACTGCCGAATTGCTGTATAAGTCAATGGGAGAGGTCCAGGGATCAATTTGGCGATGTTCGCAGCCTTCCTGACATTCAAGTTTTTCTAATTCGAATCAAGTTCGATCCAAGTTCGATTCAAGTTTTTGGATCAATTCAATTAGTCCCAGCTGAGAAAATTTGATTTTATTAATATATTTCGATTGGTCAAATTTCGAATTTAAGGGAGTTTAGGGGAGTTTAAAAAAACATGAATTCATAATTTGACCTTCGATAAATTAGCCTCCAAAAGTTATTTTGAAAATGTTGTGTAAAAAACAGCAATTCTTCTGTAGACAAAAAAATCACCTTTTGTATGGCATATTTTTTAACTGCAGCTATTTTTACGCAATTGTTCAAGTAATTTTTCACAGCATGATGAATAGGCCCCTTAGTAGTAGTAACTGTGCTCAACTTATTTAATTTCTTTTTATTAATTGTCTTTAATAAAAGGGGAACTCCAGCTTTTAAACCAAAATTTGATAAAGAGGCCCACATAACACCTATATATACATCAGAAAGAATGAATAAATGACATTTTCTATGCTGAAATCCAGCTGTTTAACAGTTCTTCTCTTTCTGCATCATTTGAAATCCTGGCAGGGAAGGAGGGACTAAACTGATGTTACAAATTGTAACAACTTCTCCACAGCTTACAGACAGCATGCAGGAACTACATAACCCACAATGCATTGCGTTGTGATGTTATGTTCCTTATTGGTGTAACAATAATTTGGCTAGTGCAACTACAACTCTCAGGCTACTTTGCAATAAAAATAGGAAAAGATGAACACCAGGAGATTCTTAGGATGAAACAAAAGAGTAACAAGTTTATTTGTACAAATGACCTCAGGTTTACTTACAGTCATATGAGGTATATGCAATGGTATTAGCAGTGCTGAGACAGGTTGGATGACACTGTTGAGGAATGTGACTCCCATAAGGCATTGTAATCAAGTAGAAATAAGGAATCCCAGGCAGATGTACCTTGAAGTGGTCCGGATCCCACCTAGCGGAGTGGTCAGGGAGAAGAAATCTAAGCCTGGCAGGCCCAGGAGCTCCGGGCGGCGCGTCCATCCTTGCCGGTGTCGCTCCCAAAATGGCGGCGCCCATGGCCGCCACGTGGTTAGCGGCGCCGGGCGATGACGTCAGCGCGCCGATGTCGGCGCAAGAGCGTCAATGACGTCAGAATGGCGCCAAATTTGAAAATAAAAACTCCAACTAGACGCCAGAATGGCGTCCAAGAATAGGATTACTTCCCTAAAGTTTATCCTGGGTTTCCTGTGTGCCTTATTGCCTAAATCTTGTTCCTGATCTGTTTCCTGACCCTTTGCCTGGACTTTGGACTTTGTTTGTATTCTGCCTGCCTGTGAACTCTTGCCTGATCCTGACTATTCTTCGTTTAACCCTTTGGACACCGCGACCTTGTTCCCTCAAGAGGGCTTCCTCCTTGATCCTGACAACCTCCCTGGAGGGAGCTCCCGGCTCCCTGACATTATTCTTGGGCCATGGATCCTACTGAGGAAGCTACGCCTGATGTCGGACGAGCGCTCCGCGGACTGGCATCCCGCATGGAGGATTATGAAGCCCAGCAGTACCGCATTGGACAGGCACTTGATACCCTCCTCTCTCGGATGCCGCCAGCACCCCCTGCTCCCCAAGCTGCGGTAAATCCTTCCTTGGCGGCCGCTTCGTCCACCGCAGGTTCCTCGTCAAGTGAGCCTCGCATCCCGCCTCCTCCTCGTTTCAGTGGGGACCCACAAGCCTGCAGAGGTTTCGCTACACAGTGCCAGATCCAGTTCGAGTTCCAACCCTCGCACTTCCCCAATGAACGTTCCAAGGTGGGGTATGTGATGTCTCGTTTGGTGGGCAAACCGCTTGAGTGGGAGAAGAATTCTCCGCTGACTTTTGATGCCAAGGCCTTTCTTCAAGCATTTCGTACTGTGTTTGATGCCCCGGGTCGGGTCACTAATGCTCCTTCTCGTCTCCTGCAACTCCGGCAAGGAAACCGCAGTGTCAATGAATATGCTATTGACTTTAGAACTTTGATGGCTGAGACTTCCTGGAACGACGATGCCTATAAGGCCGTATTCTATCAAGGTCTGTCTATTCGCATTAAAGATTATCTTGTCTCCAGGGAGTTCCCTGACCTGCTGGAGGATCTGATCGCACTTTCTATTAAGGTGGACACTCGGCTCAGAGAGCATCAAGTAGAGAGGGAGCTCTGTAAAAGATTTCAGCCTTTGCTGGCACCTCGCTTCCAGAGACCCCTTCTGCATACTCCTGTTACTCAAGCCTCCCCTTCTCCTCCGGAGGAACCAATGCAAGTTGGAAGGGCTCGTCTATCCGAACAAGAAAGACTCCGTAGACGAATGGCTGGCTTATGTCTGTATTGTGGCGGACAGTCTCATTTTGCGAACTCTTGTCCGGTGAAGCCCACGAGTTCTGTTCCCCGAGGTATATCTAGGGTAACGCATGTAGGGGGCATTACTCCAAAGTCTCAAGAGAACACTCACTGGTTTCTCCTTCCATTACAGATTCGCCTAGCCTCTAAGACTATCGTTGGCTCTGCTTTCATTGACTCTGGAGCTGCTGGGAACTTCATGGACGCTCAATTCGCCAAACACATGGAAGTTCCCTTATACCCATTGTCTACTCCTCTCCGTGTCATTGCCATTGACGACAGACCCCTGGAGGCTGAATTTATCTCCATGACGACTGGGGAATTACCTGTGCAGGTTGGGACGCTGCATAAAGAAAGACTTTCGTTCCTCATTATTTCCTGCCCATCCGTTCCAGTTGTTTTGGGTCTCCCTTGGCTGCGCCTGCATAATCCCTCCATTGATTGGACCGCAGGACAGATTACCCGTTGGAGCCCATTTTGCCAGCAGCACTGTCTTCCTGCTGAACCCCTCCAGAGGTTGAATATCTCTTTGTCGGATCTGAAGTCTCTACCCCCCTTTTACAAGGAATTCGCTGATGTATTCTGTAAGAAGTCTGCAGAATTCCTTCCTCCACATCGACAATACGATTGTCCTGTCGATCTCCTGCCTGGAACCATGCCCCCTAGAGGTCGTACTTATCCTCTCTCTCCAGTGGAGACCACTGCCATGCAACAGTATATCCAAGAAAATCTCCAGCGGGGGTTTATTCGCCCTTCTACCTCTCCTGCCGGGGCTGGATTCTTCTTCGTGGAAAAGAAGGATGGAGGCCTACGTCCTTGCATCAACTACCGGGGTCTTAATAAAATTACGGTTAAGAACCGGTATCCCTTGCCCTTGATTGCCGAACTCTTTGACCAACTGAAGGGGGCTAAAATCTTCACTAAGTTGGATCTCCGTGGGGCGTATAACCTTATCCGCATTCGGGAAGGTGACGAATGGAAGACAGCATTCAACACTCGGGATGGGCACTATGAGTACCTCGTAATGCCCTTTGGTTTCTGCAATGCCCCCGCTGTCTTTCAAGAATTCGTGAACGACATTTTCCGGGATCTCTTGGGAAAGTTTGTGGTCGTGTACCTTGATGACATCCTGATTTTCTCCAAGGACCTTACAAGCCATCGTTCCTAGGTGAAGGAAGTACACTCTCGTTTGAGGAAGAACTCTCTCTTTGCCAAACTGGAGAAATGTGTGTTTGAAGTGTCCAAGATCCCTTTTCTGGGCTATATCATCTCCCCAGAGGGTTTTGAGATGGATCCTGTGAAAGTGTCTGCAATCCAAGAGTGGCCCCTACCGCTGAGCACCAAGGCAATCCAGAGATTCATTGGTTTTGCCAATTACTACCGGCAATTCATTAAGGGATTCTCTTCTCGTATTGCTCCTATCCTGGCCCTCATCCGAAAAGGGGGTAAACCCAGCTCGTGGCCCCCGCCTGCTATTGAAGCTTTTCAATCCTTGAAGGATGCCTTCACTTCTGCTTCGGTTCTCCGCCATCCTGATCCGGAGTTACCTTTCTTCATCGAGGTGGATGCTTCTGAAGTTGGAGCCGGAGCTATCCTGTCCCAAAGACATCCCTCTGATGGGAAGCTGCACCCATGTGCGTATTTCTCTAAGAAGTTCTCTCCTGCAGAACAGAATTATGATGTTGGAAATCGAGAACTCCTGGCTGTTAAGCTTGCCTTAGAAGAGTGGCGTCACCTCCTTGAAGGTTCCTTGATTCCAGTCACGATCTACACGGATCATAAGAATCTTGAGTTCATTCAATCTCTCAAGAGGCTGAATCCCAGACAAGCAAGGTGGTCTCTCTTCTTCTCCCGATTTAACTTTGTCTTGACTTTTCGCCCTGGCTCCAAGAATCGGAAAGCTGATGCTCTGTCTCGAAGTTTCACTCCGGTGGATCGTACTCCAGAAAGACTAGAGCCTATTATTCCTCCAGTCAAGATCATCGCTTCATTGTATCCTCAGTTTGCTGATCAAATCCTGGCTGGTCAATCTTCTGCCCCTCCTGATACCACCATTGGAATGGCTTTTGTACCTCCTGAACTTCGGCTACCTATCCTGCAACAGACTCATAGTTCCAAACAAGCTGGACATCCTGGTCCTGTTATAACTCTTGAACTTTTACGTTGTCTAGTTTGGTGGCCGACAATCCGTAAAGATGTCAAAGACTTTGTTTCTGCCTGTATCGTTTGTGCCACTTCCAAGTCCAGTCATTCTCGCCCCAGTGGGTTACTACAACCGTTGCCGGTTCCCTCTCGTCCTTGGACGCACTTGGCTATGGACTTCATTGTTGAACTTCCTCCCTCCAGTGGGAACACAGTGATCTGGGTTGTCATTGACCGCTTTAGCAAGATGGCCCACTTCATCCCTCTACGGAAGCTTCCATCTGCTGTGGAGTTGTCACAGTTGTTCATCCAGTTCATTTTTCGCCTGCATGGCTTCCCGGCCGAGATCGTTTCTGACAGAGGGTCCCAATTCACTGCAAAGTTCTGGCGTTCCCTGTGCAAAGATCTGGGTATTAATCTTCATTTCTCCTCAGCTTATCATCCCCAGACGAATGGAGCGGCTGAGCGAGTGAACCAAGCCTTGGAACAGTTTTTGAGAAACCACGTTTCCCTCTGTCAAGATGATTGGTCTGATCTCCTCCCGTGGGCGGAATTTGCTCATAACAATGCCTGCCACACTTCCACTGGAAGGTCTCCATTTATGTCGGTGTATGGTCAACATCCTCAAGCCTTCCCACAAGACTTTGTGTTGTCCGATGTTCCGGCCGCTGAGTGCCAATGCAGCCCACATGTCTGCTATTTGGGCCGCAACCAAGTCCAACCTGGAGAAGAGTGCTCTGGTTCATAAGATGTTTGCAGATCGTAGACGTAGACCCTCTCCTCCCTACAAGGTCGGTGATAAAGTCTGGCTGTCTTCCAGGAACATTCGGTTGAAGGTACCATCTCCTAAGTTGGGTCCGAGGTTCGTGGGTCCTTTCTCCATCCTGGAGGTGATCAATCCCGTGGCTGTCAGACTTCAGCTTCCCCCTGAGATGCGAATTCCCAACGTGTTTCATGTCTCCTTGTTGAAACCCGCCACCTCCAAAAGCTTTTCCATTGTCCAGCCTCCTCCTCCTACCATCTCTGTGGATGGCCAACAAGAATATGAGGTGGAAAAGATCCTTGACTCCAGGATCTCCAGGGGCTCTCTTCAGTACCTCATCAAGTGGAAGGGCTTTGGCCCTGAAGAATGCTCCTGGGAAGGATGCTCTGATGTCCATGCTCCTCGTCTGGTGAGGGAATTCCATTCCAAATTTCCCCAGAAGCCAAGTCCTGGTGGTCCGGAGGCCCCCCGTGAGGGGGGGTACTGTAACGATCGCCGCCCGGAGCAGGCCCAGGAGCTCCGGGCGGCGGGTCCATCCTTGCCGGCATCGCTCCCAAAATGGCGGCGCCCATGGCCGCCACGTGGGTAGCGGCGCCAGGCGATGACGTCAGCGCACCGACGTCGGCGCAAGAGCGTCAATGATGTCAGAATGGTGCCAAATTTGAAAATAAAAACGCCAACTAGATGCCAGAATGGCGCCCAAGAATAGGATTACTTCCCTAAAGTTTATCCTGGGTTTCCTGTGTGCCTAAATCTGTTCCTGATCTGTTTCCTGACCCTTTGCCTGGACTTTGGACTTTGTTTGTATTCTGCCTGCCTGTGAACTCTTGCCTGATCCTGACTATTCTTCGTTTAACCCTTTGGACACCGCGACCTTGTTCCCTCAAGAGGGCTTCCTCCTTGATCCTGACAACCTCCCTGGAGGGAGCTCCCGGCTCCCTGACAGGTCCCTTCACTAAAGACAATCAAGGAGCCTTCTGAAGCTACTCCCTGCTACAGATCCTTGATGGAGCACAAAGATGCTCTTGCTATCCGTACTCTCTACCCTAGTCTCCTATAACAGATATAACCTGATTCTAGCTAACCTCGTTCACAGGGTTCCCTGGTCCCCAACTCAGACACTAAAGATGCTGGTCCCTTTAGGGCATGGCTTTACTGGGCCTTGGTGTACCCAGGCTCAATGGGCACATCCAGATGGTTAGGACACCAGCAGCCAAAGAGGAAGATCCACCCCTTTCCAAACACTATATGGAAGTGTGGCAGGAAGTGGGCATTACACCTCTTGGCCAATAACACTGGATATGTAAATACTTAAACTAAATACATGGGCTTTTGCTCAGCAACTAGGGAAAAGGAGGAAAGGTAGGGATTTAAAGCCACTGGGACATATTAAATCTATCGGTCCCTACATTGAAGTCATGTGTGCAGGGAATTGTGGGGTTTGGAGGATGCATGCTAAGGACAGCTGGCTGCTGATACAAAGTAAAGGTAGTCAGCCAGCTCAGCAAAGTAGTCAGAGAGATCAGCAGGAGATCAGGGGGCTAGGTTTAGGGAACTGTTATAAACAATTACAAATCACAAAAAGTCTGCATATTTTTTAAATGATGTATATTGCAAAATTGCTTGAAATTATGTTTACATTTCAAAAAGCTTAATTTATGTTTTTGTGGCATTCCCCTTTAATTGAACCTGTATCATACAATAAGTAGGGATACCCTCTGGTTAGCAAATAAATGGCTCCTAATACTTTGTTTTAAGTATATACCAGGTAAGCTGATATATCAGGAATGCATTTTGGAGAAGGAAGGTTTCCATGTAATAAGGCCAGATGAGAGACATTCACATTATGCTTAACAGTGACTTAACAGTTACAGTAATTGTGCAGAAAAACTATAGGTTCCATGCAGGATGCTGCCACTTTGCAGAATGATTTGACTACATTGTAGACTGGGCAGCAAACTGGAAAATGAGGTTCAATGTTGATAAATGCAAGGTTATGCACTTTGGCAAAATAATCTAAATGCAAGTTATACATTAAATGTCAGTGTAGGGAGTTTCCTTAACTGAAAAGAATCTAGGGGGCTTTGTAGATAACAAGTTGTATAATTCCAGGAAGTATCATTCTGTGGCCACTAAAGCAAATAAAGTTCTGTCTTGCATATAAAAGAGCATTAACTAAAGGGATGAAAACATAATTATGCCTCTTTATAGGTCCCTGGTAAGGCCTCGTCGGGAGTATGCAGTGCAGTTTTGGACTCCAATCCTTAAGAGGGATATAAATGACCTGGAGAGAATTTAGAGATGTGCAACTAAATTGGTTAGAGGGATGGAAGACTTAAATTATGATGGTAGACTGTCAAGGTTGGGTTTGTTTTCTCTGGAAAAAAGACGCTTGCGAGGGGACATGATTACACTTTACAAGTACATTAGAGGACATTATAGACAAATAGCAGGGGACCTTTTTACCCATAAAGAGGATCACCATACCAGAGGCCAACCCTTCAGACTAGAGGAAACAAACTTTCATTTGAAGCAATGTAGGTGGTTCTTCACGGTGAGGACAGTGAGAATGTGGAATGCACTGCCGGATGATGTTGTGATGGAACGAGCATGGGCGCACCGGAGTACTGGGGAGCTGCGTGTCCAAGCGGCTCGGCGGCATGCTGCCCCTAACAACTTGCCTCTCTAGGCCTGGGCCTTTGTGGTCTCACCATAAATCGGGCCTGATTGCAAGTAGTAAGGGCAGCCAATTTCTCCAGCACAAGTGTCCACATGTTAGGATAAAAATACACGGAACGACTTAGTAGCAGCTACTTGTCATGGCTACAAAACACCATAAAATACACTGCTATAGACAATACTGAGAACACATGTAGAGACAATTATTAGTAATTATCAACATTGTCTACAACATTGTGACAAGTAGCTGTTACTAGTAGCTCTCTGTGTCTTCGCCCTTAAGGTGAAAGTCTTGTAAAGTGTTCCAAGTGTTACCCAACATCTAAAACTGTAGATTCTGCAGGTCTATTACCAGCCCTGTACCTCAAACAGGAGGCACAGCAGTAACTCATATTGTAGCCAACCACACAACCCTATTAAGTTCTCAGCACATAAAAACTGCCGCATGGGCACCTCCAGCCTGATTTACACCTGTATCTGATCATGCAAGTTAGTCTGGTATCAGTCCTCTCCCACTGGATTTTTTAAGGCCGCATGATCTGATTGTTATCCCAGGAGTCCACTCCTGGCTCATGATGTTGGTGTACAAGTCAGACAAATATCCAATTGTTTGGCTACCTTGTGCCTAAGTAGTGGATCCAATCATGAATACCTAGCTTTAGCAAATAATTGAAATGACCATAACAATATAAGGACATTTTCTTTATCAAAAAGCTACAGTGTGTGTATAGCATGTTTAACTAACAGCAGGGATTCCAGCAACAATGCTCATTTCCTTTAGTTTGAGGTGTTTGAAGTTGACTTCAAGCATGGACAGGGCAATCCTCCTGTCCAGTATAAATAGATTAAACAATAAAGAATGTCACTTTGAAGAATGTTGTAAGCAGTAAAACAATGAATTGTGAAATAATTGAGTTCTGAAACTTTTCCACTGAAAGTATCCAAATATTTTCATGTTAATCTGGGAGTTTCAGCTTTGACTTTGTCAGATTATGAGCAGTTGAGTTTTGTTTAGGGCTGAATTACAATCAGTTTGCAGCCAACAGTAATGAAAGTATTGTTAATTCAAGAAATGCTGTTTTTCTGATACAGGTGTGGATCCAATGCATGGTTCCTTGGGTTTTTTCCAGATATGATTTTTTACCTTAATATGGATCACCGTGCCTTAAAGCTAATTAAAAAAACAGAATGGTTTTCCTATTGATACATGCTAGTTTAGTTAGTACAAAGTATTATCTAAATGGAAATTTGTTTGCTTAAATAGAATAGAAAATGACAATGCTGTAATTCAATATAGGGCTTTAGTGATAATACTGTAGATCCCATACCTATATTTTATTTTCTGTACTTTGCTTTAAACATCAGTATGTCTATTGAAGCGAGGGATATTATTATGTGGACATTATTAATAAATAATAGGGACTCATACTGACAAAGACAAGAAATCCTCTGCATTCCATGTCAGTGTATTGAAGATATTATGACATGTGCATACAACTAACAAAAAATGTCCTCCTGTTTATAGAAAACAGGGATTGTTAATATATTACAATATATTTAAGCTGGCCAACTATGTCAAAGTCATCCCTGGTCTGACCAGTCCTACGTTCATTTTCATCTGATTCATGAAGAATTCTAGTATCTATTAAAACATTTCTATGGCAGGAGTGAACACCAAATCCATACAGATAAAGACAAGAATTCCTTTGCACTCACCATATCAATACATTGTCTCTGTATGAATTTTGCTGTCACTGGTTCATTATATTCATCTTAGTAATTATTGTTTAGGGATGGCCCCAACTTTCCTCTTTGTTGTAGTTGATGACTCAAGCCTTAAACTTTCTTTGTTCATATTCTTTTAAAATAGATTAAATGAAGGTGTTGATTGGCCCATCGATGTGAAATTGGATCTGCGTTTGCTATTGAATTCTATATGGGTTTTTTTCATTCACTATATCTGACCCCTTCCACCAGTCTCCACTGTCTACTTAATGCAACACTAAAACCAAAGCATAATTGATAATGTTACTCATTCAGAATGTGCTAAGTGATGTGAATACAGGGGATGAGTGGTACATTCAGCACTTTCTGCCACCCAATCATCCTAAGCTCCACCCCTTCATATATTATTTAGTGAAGCTACTATAAGTGGTATGCTCAGTGTAATGACCAGTTCTAGTTAAAGTTGTTAACTGCCTGTTATCATCTCCCTAGAGAGAATACACCTCATACTGCTGGCCCATGCTTACTGTATCATATAAAAGAGTATGGAAAATTAAACTGTGAAAAGAAAAGATAATATAGACAATTTAAATAGCTGTTTTGGCCATATTGTTTTTTAAAAAAAAAAATTTATTTTGAATGTTATGACTTATTTTATATGAGCGTTTTAGAATAAATTTACTTAAAAGAAAATGTTTGTGGAGAAGGTATAAAAAGTATTATTAACACTTAATATTAATATATTTATAAAGCAACAACAAAATGGATGGATGCATCAAACATACAGTTAACATACAAAAATACATCTAATATCTGATGCAAGACATAAAGAATGCTTAATGCAATAAATAAATACAGTATATATTTCCTATGTCTTAAGGTATCAGTTCCTATGTTGGTGAACAACCTTTTAAACATCTGACCATATTGCCCTTTATAAACAATAGTGATACTGCACAGAACCTACATATGTTATATATGCATAAACTTGTAATAAACTACTACCCTGCACTGGAAAATGTTTAGAAACACTGCTCCAGTGTACATAAATAAGCTGTTATTTAGGCAAGGGCCAAAATCATCCTAACACTATCCTCTTCTTGCTTTACATCTGGAAGTCTTATGTCAGCTCCAGTGCAAACACCTCCAGTGGAATGTGTTTTTGCTGGACATGAAGTAAGAAGAAGATAGTGCTAGCAGCAAGAAACCTGCACCGGTCCAGGGAGCACCTCAAATTAATTGGCCTCCTTCTTCTTCTTTCTTCAAATTTCCCGGGGCAGACGCAACAAAATAGCCAACTTCATTAAAGGTCTGCTGTTTGCACTATTGCGCATGCGCACCCGCGTTAAAAAAAAAAGAAGAAGGAAGCCAATTGCTCCATGGTGCTCACTAGAAGAGTGGAGGACGTGGAGGAGAGGTGGCGCTCGTTTTTTACTACTCAGACAAACAATTTCATTCCGTTTCAGAGATAAGAAAGACGCTCTAAATAGAAGTGGGACTTTTAAATTTGGTGATATTTATTCTGTTAAGGAAGCGCATACTTAATTTATACCTTTGTGTTTTTTTTGGTTTGGAAACCTTTAGTATTGCGCATTTGATCTGATATCTGCGCAAGGTGTTGAGCTTCTCTTGCTCACTAGAAGAACCCCAGGCTGGTGCAGTTTTCTCCTGATAGGAGCACCGGCCCAGGGTGTCAGGTAAGTATATACAATCACTTGGGGGTGCCTAACTTTTGGCACCCCTAATTAAATAGCGCCTTTCCTTCCCCTTTAAAATATACATTACATCCAAACTATAGTTTATACTCAATATGTCCAAAGTGTCATATACCTTGTGCTAATAATTCATTTACCACTAATCACTCTTCAGGGTATTCTAAATAGCATATGCATAATACTCAATATATTACTAAAGTGACATGTGCATAATACATATTAATACTAAATATATATCTCCAGTGGTGTCCGCAAATAATAATCATTTACATAAAAAGAAGGAACGTGCCTGGCACCCCCCCAGCTTTGCGCCCTAGGCACGTGCCTACTCTGCCTACACCTAGTTCCATCCCTGCACACAATCATGTGTTAGCACTGTGAACAGATAAGAAAAAGACAAATGTAATGCAGTTGATATCGCATCACCCATAGTCCTCTTTGGCCAATAGGCAAATTGCAATGGTCTAAATCTTGAGAAAGTTGCGCTTTCATATACTTCATTACTAACCTCTCAAAGTACTTCATGATAATAGGCATACGTGCTATTGATCTATAATTATTTAAACAGGACACAACTGAGAATAATTTGGATGGTCTTAAAGCATGATGGTACCACAGCTAGACCTAAAGATAAATTAAAAATGTCAGTAAAAACATCACTCACCATTTCAGCACATCTGTGGAGCAATTGAGCAGATATGTTATCAGGTCCTCCTGCTTTTCGTACATTTAATCTACGGAGAATCAACTTTACAACTTCAGCTGATCATTTTGATACAATATCCACTTGTTTTCAATTTCTCTACCATCAACCTCAAAATGTGCAAAAAATAATTTAGTTTATATGGCAGGGCAGGATCCTTACTACATACCTGCTGTATTGGTTTATAACTCGTAATAGACTGGATATCTTGCCACATACACTGTGTGTTTTTTGAAACCGTAATATATATATAATATATATATAACCGTAAGTATGACAGGTTGGCTCTAGCTATCATGTAGACCTCTCTGTCCTTTGATTTAAAGGCATATAGGGCAGATGTACAAAAGTGAGAATTGTTGCCAGCGACTGCTACACACACTTCGCCAGGCGCAAATTCGCTACCACTATGCTAATTCACTCAAATGCAAAGTTTCGCCCCGAAACGAAAACGCTGGTGACTTTTCACTAACGATATTTCTTCAGTGCGAGTGTTCCATATTGAAGACTCAATATCGTTCGATTAGGCCTAGCAAAAAGTCGCTAGTAACCTTACGATTAGGTCAATTTGAATAGTGTGGGTACATTAATGTTGTATGGATGTCTTTATTAGATTGTCATCTGTGCCTGTAGGTGAATTGGCGATGTCCCTACGGATCTCGCGAGAAGTCGCTAGCGTTAGCCACTTCGTTCTTTAGTAAATCTGCCCCCAGGGGCGATCCTGGCCCCTCCGCTGCCTGAGGCAGCAGCAGTTGCTGCTGCCCCCCCTACCCCGGAAATTCGCTCTTAAAGTACCAGGAGCAGTATTTTTGCTGCCCCTGGTACCTAGTGGGGCGCTGCCGCCTGAGGCGACGGCCTCAACTTGCCTCATTGGCGAAGCACCCCTGTCTGCCCCAATGTCTCTGATTTTTACCAATTGTAATTTCACAGAGAACCACGGTTTCTGATTTGATTTCAGTTACATCCTTTATACATTTACTAATGAAACCCATCACTGAGGTTGCATAATCCTCTAAATCCACTCTTTCATATGTAGCTGCGTCTCTAAATCAAAGAAGTCTTGTAAAGCTAATATAGCACCATATGGCCAAATCCTCATGTCTTTTACAACTGGTTTGCACTGTTTATGTTTCGGTCTATACATACAAGTAATATGGAAATATGGTCATTCAGTGCTGCACTAACTTTAGCGTTTTCACCACTGCTTGGAGGAATATACACAGCCAGAATAATCACAACAATCAAACATGCATTGATTTGAATAAAAGACTGGAATATGAATATGGGAGGGTCTGACTAGAAAGATGAGTAATAAAACGTAGCAATAACCATACATTTGTAGCCTTACAAAGCATTTATATTTTTAAGAAGGGTCAGTGACCCCCACTGGAAAGTTGGAAAGAGTCAGAAGAAGAAGGCAAATAAAAATCTATAAAACAAATGAAAAGTTGCTTACAATTGGCCATTCTATAAATGCTTAAAGTTAACTTAAACATGAACCACCATTAGGGGGGACACAGGGGGTCCTCTAAACATGGACCCCATTAAAGAGGGGATTTCCAAAGAGATATGATATGGCATGGCTTATGGGAAATGGGCAGGGATTGGTTGGCTCATGGGCTTGCTCTTGGTGTGATGGGGTGTGGCTGGGCTTATCACCATATGTACAATATAAAATGGGACTTTTGTTTTCATTTGGATGCCATTTTATTTGTTGGCAGGGCCCACAACCCAGGGTGCTCAGGTGACCAATGCTCTAATAAACGCGACCCTCTGGAACCCCTTGCCCTGCTAACTTAGCAATTTGGGGCCCCGTGATTTCTAACAGCGGCCCTTTGCAAACAGTGAAACAGTGAGGTCAGGCAAAAGTAAAACAGAGAGAAAATGTACAGGACATTTGGAAAATAGTGAAAGACTTTCTCTGTCCAGTGCTTACAATCTATACAATATAATGATTACCTTCAATGTCATATTCATTTCTATCATGTGAAACTTCTCTATCACCATATTATGCCATCCTTCCCTCTCCCCCAATGTGTATCCCATTTTACCCTCTTCTCCATTAAATTATACATGTCCTTCTTACCAGTTAAAAAGCTACCCAACCCTCACACCCCAATTAATAAGAAGAAAGCTTTCCCATCTACCAGTTAATATGTAATCTATTTTCCCAATTTAATCTACCGGCTCTTCTTCTGTCCTTTAGTTAATATGACACTTGTTCCTTTCCAGTTAATAAAGCACTCACCCCTTAGTCATATGCCAGTTGCCCTCTCACATTAATTAACATGTTATCTACATCTCAGATCTTTAGTTTATATGTTATTTAAGTCATTTCTCCCTAGTTAATACACAAGTGCAAATGTTGATCATATAGGTTTGTAAGAGTTCTCTATGATTTTTGCATGGCACTTTAGCATAGAAAAAAAGAGTAGCGAAGAGCGAATTTTTTCAGCAGGCATGGATTCGCTGTGAAATTCCACATTTTACCATCTGCAAACTATTTTGCAAAGATCTGCCATTGTATGGTTTGTTTGTCATGCAGATTTGTAAATTTTACCATATCAGGGAGAAGTTATATGCAAGACGACAAAAAGTCAACCTACACTCCTATTATTATAAGCAAAATTTTAATTGCCCTTCATTTTTTTTTTTTTTTTTATAGTTTTTGAATTATTTGCGTTCTTCTTCTGGCTCACTCTAGCTCTCAAATGGAGGTTACTGACCCCATCTAAAAAGCGAATGCTGAAAATTTATTGTTATGGCTACTTTTTATTACTCATCTTTCTATTCAAATTGTCTTCTCTTCATACTCCGGTCTCTAATTCACAATAATGCATGGCTACAAGGTTTACTGTCTTAATAGCAAATTGTCTTTATTCTTTTACATACATCATGGCAACAACACCAACGTTTCGGACCTGCAATGGTCCTTTTTCAAGCTGACAAGAATATAAATGATTATTTCCACAGCTTCCTTATATAGCAGCGAGAATAATGCCCTCTAGTGGTCATAACATATCATTTCAAATACATATGTCAGGGTTACATCAAAACTTTTTTGCATTAGCTACTCAGCTATGTATAAATATATAAAACTGGAGCTCACTTAGTTTTGTAGCCTATAAACTCCACTTGCTGATTCTTGATCTCCACTAGAGCTTAAAACAAACAGACAAAGGCATTAATTAAAATCAATTAAAAACAACTCCTTACATATACTGATAACAATTCCGTTTCTTGGTTCCATGGAAGCATGTGGAGGTGAACACATGATGTGGCGTGCACCCTGCCATTAAGGAAAACAATTACTGAGGAGCTGGGCCAACAAGGAAATTAATAGCAAATTGTCTCAGAATATTGCTCTGTACATCTAACTAAAAGTTCATTTAAAGGTGAAGAACCCTTTTAATGTTAGATCAGTGTTATGAACAGTCAAAACATAAAGCTGGCCACACTAGGTACTTTTTGCACTATCCAATTGTACTGCAGCGTTGCTTCATAAACAGAACAGAAACAAAAGAAGTGGAAGCTGAAAGTAACTTTCTTACAGCTATTAAACACTTATTTCTAACAGCAGCTCATTGCAATTTCACTACAGTGTTATTACATTTTTCCCTTGCACCAAGAGCTAACACATAATACAGACTTCAAACTCCACCTGTTCTCTTTTGGCTAGTATCTGTATAATTAAATATCTCTGCATGTCAAACTTTAATTTTCACATAAAATCTACTTATTTTGAAACTTGCTTTTCCTTCCTTTTCTCTCCTCTTTCTTAATATGATGAATGTTAGCAAACACAGACATATATAACCCCATGCAAACAAAGAATACACAAACACTCACATGTGTTTAAATAAAAAAAGGAAAAAAATTGACATGACTTATAGTAAAGGAAAGAACGGGTTGGCTGAAAATAACATGAAGAGGGGCAGATTAAGCAGCCAGTGACATGTTGGTGGTTGCTAGTACCATAACCAATCAGTTCTCAGATGCTTTAATATGCAAATTGAAAGTGAACAGAAGGTCATCAAAGCATTCTGCAGCTAGCACAAAATCAGATGCAGACTGGAAGAGAACACAGGCTGATGTTACAACTGACATGGCACAAACGCACAGTGTAAAAAGCAGCAAACTGCCATCAATGTCGGCACAAAGAAGAGACAAAGCAACCCTGGCACCACGAAAGATATTTACCTAATGCACCACAGGAAAATACTGCATCTGTCTGGACATACAGCTCTCCTAGGAATTTTTCTTTCATAATGACTTCTTGGGTGCGATATATTTTCCCTATCTCTGTCCTGAGTGTTACAGTTCTGCTCTTTTATTATAACAACAGTCTTTTAAAATACGCAGGTCGCCAAAGGTATAATATCACTGAGGAAAAACTACTATTAGCTGAAACCTGTGAGGCTTTCCTAAACGGACAGAAATCATTTGCCTGGGAATCTACATTACTGACAGCATTCGAAAAATCCAGCTGCCCTGAGTATGTCAGGCAAAATCACTTCATCATGTCTCCCCTTTCAGAAGAAGAGGCTGCCTTTCCGTTAGCCTATGTTCTGACAGTGCACAAGGAATTTGACACATTCGAGAGACTGTTCAGAGCTGTCTACATGCCCCAAAATGTATACTGTATCCATGTTGATGAGAAGGCGACTGCTGATTTCATGCAGGCTGTGAGCAGTTTAGTGCAATGTTTCCCCAACGCTTTTCTTGCTTCACGAATGGAACCAGTGGTGTATGGAGGAATATCCAGACTCCAGGCTGACCTGAATTGTATGAAAGATCTTGTGGCATCGGATGTGCAGTGGAAATATGTTATCAATTTGTGTGGGCAAGATTTCCCTTTAAAGACAAACAAGGAAATAATACATCATATTAAATCATTTAAAGGGAAAAATATAACCCCCGGGGTATTACCACCTGCCCATGCAATACCAAGGACCAAATATGTTCATCGGGAGGATATAGTCAATTCACGTGTAATAAGGACAAATGTTTTAAAGCCTCCACCTCCTCAAAATATCACAATTTACTTTGGCTCTGCCTATGTTGCACTCACAAGGGGATTTACACGGTTTATTCTAGAAGATCAGAGAGCTACTGATTTGTTGCTGTGGTCCAAGGACACTTACAGCCCAGATGAGCATTACTGGGTGACACTGAACAGAATTGCAAGTAAGATATCTTTATTACGTTATCAGTACAGTACAAGTCATGTGCGGATAATTTCAGTTAGAACATTAGCAAGTTTTGCAATAGGACCTCACCTCTCATATGCTAGAAATAAATATAAATGAATTGCTTATTAACCCTGCATGTAGGATATGGAATTATCATACATATGCTTTATGGTGAGATGCCAACCTTGGATATGACACAGTACAAGAACATGTGCCTTTGGTTTGTAGCTGCAGTTGATGTTGCACATTCAGCAGGTTTCACTGCCTGCCCTCTGGCTAGTATATGCTAATAACTGATACAGTCAGCCCCAAATACCAGAGAATGGCGCATCTGCATTTTCCAGACAACATTCAGGGCATTAATATATATGTCATGACAGCTCCAGCATATAAATAATGTGTCTGTGCTATCCTTCTGTTGAATAATACTACATGTATATTTTGGTTCTCTAACAATTGTGTGTTGCCACAACACATGCTTATCTCTCATCAGTCTAGTGTTACACTAAAAAAAGGTTTTGTCATCCTAAAATAAACAGGATCATGGAGCTGGTGGAGTGTGAATTGGATGGAGGGGAAAAGCCCTGCCCCCTCAGTGTCATTATTGTGCTGGGTATATAATCAGAATCTTAGAAAACTGCTACCAATTTATCCCACTGAGACCAAGTTGGCAGCTTATCTGCCCGTGTATGGGGCCCTTCAATGGGTCTGCACAACGGATATCTGCCCGCCATGCCTGTAAGTACGGAGATGTGCAGTAGCAAATGAGAGCACTGGCTTCTCTTCACTTGCAAAAATAAAATGCAAGTGGAGAAAAGCCAAAGCACAGCTCAGCGTGCCATTAGTCTAAGGATTATGGTACATGGGGATATTTGGCAATTGGGAGATGTCTGTGCTACTTGCAGATAAAAAATCTCCCAAAAAATAAGTTTGTAGTGTAATGAAACACAGGGAGATTTGTCTCCCACAGTGAACCAATTTCCCAAATATACCTTTGTATTTGTGCCACTGGGAATTTCCAGCAATATTATATAGGGTACATAACCAAGTGAGTATTAAAGATAGATGGATAATAAATATATTGATGACAGATGATATATAGATAGCTAGCCTCAGCCAAACCACCTCACTGCAATTGATTAAAACTGCCACTGGAGTTTTAACCAGTGATAATAATGCATTAGCGGAATAGGCAGGGGACGTAATACTTTAAAAGAGAGTGTAGGAAGCTTTGTTCTCCTTTAATAGTCTTGAAATCAGATTTTCCCATTGCATTCATATTAGCCTCACTAATAAGACTAACGTTTAAATGACAAGGAATTTTACATATGACTTCAGTATATGACTATAAAGGGATTTACTCAAGGTCACAAAAGCCATGTTCTGCTCTAGAGGCTAAACGTTAATTCAGTTTTCCAACATGTTTAAGGTTGTGATTTGCTACCACAGAGCAGTAATTGGGGGCAGTTTGCTGGGGCTCTTTTGCTGGGGCATATTTTGCACCACTTTGGGTTGCTTTAATGTCAAGTGCAGGAGATGAGCTGGTTATACAAGACCTCACAGTGTGTGCTGATTCCACTTGTTGATAGCCTATCTGTCTGTGTTTTAGTCAAAACACCATATGTCATCCTCTTTAGCTTTAAAAAAAATCTTTAAAAAAAACCTTGGCTGTTGCTACTTTTCAAACAGCATTTTGCACCCCTTTTCATGCACCCCTTCTGCTGTCTGAATTTGTTCTATTGACTACATTGGGTCAAGACAGGTCTAATCTGCAGTGGTGTAAAATAATAGTGTAAATAGCACTGTCATTTCTCACTTTCACTAATAATATTTATAGATAAGGAGGCCCTCTGAGATTGGGATACCAACCTAATGCCATCTCTGCATTTCCCTAGTAGATTTCTGCTGTAGGGATGTAGCGAACGTCGGAAAAAAAGTTCGCGAACATATTCGCGAACTTGCGCAAAAATGCGAGCGGTTCGCGAACGGTTCGCGAACCCCATAGACTTCAATGGGAAGGCGAACTTTAACATCTAAAAAAGACATTTCTGGCCAGAAAAATGATTTTAAAGTTGTTTAAAGGGTGCAACGACCTGGACAGTGGCATGCCAGAGGGGGATCAAGGGCAAAAATGTATCTGAAAAATCTGCCTGTGTGTGCTTGGAAGAGATAGTGTAGGGGGAGAGCTGTTAGTGATTTCAGGGACAGATGATAGTAAGTTTGCTGGCTAGTAATCTGCTTGATACTGCTCTGTATTGGAGGGACAGAAGTCTGCAGGGATTTGAGGGACATTTTAGCTTAGGTAGCTTTGCTGGCTAGTAATCTACTGTTCTCTTTAAACAACTGCCATACGTTGCCCTTGTAGGCATTGTTTGCCCAGTTTTTTTGGACGCAGCCACTGAAGCACAGTTGCCAGAAAAAATATGCCATATAAATGCTGAAAATAGTCATTTTTCGCCATACGTTGACCTTGTAGACATTGTTTGCCCAGTTTTTTTTGGACGCAGCCACTGAAGCACAGTTGCCAGAAAAAATATGCCATATAAATGCTTAAAATAGTAATTTTTCGCCATACGTTGACCTTGTAGACATTGTTTGCCCAGTTTTTTTGGACGCAGCCACTGAAGCACAGTTGCCAGAAAAAATATGCCATATAAATGCTGAAAATAGTCATTTTTTGCCATATACGTTGAGTCAACGTATGGCAAAAAATGACTATTTTCAGCATTTATGTGGCATATTTTTTCTGGCCTCTGTGCTTCAGTGGCTGCGGCCAAAAAAACTGGGCAAACAATGCCTACAAGGTCAACGTCGTTGACCTTGTAGGCATTGTTTGCCCAGTTTTTTTGGCCGCAGCCACTGAAGCACAGAGGCCAGAAAAAATATGCCATATAAATGCTGAAAATAGTCATTTTTTTGGTCGCAGCCACTGAAGCACAGTTGCCAGAAAAATTATGCCATATAAATGCTGAAAATATAAATTTTTTTGGTTGCAGCCACTGAAGCACAGAGGCCAGAAAAATTATGCCATATAAATGCAGAAAATATGCATTTTTTTGGTCGCAGCCACTGAAGCACAGTTGACAGAAAAATTATGCCATATAAATGCTGAAAATATAAATTTTTTTGGTTGCAGCCACTGAAGCACAGAGGCCAGAAAAATTATGCCATATAAATGGAGAAAATATGCATTTTTTTGGTTGCAGCCACTGAAGCACAGAGGCTAGAAAAATTATGCCATATAAATGGAGAAAATATGCATTTTTTTGGTTGCAGCCACTGAAGCACAGAGGCTAGAAAAATTATGCCATATAAATGGACAAAATATGCATTTTTTTGGTTGCAGCCACTGAAGCACAGAGGCCAGAAAAATTATGCCATATAAATGCAGAAAATATGCATTTTTTTGGACGCAGCCACTGAAGCACAGTTGCCAGAAAAAATATGCCATATAAATGCTGAAAATAGTAATTTTTCGCCATACGTTGACCTTGTAGACATTGTTTGCCCCGTTTTTTTGGACGAAGCCACTGAATCACAGAGGCCAGAAAAAATTAAACCAGTAGGGTTTGCACCCTAGTTTGTAACGGTGGCGGAGGGAGGAGGACGCTAAAGGACAGCTGTGTGTGGAGTCATGAGGCTTGAAGAGAAGGACAGCTGCATAGAAGTCAGAACAAGTCTTCCGGCGTGCAGTAACCCTCCGAGATCCACCCCTCATTCATTTTAATAAAGGTCAGGTAATCGACACTTTTGTGACCTAGGCGAGTTCTCTTCTCAGTTACAATCCCTCCTGCTGCACTGAAGGTCCTTTCTGAGAGCACACTTGAGGCTGGGCAAGACAAGAGGTTCATGGCAAATTGTGACAGCTCTGGCCACAGATCAAGCCTGCGCACCCAGTAGTCCAGGGGTTCATCGCTCCTCAGAGTGTCGATATCTGCAGTTAATGCCAGGTAGTCCGCTACCTGCCGGTCGAGGCGTTCTTTGAGGGTGGATCCAGAAGGGTTGTGGCGCTGCCTTGGACAGAAAAACATTTGCATGTCTGATGTTACAGACCGGCCAAAGGGCTTTGTCCTTGCAGGTGTGCTCGTGGCAGGATTACTGGCACCTCTGCCCCTGGAATGTTGATGAGTTCCTGAAGTGACATCACCCTTAAAAGCATTGTACAACATGTTTTGCAGGCTGGTTTGTAAATGCCGCATCTTTTCGGACTTGTGGTATGTTGGTAACATTTCTGCCACTTTATGCTTGTACCGAGGGTCTAGTAGCGTTGCGACCCAGTACAGGTCCTTCTCCTTAAGCCTCTTGATACGGGGGTCCTTCAACAGGCATGCCAGCATGAAAGACCCCATTCTCACAAGGTTGGATGCAGAGCTATCCATCTCCGCTTCCTCATTATCAAGGACTGCATCATCCACGGTCTCCTCCCCCCAGCCACGTACAAGACCAGGGGTCCCCAAAAGGTCACCACTAGCCCCCTGGGAAGCCTGCTCCTGTTGGTCCTCCTCCTCCTCCTCCACAAAGCCACCTTCCTCCTCTGACTCCACTTCTGGCACCTCTCCCTGCGTTGCAGCAGGTGCCTGGGTTCGTTCTGGTGATTGCGACCATAAATCGTGCGCTTCCAGCTCCTCGTCACGCTGGTCTACAGCCTCATCTGTCACTCGTCGCACGGCACGCTCCAGGAAGAAAGCGAAGGGTATTAGGTCGCTGATGGTGCCTTCGGTGCGACTGACCATATTTGTCACCTCTTCAAAAGGTCGCATGAGCCTGCAGGCATCGCGCATAAGCACCCAGTAACGGGGGAAAAAAATCCCCAGCTCTGCAGATCCAGTCCTACCACCCAGTTCAAAAAGGTACTCGTTGACGGCCCTTTGTTGTTGCAGCAGACGTTCCAACATAAGGAGCGTTGAATTCCAGCGAGTCTGGCTGTCAGAAATCAAACGCCTGACTGGCATGTTGTAGCGCTGCTGAATGTCAGCAAGGCGTGCCATGGCTGTGTAGGAACGTCTGAAATGGGCCGACACCTTTCTGGACTGGGTGAGAACGTCCTGGAATCCTGGGTACTTGGAGACAAAACGTTGGACTATTAAATTTAACACATGTGCCATGCAGGGCACATGTGTTAAATTTCCCAGTCTCAACGCTGCCAACAGATTGCTTCCATTGTCACACACCACTTTTCCGATCTGCAGTTGGTGTGGGGTCAGCCACCGATCGGCCTGTGACTGCAGAGATGACAGGAGTACAGATCCGGTATGGTTTTTGCTTTCCAGGCACGTCATCCCCAAGACAGCGTGACAACGGCGTACCTGGCACGTCGAATAGCCTAGGGGGAGCTGGGGGTGCACAGGTGTGGAGGAGGAGAAGGAGGACCCAGCAGCAGAGTAAGAAGAAGAAGAGGAAGAAGACGAGGTAGAGAGCGATGGAGGAGTAGAGGTGGTGGCAGAACCGCGTGCAATCCGTGGCGGTGACACCAACTCCACTGTTGTTGTTGTTGTTGAGCTACCCATTCCCTGCTTCCCATTCCCAGCCATTACCAAGTTCACCCAGTGGGCAGTGTAGGTGACATACCTGCCCTGACCATGCTTGGAGGACCATGCGTCAGTAGTCATATGGACCTTTGGCCCAACACTAAGTGACAGAGATGCGGTAACTTGGCTCTGCACATGTTGGTACAGGTGTGGTATTCCCTTTTTAGAAAAAAAATTGCGGCTGGGTACCTTCCACTGCGGTGTCCCAATTGCTACAAATTTGCGGAAGGCCTCAGAGTCCACCAGCTGGTATGGTAAAAGCTGGCGGGCTAAGAGTGCAGACAAGCCAGCTGTCAGACGCCGGGCAAGGGGGTGACAGTCAGACATTGGCTTCTTACGCTCAAACATGGCCTTCACAGAAACTTGGCTGGTGGCAGATGACTGGGAATGGGAACAGGTGGTCAAGGTGGAAGGCGGAGTGGAGGGTGGTTCAGATGGGTCAAGGAGAGCAGAGGTAGAGCAGTAAGATGCTGGACCAGAAGGAGTGTGGCTTTTAGTTTGCCTGTTGCCTTTGAGGTGTTGCTCCCAAAGTGCTTTGTGCTTGCCGCTCATGTGCCTTCGCATAGAAGTTGTACCTATGTGGCTGTTGGGCTTACCAAGGCTCAGTTTCTGACTGCACTCATTGCAAATTACAATGCTTTTGTCAGAGGCACACACATTAAAAAAATCCCACACTGCTGACTTTTTGGAAGTGTGCGATCTGGCGGTAACAGTAGAAGTTGGCGGCATTGGCGGCAATGGCGGGTGCGTTGGCCGGCTGAACACAGGTGCCGATACATGTTGTTGCCCTACTGATCCCTGCGGGCTGGCCTCCCTGCTTCTTCTAAGTCTTATTCTCCTACTGCCTCTCTGACTCTCCGTCTCTCCATCTGAACTACCCTCCTCTTGCTCTCTTCTACTAGGCACCCACAAAACATCAATCTCCTCATCATCATTCTCCTCAGATGCATCAATTTCTTCTGACACATCACAGAAGGAAGCAGCAGCGGGGACCTCCTCCTCCTCCTCATCACTCATCATTATGTCCATCTCTGTCGTGTTCTCTGCCAGAATTAAATCTGGTGTAACGTCCTCATCTCCTTCATCTTCTTCTGCCAATAATGGTTGCGCATTACTCAGTTCAAGAAACTCATGGGAAAATAACTCCTCTGACTCCAGTGAAGAAGGGGCACCGGTGGTGGAGGAAGTGTTACGTGGGGTGGCCATAGCAGTGGAGGATGAGGAGGATGTTGTGGTAAAGTTAGAAACGGTAGAGGATGGGGTGTGCTGTGTAAGCCAGTCAACTACCTCTTCAGCATTTTGGGAGTTCAGGGTCATTGGCTTTTTAAAACTGGGCAATTTGCTAGGGCCACAGGATTGCATAGCAGCACGGCCCCTAGCACGGCCTCTGCGTGGCGGCCTGCCTTTGCCTGGCATTATTTTTAAAAAAACAAAAACTCAGTTGGTTTTTCTGGAAACGATAATACACACAGCTAGATGGCAGTTTGAAGAAAACAGTGTGCAAATAATGCCTACAAGATCAACGTATACACTACTACAGCGGTGGATACGGATTACGTAAAATATATGAATGCTGCTTGAAAAAAAGTAACTCAAGTGGTTTTTCTAGAGACGATAATATTATCAATATTTAGACAAAATGTGAACAAGCTCACACAGCTAGATGGCGGTTTGAAGAAAACACTGTGCAAATAATGCCTACAAGGTCAACGTATACACAGCGGTGGATACGGATTACGTAAAATATAAGAATGCTGCTTGAAAAAAAGTCACTCCGGTGTTTTTTCTGGAGACGGTAATATTATGGATATTTAGACAGAATGAGAACACGGTCACACAGCTAGATAGCAGTTGGTTGAATAACACACTGGGCAAAAAATGCCTACAGGGCAAATAATGCCTACAAGGTCAACGTATACACAGCGGTGGATACGGATTACGTAAAATATAAGAATGCTGCTTGAAAAAAAGTCACTCCGGTGTTTTTTCTGGAGACGGTAATATTATGGATATTTAGACAGAATGAGAACACGGTCACACAGCTAGATAGCAGTTGGTTGAATAACACACTGGGCAAAAAATGCCTACAGGGCAAATAATGCCTACAAGGTCAACGTATACACAGCGGTGGATACGGATTACGTAAAATATAAGAATGCTGCTTGAAAAAAAGTCACTCCGGTGTTTTTTCTGGAGACGGTAATATTATGGATATTTAGACAGAATGAGAACACGGTCACACAGCTAGATAGCAGTTGGTTGAATAACACACTGGGCAAAAAATGCCTACAGGGCAAATAATGCCTACAAGGTCAACGTATACACAGCGGTGGATACGGATTACGTAAAATATAAGAATGCTGCTTGAAAAAAAGTCACTCCGGTGTTTTTTCTGGAGACGGTAATATTATGGATATTTAGACAGAATGTGAACACGGTCACACAGCTAGATAGCAGTTGGTTGAATAACACACTGGGCAAAAAATGCCTACAGGGCAAATAATGCCTAAAAGGTCAACTTATACACTACTACAGCGATGGATACGGATTACGTAAAATTTATTATGGCTGCTTGAAAAAAGTCACTCCGGTGTTTTTTCTGGAGACGGTAATATTATGGATATTTAGACAGAATGTGAACACGGGCACACAGCTAGATAGCAGTTGGTTGAATAACACACTGGGCAAAAAATGCCTACAGGGCAAATAATGCCTAAAAGGTCAACTTATACACTACTACAGCGATGGATACGGATTACGTAAAATTTATTATGGCTGCTTGAAAAAAGTCACTCCGGTGTTTTTTCTGGAGACGGTAATATTATGGATATTTAGACAGAATGTGAACACGGGCACACAGCTAGATAGCAGTTGGTTGAATAACACACTGGGCAAAAAATGCCTACAGGGCAAATAATGCCTAAAAGGTCAACTTATACACTACTACAGCGATGGATACGGATTACGTAAAATTTATTATGGCTGCTTGAAAAAAGTCACTCCGGTGTTTTTTCTGGAGACGGTAATATTATGGATATTTAGACAGAATGTGAACACGGTCACACAGCTAGATAGCAGTTGGTTGAATAACACACTGGGCAAAAAATGCCTACAGGGCAAATAATGCCTAAAAGGTCAACTTATACACTACTACAGCGGTAGTAAAATAAAAAAAAGTTAAATAAAAAAAAATTAAAGTTGGTGCTGCTGAACTACTAGGAGCAGCAGATTAGCACACCAGTCCCACTCCCCAACACTGCTAGACTAATAGCACTGGGCTCTTATAGTAGTAGTAGTAGTAGTAGTAGTAGTAAAACAACAAAAAAATAAATAAAAGCAGTCCTTACAAGGACTATTGCTATTGCAGCAGTCAGCAGATGAGATCAGAAGCAGGACAGCTGCCCACTGCAGCTACATACAGAGCACTGCAGTAGAAGGTAGATTACTAGCCAGCAAAGCTACCTAAGCTTAAATGTCCCTCAAACCCCTGCAGACTTCTGTCCCTCCAATAACAGAGCAGTATCAAAACGTTTACTAGCCAGCAAACTTTCAACTGTCCCTGAAATCACTAACAGGCAGCAGCTCTCTCCCTACACTATCTCTTCAGCACACACAGGCAGAGTGAAAAAAACGCTGCAGGGCTTCGGTTTTTATAGGGAAGGGGAGTGGTCCAGGGGAGAGCTTCCTGATTGGCTGCCATGTACCTGCTGGTCTGGGGTGAGAGGGCAAAAAAAAGCGCCAACAATGGCGAACCCAAAATGGCGAACGTCGCGCGACGTTCGCGAACTTCCGGCGAGCGCGAACACCCGATGTTCGCGCGAACAAGTTCGCCGGCGAACAGTTCGCGACATCTCTATTCTGCTGATGGCCCTATAATATATACCATTCAATTTAATAATAAACATAGTAACTACTTGACAACACTGATGTAGTGTGCTGTTATCAATGTCAATAAAATATTTACACTACATAATTGAACTCAATTCAAAGAGTGAAAAAACAATTGCCTGTGCAGGCTAAGGTTATGTATAATAAGAGCAAAGTTGGCATCACAGAGAGCAATATAACTGAGCAGATGGACAGACTTCTCCCTACCTGTCCACTTATCTTCCATTAGAGGGAATTTATATAGGCAATTAGGAGAGATACTGTACACCACACCTATCAAATTCACACAAAATCGGCCAGATATCTATCGGGCAGGTTATAAAATCCAGATGATTAACACAGAAATGAACTGGGAGAGTTTCCAAGCACCTGCTTGCCCTTCCACCCAGCTGGAAATTTCCCTGATAACAAAATGCCCAGAATAGCCCTATGTACATTTAAGGTCCTCTGTTGTGTTTAATCTGTGTAAATTTTTAAAAATTAAATTTGTAAATTTATTGTGTTTAATTTGTGTTAAATCTGTGTAAAAGTTTTGGGCTTTTTTTTGTACCAGCACAAGGCAACCCCAGCCCTTTAGTAGTGAGGATCTATGCTTCCAAATATGACCCGATAGCTCCCCATCTTCTTTTCTGTTGATTCAATGCAAATGTTCTATGCTGCTGTCAGTTAAGTGATGTGCGGAATGAAAAATTTTCAACCCACACTCGACCTCAACTTGCCTTAAGATAACTTACACCTGGGTCGGATTTCTGAAAAGGCCACAAAGGCCTAGGCTAAGGGTGGCAGTATTTTAGGGGGCAGCATGTTGCCCAACCACAGCCTCATTGGTTAAGAAAGCACTGGGGATGCACTGGCGATATGACACTCTGTTGTGTCAATTCATAAACCCGCCCTTTCTCTGATGTCATTGGAGGTGGTGCGGCAAGCAAGCGTATATAAACCATCGCTATACTGTCACTTGTGGGACTTGGTAAGAAAAGGTTGTGGGAGTGGATAGGTGGTGGCAAATTTGGCCCGCCACCTGCCCAAGACCCATCTCTGGAGGCAATTGGTTGACCCAAATCATCCAGACCCATTGGTTTTGTCCTGACACAGAGTAAAATGTCAGTTAACTGAGCATAGGGACCAACTCACAAAATTATTTATTTATGTATTTAAAGATTATAAATGGCACAATACAAAGCTAATTAATTCAGATTCTCATGACATGGCAGCTAAGAAACCAGTGCATTTTGCATCAGAATGTAAAGTCCTGTAGCATCAGCTTATATGACCAGCCAACAAAATCCAAAATGGTGAGCTTCTGTGACTACTCTGAAAGCCTGGACTATAGAGATGCTGAACCTTTAGGCTGGTCCACCAAGTTTATTATAAAAAAACAGCATTTCTAGCCATATTAAATGTTAGGGTTTAGTTCTCCTTAAACCATTGCCCGGCCAAGTTGTCATTGCTCCCTGCCATCTCATCTAGACCCCCCCACCAATGGCAGCAGTAATCCCCTTATCTATATGCCCTGTAGATTTATTGGCACTTAAAGGGCAAAGTAAATTTGCTGCAATGAGTCAGCCTATGTCTGGAACTGTTTAGGTGCATTTAGGCCTCCAGGCACTTCCAGTACGTTATAAAGCTGACCATATTGAAAACTACCTGTTGTGGAGTGACATGTAATCAGGGCCATATTGGGGGAGGGGCAAAGGGAGGCAGATTTACCATGCCCAGTCACTTTTAAGATTTAAGGGGGGCCCAGCTGTGCTGCACTTCCTGGATTAGCCAATTTAGACAAAGAAGAGGAGAATGAAGAAGACCATTAAAGGTAAGTTTTTTTTAAATTCGTTTTTTTAAACCTACGGCCACAAATGTTTTTTTTACTTTTATGCTGGACCCTGACCACCAATGTTTTTTTTTTTTTAACTTTTGGGGTCGCCCACCAATCTTTTTTTTAATTTATAGGAGGGCCATGGCCACCAATTTTTTTAACTTGAAGGAGGGGCCTATACCACCAATGGCTTTTTATAACTTGTGATGGGGGCAGACAACCAATGTTTTTTATGTGTTTAGGTTGATGGCAGACAAAGTGGGCCAGGCCTGTGGATAAATGCAGGCAGAGAATCTACTCTTTTGCTGCTCCTCCTCTGTTTAATTTTGCTACACCTGGATAAATTGCCTTAGCTTTGGTGTAGGATTACATCCTGAAAAATCAAGATTTCATAGTTTCAAAGTTTACTTTGAAATTTGCTGCTTCTGCCTAAACCCAGAGTCAAGGCAATGTATCCAGGTGTAGGCAGGTAGATGGAAGGAGCAGCAGAAGAATGGATGCTCTGCCTGCATTTCTCCATAGGCCGATGTCCGCTATGTCTGGCACTAGCCTTACAAACGCATGCTGAGCACACACACACAAAAACACAAATCATTTCATTTATATCATGGTGTTTTTCTGTCAGTTCCAAATGCAACCCTCTATTGTATTAACTCCTGAATGGAGCACGAATGGAGTAAAACACAACTCTGAACGCTGAAGAGTACAACCAGGCAGAATATAATGGAATTATATTAGCTAATGCACTTAGGTGCGCTCAAAGCTGCATCTGAAATGGGTATCAAATGAATTTAAAAATGCCCTTGTGTAAAGTCATAAAATAAATTGTGAAAAGGACTCCAACATAGGAAATTAACCATTCAACTGCTATAGATTAAAGAAAAAAGAGAGGCTTTTAAGGGGGTTGTTTACCTGCCAATACTTTTTTTTTCGTTCAGTTGGCTTAGATAGTTACACAGAAATAAAGACTTTTTTCCATTACATCATATTTCCTATTTGTGACCTATTTATTTTATATTGATGTTTAAAGTTTAATTTTTAACCTTATGTCCTTTTAAAGCATCTGTGTGTGTGTGTGGGGGGATCACTGACTCTGTAAATGTTCTAAATAAATGTTCTAGATAAATGTAATTGACACATTTGTTATCTTTGTCCCTGCTGAGCAGAATCCCTGCATTCCATTAAAGGCAGCTGTTATAATTGATACAATAGTTGCCAATTTTCCACAAATGCTGCTGAGAAATGTATTTATTAATTAGCAAATTGTAACAGTTCAGAATCTGCACCTGGATTACTGAGCTGTCAGACTGAAACACCAGCAATTGTTCTGGTGAATAATCTGAAAACAAAAGGGTTTGGAAGATGAACAACCCCTTCAAAAGCCAATTCTCCAACACAGCCCATTTTAAAAATATGTACAGGTATGTCACCTATTATTTGGATTGCTTGGGACCTAGTCTTTCCAAATAAGGGATATTTCCATAAATTGAAGCTCCAAACCTTAATGCTACTACATTAAATGTGTTGTTCACCTTTGAGATAACTTTTAGTATGATGTAGAGAGTGATATTCTGAGACAATTTGCAATTGGTTTTCATTTTTTATTATTTACTGTTTTTGAGTTAATTAGCTTTATATTCAGCAGCTCTTCAATTTGCATTGTAAGCAATCTGGTAGCTAGGTCCAAATTACTCTAGCAACCATGCATTGATTTGAATAAGCGACTGGAATATGAATAGGAGAGGCCTGAATAGAAGGATCAGTATTAAAAAGTAACAATAACAATACATTTATAGCCTTACAGAGCATTTGTTTTTTAGAAGGGAGTCAGCGACGCCCATTTGAAAGCTGTCAGAAGAAAAAGGCAAATTACTATAAAACTATAAAAAAATAAATAATGAAAACCAATTGAAAAGTTGCATAGAATTGTCCGTTCTATAACATAATAAAAGTTACCTTAAAGTTGAACCACCCCTTTAAAGGGGTGGTTCACCTTTAACGTAACTTTTAGTATGTTATAGAATGGCCAATTCTAGGTAACTTTTCCATTGGTTTTTCGTTATTTATTTTTATGGTTATTTGCCTTTTTCATCTGACTTTTTGCAGCTTTCAAATGGGCATCACTGACCCCTTCTAAAAAAAACAAATGCTCTGTAAGGCTACAAATGTATTGTTATTGCTATTTTTTATTGCTCATCTCTCTATTCAGCCCCTCTCCTATTCATATTCCAGTCTCTTATTCAAATCAGTGCATGGTTGCTAAAGTAATTTGGACCTACCTACCAGATTGCTTAAAATGCAAATTGAAGAGCTGCTGAATAAAAAGCTAAATAATAAAAAAATTAAAACAAACTCTCTACGTCATACTAAAAGTTATTTCAAAGGTGAACAACCCTTCTAATTATATACCAGCTTTTAGTTCCCCTTTCAGATTTCATGAATACCTCAAAATAGTAAAAATAGTGAACAGGATATCATGAGTCAGCAATATCTAAAAGTCATTTAAAAATAAAAAGGTTTTACAGGCAGTGATTTGTATATCTAAAATCTATAGAGTATTGTTACTTGTTAATATGTTGGCTGAAAAATATACCAGTTAACGAGAATGATTTATTCAGAGCAGGAGTTAGAAAAAAAGAGAAGCCATTGCAATGCAAGAAGGCTGGGCACTTTCTCAGGAAAGAGAAAAAAATACATAATCAGGCCCTCCAGTTTTTGGTAAACTATAACTGTCAGTATAGATATTTAGCTGGGGGTTGCCGTTCAGCAAAAGCTAGGTAGTTATTATTATTACAAGTATGGGACCTGTTATCCAGAATGCTTGGGATCTTGGGCTTTCCAGATAAGGAATCTTCAATATTTTGGATCTACATACCTTAAATCTGATAAAAAAATAATCCCAGAAGGATTGTTTTGCCTCCAATAAGGATTAGTTGTATTTTAGCTGGGATCAAGTACAAGGTACTCTTTTGTTATGGAGAAAAAAAATATTTTTTTAAATGTGAATTATTTGCTTAAAATAGAGTCTATGGGAAGTGGCCTTCCTATAATTTAGATCTGTTTGGATAACGGGTTTCCAGATAATGGATCTATACCTGTACTAATATTTGCATCAAGCATCACTTTTACCAGCCTGGAGGCAACCCGAACACATCTGGGGCTGGCCACAGGTTGGACATCCCATGAGCTATGATTCTTAAATTAAGATTTTAGGAACTGTAGGCAGGGTCGGACTGGGGGGCCCAAGGTCCACCGAGGCTGCTGCCCCAGGGCCCCCCTCCGCGTGTGTGCGCATTGGCCGGCGTGCCGTGAACAATGTTTTTATTATCATTAAGAAGCTTTTGTTCCGGATGTGGTTGTTTCCTGGTGCCCCGACGGCCCAGTCCGATCCTGACTGTAGGTGAAGCAATATGCACAAAATGTAGCAACTCTTATATGTATAGAAAAGAGCTGTACACTACAAAATTCAACTAAATGTAGATGAAATTGCATTTCCACATCTAGGCAGCTTAGGAGAAAAAACAATAATGCACAAATGCAGAATTGTTAAAAAAAAAACACAGACACAGAAAAACACAGACATGATACATCATATAGCAAAACCAGAAAGATGCTGTGTAAATAATCTAATTATAATAAATGCTGCCATGTATTCAACATCTACCAGGGCCCTGGGAATTGAACAGATGAATGCTTGTTCAACTGAACTAGTGCTACTGTCTGCATGTTGATAAGCTGATATCAAAATATTGGGAGGTATAAGCTGTTGTCCCAGCTCTAGAATCTGACCTTCAAGAGCTCTGCTTATTTTCAGTGAAATTCTTATTAAAGGTTTCTGTATGAGATAAAGTCGGTTGCAAGCACAGAAAGTGCTGAAGGTAGGCTGAAAGCGTACGGGTTTTTGACTATATTACAAATAACCTGAAAGTGTTAGGCAGTTATTTGTCTGGTGCTTCTCTGCCACCTTATTACAGAGATTTGCATTACTATATGACAATAAGTTTATTCTAAGTAGCTGTATCATGATTAGAAATATGGTACATAAAAATGGAGCAAATTCTAATGAAGCATCTGGGACCAGTGAAAGAAATATCTGTCTCCCCCTTTTCTCTGCCCTGGTGGTTCTGACTTTAACAGTTCAGTAGAAGCATTGGTGTAACTACTGGGTGGGGGGGTTGTACCCAGGCCCGCACCTCCTTGGGGCCCGCTGGACCTTAGATAAGCTATATCTTGGCAGGGCACTAAGGGCAGGGAAACTTTTCTGCATGTGCGCTGGCATGCATGCCCACAGCCATTTCCATGGGTGGATGGGGCCTGGGTGCACATAGAGCACCTGGGTCCCACTATGGTTGGTTACGTTACTGAACAGAAGCCAGATGATGAAGAGACGTGGAGAAACATGTATGGTTGATTTCTGTTACATGGCTTCAAGAGACAGACAGAAGGATAGAAAATAAAATAATTCTTTCAGCTGCAATAATATCAAAATGAAGTTAAACATTCTGATAAAATGTTGGTTACATCCTCTTTAAAATGACAGCTTAGACCAGTGAAACCTTTTTAGTAATCTAATAAAGTAAGCTGAGGAGGTTGACGTGTTATTGAGTAGACTACCAATAGATGAGATGAGATCATATAACTTGTTACATATATATTGTGGTTTGTCTCTTTTTCATGGGGGTTAAGCCTCTCCAAACCTTTAATATTGTCCACCTATGGTCCCTTCTATAGACTTGGTAGTATCCTTTTGTACTTGTATAGCACTTAAAAGGGTAGTTCTCTTTTAAATTAACCTTTAATATGATGTAAAGAGTGATATTCTGAGACAATGTGCAATTGGTATTGTTTTTTTATTATTTCTGGGTTTTGAGTTATTTAGCAGCTCTCCAGTTTGCAATTTTATCAATCTGGTTGCTAGGGTCCAAATTACCCTACTTACTCTGCATTGGTTTGAAGAGACTGGAATATGAATAGGAGAGGGCCTGAATAGAAAGATCAGCAATAAAAAGTAACAATACATTTGTAGCTTTACAGAGCATTAGTTTTTTAGATGGGGTTAGTGGAAAAAGTCAGCAGAAGAAGCAAATATTTCAAAAACCATAAAAAATAAAGACCAACTGAAATGCTTTAGCACACTAAGGGGCAGATGTATAAAGGGTTGAATTGAAAATTCCAATTTAAATTTTCAAATTTTTTCTATGCTTAAAACTCTTCATATTCAATTGTGAATAATCCAAACTCGATTCGAATTTTAATTAGAATTTCGAATGGCGAGATTTATCAAACCATGCCCCGTTAAAAATTTGAATTAGACTATTCGCCACCTATAACCTGCCGAGTTCATGTATAAGTCAATGGAAGAGGTCCAGTGACCAATTTGAAAATGTTACTAGCCTCCTTGACATTCCAGTTTTAAGAGAAAAAACTTGATTCGAGATTAGTCAAATTTGATTCGAGTTTTTGGTCGGTCATATTAGTTCGAGTTTTAGATATTCGATTTTTTTTTTTATTAAATAACCCCCCAATCGAATTTCTAGTACACTTGAGGTATGAAGATCCAAATAAATGAATGGTCCGTTATGCAGAAAACCCAGGTCCTGATCATTCGGGTCCCATACCTGTTACCGTACCAATATATAATATATAATATATCAAGCCTATTGTCAGCTGTGTTTAGGCAAGTGATAAAAAGTGGTTTGGAGCAAGTTCTGCAGAGCACAAATCACTTATGGAAGGAATTAGTGGCCAATTCGGCATTACTGATATTGTATAATGGAGAAAGGGGTTGTTTAAATTGTACCTGAAAAACCTGAAACAAGCAACATGATTACAAAGTTTAAATTCTGTTAGGGAATGTATATAGTAAATATCTGTGTAGATGTCAGGTACAAGCAGTCTTGTCTGGAGCAGCATGTGTAAGATTGGTACACCGATAAACCAGGGCCAGCCTGAAAAAACAAGATAACAAAATGAAAAAGAGTTTAAGTATCAAATATTCTGCAGCAGAGTAGAATTCATAGACCCTTTGGTCTCACTCTATGCAAATATTGTACAGTTAACTCACTTCGTCTACATGGCAAACATACTAAATCAGCAGTCATTTATTTGTATTTTTGATCAGCTTTCCCTGAAGCGCATGACATTATACAAATAAAAGCACTCAGTGCAAATGTGTAAGTAAAACATGTTTCACTTTAAATACTATTTGTTTAAATCACAAGCATATCACTTGCCTTTCAAATGAATATGCAAACTTTTCGGAAAATGACTTTGGGGTTACTACAATAAAGCATCTTACAGTGCATAGAATATGGTGGAAATAGGGCCATTCAATTAGGTTAAGCTCCCTGGGGCCTGGCACATACAGAAATGAAGCAGTAGGTGGAAAGAGTGGTGGGTGCCAGTGATACAGCAAGACAGCAACACTTTTCGGGAAACAGGAATTCACATAAACAATTGCAATCTGGTTATCGGATTTAGCCAGACAAATGTGTACATGAGCTGATAGATGATCATCCCCACATGCTTCAAGTCCACCAACATCATTTCAGTGCCAAAGAAATCTTCAGTAACCTGCCTGAATGACTACCGCCCTGTTGCACTAACCCCAGTCATCATGAAATGCTTCGAGAGACTTGTGATGGCACACATCAAGAGCACCCTCCCCCGCTCACTGGACCCACTACAATTTGCATATCGGCCAAACAGGTCAACTGAGTATGCCATATCTTCTGCACTCCACCTCTCACTAACTCATCTGGACAAGAAAGACAGTTATGTGAGAATGCTGTTCATAGACTTTAGCTCAGCATTCAATACCATCATCCCTCAAAAGCTGAGTGGGAAACTAAGAGAGCTGAGATTAAGTACCACTTTGTGCAATTGGATCTTGGACTTTCTGTCAGAGAGGCCTCAGTCTGTTCGTATCAGCAACAAGGTTTCCAGCACCATCAGATTGAGCACAGGAGCTCCTCAAGGATGTGTTCTCAGCCCGTTGTTGTACACATTGCTGACACATGACTGCATAGCGAGACACAGCTCGAACCACATCATCAAGTTGGCCGATGACACAACTGTGGTGGGGCTCATCAACCACAACGACGAGTCGGCGTACAGAGATGAGGTTCAGCAGCTGCCAGTCTGGTGCAGTGAGAACAACCTGTCACTGAATGTGGATAAAACGAAAGAGATGATCGTCGACTTCAGGAGAACTCTCCCTGTTCACACACCACTCAACATCAACGGCTCCACAGTAGAGACAGTAAAGAACACCAAATTCCTGGGAGTCCACATCTCTGATGACCTCACCTGGACCACCAACACCGCCTCCTTTACCAAAAAGTCTCAGCAGCGTCTTCACTTCCTAAGACGACTGAAACGGGCCAGCCTTCCGCCTCCAACCCTCACAGTGTTCTACAGGGGCACAATAGAGAGCGTCCTGACGAGCTGCATCTCCATCTGGTACAGTAGTGCCAGCTATGCTGACCGGAAAAGTCTAGAGCGGACTGTCAGAGCAGCTGGCAACATCATTGGAGCGGCTCTTCCATCACTGAAGGACATCTTCCACAAGTGCTATGTAAGAAAGGCCTCCTGCATTGCACTGGACTCCACACACCCCTCACATGGACTGTTCACGCTGCTCCCATCCGGCAGACGCTTTCGCAGTATTAAAGCCCGAACAACCAGGCTGCGTGAAAGCTTTTTTCCACAAGCGATCAGACTCCTCAACTTACTGCCTGCCCTCCCACTACATTCCAGACACACCTCAACTGTGAACTTAACTTTGTGAACCGTTAATTTATTTGCACAATTCTAAAGGGTCACACGTATATATCCAATTTCTGCCAATATATTGCACATTTCATGTTTACATATTTATTGTGTATTTTTAAGTGCCTTTTTGTGATATGTACTAGCTGGAGCTACGTCGTCTCGTCTCACTGTATATTTGTATACTGCTGAGATGACAATAAAGTTTACTTTGACTTTTGACTTTAGATGAATAAGTCCTTCCAAAAAATTCAGATGTATGAATTACAATACAATTAACTAATTGCATTTGCATCCAGATAGAAAAACATAGGACCCTTTCGTTGATAGCAAACATAAGTTTTCAGTGGTGTACTTAGTGGAGAGAAGATCCTGAGGCAATGGGGTGGGACAAAGAGGAGTTTGGTAAAAAAAAAAAAAGAATTCCTGTTCCCCCTACTATTTAACTGATTGTTAGGTTGGCATGTCAGAGGGTACAGGGGCATTATGATTGCGTAGTTGCTATAGATAACTTGGACAAGAGTAGACCCAGGGCATTAGAAGCGAACATAGTCTGCTCAACTTTACATCTTTAAGACTTTAAGATAAAAATAGGTGTTAATGCCAGGCCTCCCATTGTGTGCCAAATGTTTCTTCATACAAGATGCAAACTCAGTGAAGTATGTAATATTTAAATGCATTCAGTTTTTAAGGTTTGAACTTGCACTTGTGTGTGTAGCCCCAGGTGATCTTTTGGCAGTTATAATAGTAAACACATCTTTGTGGTTGCAAGTGGTTCTAGAATTAGAGTAACCATGCCCATGTTTGTAAAGTGTCATAATCAAAAGTCGAATATCATCCAGGACACCCTACAAACCTAAAACAGGACTTTCATCTTATTTTTAATTTTGTTGCATTTCCTCTTTAATTTTTCCTCGGTCAATTTATCACCCCTGTAACCGTGATTTAAGCTTGTGATGTAACTGTTATGGCCTCTGTACAAATACATCCTATCATTCCTTAAACATGCTTTTATATTTGAGTTAGTGTCAGGCTGGCCTACCGGGATACCAGGAAAACTCCTGGTGAGCCCAGGTGTCAGTGGGCCCTCATGCTGCTAAATATTTCACCTTTCATGGCCATTCCCTATTTCTATGAGAACAAAGAGGTTAAATAGATGGAATAATAGATACTAGTATTATAGGATGTAAAGATAATAGACTAGGGGAATAGAGGTTGAGTGAGGAGAGGAAGAATAAAAATACTCCCAGTCTAAGGTTTTTGGTGAGCCCTGACACTGATCTGAGTACATTACTTACTGCATTGTGTGCTTCGATTGCCCATACTTTACATAATGAAGGTGTTCTCAAAGAACAGCATATTGGTAGTAATAAGTAGGTTGCCCTATACGTTTATGATTATTTTATCTCTACCACAACAAGCAATATGGCAGTATGGCAGTTCACACTCATATATCTGTACATACAAATATGTTGAGAGGGTATAAACAATAAACCCTTTAACCTTACCACTGTTGTTTTTCAGATTTTGGAAATAGAACAAGAAAAAACTTAATAGGGGTCATGTGCAAACTGTCATGTTTTTCACACTTTCCACACACCCCTGCATTCTACTGAAGTTTCTCTGCCCTCCAGAATAAAAATAGAGGCCAGAATGGCACTCTCTGTTTGTTTTTCGCATAGCAAATGCTGGAAGTGCAGCAAATACCTTTAGATCTTCCTCAAGGATGCTGATGGAGGTTCACCTATGCTAACCATCTACTAACACCTAAACATGGCAGTACTGTAGCAAAAAACTTAGTGATCCCTGTGGCCCTAGTGTTATTTTCAGTTTTCCCACAGGTGACACATCACCTTCTGTGCCATCACCCGTAAAGATAACACATTTCCACAACAGTGTTGTTGGAATACTTCATGTTTTTGCAGCTTAATCTGGGTTGAAACACTTAATTTACTCCACCATATTATTAAGGATTGTGATCATGTTGGGACAGTGACATAAATGCTGGATCCTTAAAACAATACTTTCGCCAAAGCAAGAGGATCCTCCAATGTGTGGAAGGATTAGTGAACACCTGGTACTTGACCTCTAGTAATTGTGATGTTACTTGTTTATCATCTTACCCTAACAAAAGTCAGATTTTTTTGGAAATTAACTATCATTTAGCTGGTCATTTTGGCTTGCATTTTGCGCAATTCCAAACAACAAAGGGCTTTTTTATATACTGGATAAGAAATCTTTGTTGAAGCCTACTTTTTATTTGGCTCTATTTATGGACTTCTATTTAGAGAAACAGTGCTGTGTGTAAGGACATGTGAATCCCATGGGCCACAGCCTCAAGCACTTGTACTTCTTTCAAATTACATTATATATATATATATATATATATTATTTTATTTTTTTAAATTTATATATATATATATATATATATATTTAGTATTATATATATGTTATACATAAATATGCTAGGTATTTATAAACATTTACAATTATTACAAATAAAAATTATAGACTTCATTCAACTAATTAAGGATTTTATTGTGTTTACAAAATCATTTAAATCATGTGAAACTCTTGAACCCATATCCTGGCCCTCCTGCTCAGCCAACTATTATGCCTTGTATGTCTATAGCTTGATCATTAACCATTTCTCTATGGGAACAAAGAGGACTGTCAGACATTAGTTTAAAATGTTTAAAAAGACAGAAGTAGGAGAATAAAATGCGTAATGATTGCCTCAGCAATGACATTACAACTGATTTTGAGAATGTAACCCCTCTGTCACTGCCTTGGCCAGACTGAAAATTATGCTTTTTTTGCTCTTTTAATTACTCTCGGATGCCCAGCCTACAGGTCAGCTAGAGTGAGATTTGGGGCAAATGCTTGATTTGCTGTTGCAGATATACTTATTAGCAGGATGACGTTTTTTCTATGTACTTTCTGCCATAACTCATAAATATACATGAATTTTCTACTAAAAACAGTACACAGGACAGGAGCTGTGTTTAGGCAACAGATACTTGTTTTCTACAGACACAGAACTGGTAACAGATACAGATACAACACGATCAGTTCTGTGTCCATTTCACACATACAGGTTATAAATAACTGGCATGTCAGTGCAAATTATCTTCATTTTATTGTGTTTATGGGTCTTTAACATTTGATAAGATTAACTATATAACTCAAAGCTTAGTAAAAGGAACATAAATGGTGCGATACTTCTTGATATTTTCTGCAGGAAGGGGGTTTCTCAAACCACAACACCTGTTTATTTTTAAAGTCAACCTAAACCTTTCCTGGAACTCTTACATTGTATTCCGAAGAAAGAGCCACATGTGTGGCAACCATAAATATTCTGTACTTATTGACACTATTCTTTAAAAGTACTTGCGTCCAAACACCCTCCTTGCACTTTTGCATAACCACACCAATGCAGGGGTGCTTCGCCAATGAAGCGAGTTGAGGCCGTCGCCTCAGGCGGCAGCAACCCACTAGGTACCAGGGGCAACAAAAATGGTGCTCCTGGTACTTTAAGAGTGAATTTCCGGGGTAGGAGGGGCAGCAGCAACTGCTGCTGCCTCAGGCGGCAGAGGGGCCAGGATCGCCCCTGCACCAACGGTTAAAATATTAAATGGACTGAAAGTGATTGGACGTAATTCCTACTTTGAAAAACAATAGCTGCACTTGCATCTGATTTTCAACATGCACACATGCATTTATGTTAATCTAAAGGCAAATTAACCTATGGCCTGGAATTCAGGAGAAAACACTTCACCATAATAATCACAGCTCTTTAGCATTTAGGGGATGAGTTTATATGCATACAGGGTCTAGATAACATTTATTTAGTCGTTTTGATAACCAGTGATTAATGTCAAAAGTTTTTCCTTCATTGCTTTTCATTTCAGCAGGGAAGTAAATTGCTGAAATTATGCAGCATTATTCAGTACATGACCATTCATAAAATAAAATTGTAATAAAATGAATCCTCATACATAGTGCTTAGGGATTTATTAAAAGTGCTCAGTGAGGCAACATTGTGACTTTATATGGTCATGCAACTTCTCAATGACTTAAAATATATAAGTATATATATAAATTACTCCGCTTTGGGGACAAACTTCTTTTTTCAACTTTTTACATTAGGTTTACACAACAAACATGTTGGAGGTTATTTATCAAAATCTGAAAATTTCTGATAATTTTTGGTAAAGTAGTCCAACCAAATCCGCACTGATTTCTTTCCCTTTATTTATCAATACATTTTCCCAAAAATTACCTGTGCAGGATAAAATCGTGAAAAAATTCGTATCATGCGATTATTGCCTGAAAACGACAAAATCTTCAGATTATTGCATGAAACCCAGCGCAGATCATGATATCTTCAGGACATCTGCCATTGACTTCTACATGAACTCTAAAGGTCTTCGTTGGAGTACTTTTTTATTCAGACTTTTTACCATTCTCCTTTTACTTTAACATTAAATACAGTGAATCCCAGTTTTCATATATACTCTTCCAAAGAGGCTTAAAAAATGCATATAAATGCTTATTAAAGGTTAATAATTACAAGAACAATTCAAGCCTGGGAATATCTATTTCCGGTTGAGTAGTTTATTTGAGAAAGCAATAAATTTAATTCTGTGCAAGGAATCTGCCCTGTGCTTCTGGCTCAGTTATTCATCCTCCTGGCAACACAGGCTGAGCAGCGCTTTGTGCATCGTCACATGATGTGCATAGAATTCCCTTGAGGTAGGAATTTACAGAAAGCCTTCTGTGGCTTTATGGGACTGAACTCAGCTAAAGAGATGCTTTGTGCAGTATTTAGAACAAACTCTTTTGCTAAAAGAACTGCACCAAATCAGCATAGGATATGAGCACATATTAGTTGTGAATAAGCCCAATAATACACTGCATAAAAAACAGGGCCAATTAACAAAGGGATGTATATCATAGACTGCAGGGCTATACTACTCTATTTTGCCTGTGTATGCAAGGCTCCACAATTTCTCCAAGCATGCAGGGGGCCTTTTTTTGCGTCAGTGTGTTCTAAGTCAATTTTAATCTATGCGTGTCAAAATTGGGTTGGCCAGAGGGCATTGTAATAGCATTGCAATACTATTGGCTATCCTTGCTAACTGAGAAAACAATTGTTACTCTACTCTACTTTGAATTATTTGGCTATCGTTCAGTATTCTCATTCATGGTCCACAAGGCTGTCATTACACTTTTCCCATGCAAAATGTAATAAGGGCCTAGGGCAGCAGCTTCATGAGCATGAGCCTTCTGGTGCCTTTAGAAAGTTTGTTTTTGAAAAATATCTAAAAGCACATGGATATGGACAGGTATGGGGAGGACAGCCCTGGGCATATAAATCCAGTTTTTTTTTGGGGTTCAATTTTCAATGGCTTTCTATTCTTGATGTCTGGTGGTTAGTTGGGAAGGAAACACAGTATTTTGACATTTAAAACTGGAAAATCATGCTGTGACAAAGCCCCAAGTATCCTGATATTTGATCAATATTCCTGTGGAACAGTGATACAGATATTAGTGGCCATAGACATACAGACCAAATGGTTGTCTATTGGGGTCAGTTAGTAAGATCAATAAGTGGATGTGCAGGACATGAGGGGCCAATAACCAGGGTTGTTACTTCTGATGAAGGAGGAGTCTGTTTTCTTGGCATTCACCTGATTTTTTGTTAGGGCTGGGGGTGCAGGTGACCTATGACTTGAGCAAAATCATGGATCACCAGCAACCCCCCCCCCCAAGGCCAAAATATCAGAGGGGGCCTTAAACTTTTCTTTTCAACTGTGGTGAAGCTATACGAGAGGTTAGCAACAAGGTTACCTGGCACTTATACGCCTTATAGGCTAATGTTATTGACTCTATAGTTAATATAGGTATGGTATATATAATTTGTATGAAAGTAGGGAGGGGTGTGTGTATGGATGCTGGGTTTTCATTTGGAGGGGTTGGACTTGATGGACTTTGTCTTTTTTCAACCCGATTTAACTATGTAACTATGTAACTATGAAAGAAGTAGACTGCCACACAGGAGGCAGAAGAAGAGATTTTGCTCCAAACTTGATGTTCACTTCCCCAGCAACAAAATATTCCAGCAACAGAAATCTTTAAAGGACATTGTCAGTCAGGGACTTACTTGGACCACAATGTTACATTAGTTAGGTGTCGGTCAGCTAAGACAATTTAGGAAGCTGATGTGCACCATGGAATAGTTTTGCTAGAAATTCTGTGCACCAACAGGTTTGTCTTTTGCAGTCGTTAGTCACAAAATGTATTTTTACAAGTAACCTTTTAAAATTGGGTTTAGGCAGTGACATGTAAGCCTGCCTTAGGGTTATGGTGACAAAAAAGAGAATACTTCTTAAAATTATATAAAAGGACTATGGACTATAAGGATTAAGGAACTATGTCATTAATTGGGCTTCCTCATATGAGCAAAACTTGTTATATCTCTTATATGTGGACATTTATCCACCTCTACTGGGAATATTTCAATTTACGTCAAACTGAACCTTTTGCATTTAACTTTAATAGTGAAGCAAAAGATTAAAAATCAATTTGCAACAGTTATTAATGTGCAAAAAAAAACTGTTTGTTCTTATTGTGTGCATGCTGATAATCTTGATCATTTCACTGCTTCTGGCTCATTCTCCTGTTTGACAAAGTGGGGCTGTGAAGTGCCGGGTTCTATGTCACATGATGTGCAAAGAATTAACATGCACTTGGACTTTATAAAAAGCCTTTAGTAGCTTAACAGAACTAAGCTGCTCTAATATTTAGTATTTTAAAACAAATCCTTTCGTCAAGGAACAAAGGCAGACTATGATTTAACTACATTCAACCGAGCTCAGGTGGTTCATTATTACAAATGATTACCTTACTAACCTTAAACCCACATCATTGGTGTTAAAGAGATACTGACACCTGAAATTAAACTTTTTTCTACATCTATTATAATATTGGCTTTGCAAGCTACTTCTAACTTTGCTATAAAGTATTTGCATGATGCTTTTACATTACCTGTCTGATCCCCCATGTTCCTGTATGAGGGGGCTGCCATATTTGTGCAGCAGGAGTCTGTTAGCATTAGAAACTGTAACTAACAGGCTGAGATGGGACAGTCAGGTTGGCAAAGTCAGAGTGTCAGAGAGTCAGGCTTAGGAACTTCAACTAACAATTATATACAAAAACAAACCTCTCTGCAAAAGATGATCAACATGACCTATAGGTAACATTTAATGTACATTCATATGCTAAAATTCATTTTTTAGTGTCAGTATCACTTTAAGGCTACAAACAAGAAAGGTTCATTTGGATGATAACATAGATCGGTGATGTATAAACACCTACATCATTAAGATAATAGAGATGGGCTCAGCAATGGAACAGGCAATAGAGAAGCAATTTTATATTAAAGGGGCGGTTCACCTTTAGATTAACTTTTGGTATGTTGCTAATTCTAAGCAACGTTTTAATTGGCCTTTTCGATTTGACTCTTTCCAGCTTTCAAGGCTCTTTAAGGCTACAAATGTATAGTTATTACTATGTTTTATTACTCATCTTTCTATTCACCGCTTCTTCTACTCATATTCCATTCTCTTATTCAAATCAGTGAATGATTACTAGGGTAATTTGGACCATAGGAACCAGACTGATGAAATTGCAAACTGGACAGCTGAGTAAAAAGCTAAATAGCTCAAATACCACAAATAATATAAAATGAAAACCAATTGCAAAGTGTCTCAGAATATCACTCTCTACATAGTTACATTGTTCCAAAATCCATCCACCCCTCCAAATGAAACCCAGTGCACATATCTACATAATACTAAAATTGAATTCCAAGGTAAACAACCCCATTAAGTTGTTTGGGTGGGTATGTATTCCCTTTAACCAGTCCATGGAAGTAACGTGTACGGTTTCCTCCAATTGCAAGTGGAAAATCACTGGGTGTGACATGTACCTCCTTTATGTCCAAGTTTTGTACAGCCCTTTACTTTAATCTTTTTATTACTGTGTATCTTTTGTACTGCTTTAGCTCACGCCTTATATCTTAAATAATCTTAGCTACAATGGAAAAGCTGGATGGCAATATGTTACATTAGGGTTTAGTTATACATGTGTTATTGACTGCACCTCACCATTTTTTATTATCCGATGAGGACCAGGCAGTTGTCTGGGAATAAACATATTATTAAGTAGGAGAAGTATTTTGGCAAGATGATCATGGAGCTTATAAAGTGATTGGTAGCCAGTAACACTCAACAACGCCCAGTTAACTGAGCCTCTAAAATACTGTAGAAGTTTGAGAATATAATAAAGACGGTTCTTTGAGTGGGGGGACCTAAATTAAAAAGGAACATTGCAAAAAAATGTTTATTTAAAAGTTTATTGCTACTTGTGCATTTATGATACGAAGATATTTAGAAAGCATGAAATTCCATACATAATATTATGTAAGGTATGGCTGCAAGTGGTAGTCAGAAAACATATGGGTAGTTTATTGACACACTTACGTATTGTCTATAATGGACATGATAGAGCATGCATACTGGCACTATTCATTAAAGGGATTCTGTCATGATTTTACATTTTATGGTGTAGTTTTTATTTTTAAATTACACTGTTTACACTGCAGATAATTCACTCTACCATGTAAAATTGAATTTCTAACCCAACAAATGTATTTTTTTTAGTTGTAATATTGGTGGTTAAGCAGTCATCTCAGGTCATTTTGCCTGGTCATGTGCTTTCAGAAAAAGCCAGCACTTTAGGCTGGAACAGCTTTCAGGCAGGCTATTGTTTCTCCTACAAAATTGAATAAACACAGGGGGTCTTTATTGCAGCTGAGTATAAGGGACCTGCCCCAGTTTTCAAGGCACCATTGAATCACTATTAAACAAAATGTCCCAATACCCATGAAAAATACAATTCAGAAGTTTATTCCATAAATATCATAAGGTGGATCAAACTTAGCTCATTTATATCCCTCTTAAGGACTGGCGCCCATAACTGCACTGCATACTCCAGATGAGGCCTTACCAGCGATCTACCAGGGTCAATATTATGTTTTTATTGCTCAAGTTTATGCCATTTTTTTTATGCAAGACTCGCTATTAATTGATGCATTTTGAAAATAAAAAAACATGTTTTCCCATTACAGTATGCCTTTAAGGTACTTGCATCCAGCCACACTTTACATTACCACATTCATTGCAAATGCATTCTCATTGCCTCTGCTGATGAATGGCGCAAAACTGAGCCTAATTAGGCAAGGTAAAACTGGAGTTACTGCACACTTAATTATAGAGGGATGTTGCATTACTGTTAAAAACATGATTATTTGTATAAAAAATTGCATTGTGCACATACAATTGCATTGGTCACTCAAACCCCTAATGTAATTGCAGGTGATACCGCAAAGTATGCATAACTGCGCATATGTGTTTTGACAAATCAAATGATAATAATTAAATAGAATTTAATAAATAATTTTAATAATTTTGGCACTTTGCATCAAAATGATTCTTTATACGCTTGTCTACTTCACCTGTTGCTGCAGCTTGCAGAGGAAATCCTGGAATTACTACCAACTCAATGGTGGTGGTAGCGCCAATTTTTCGGTACAGGAGGTTGAATGGAAGCACTAGCACCCACCACAACTATAGGAAAGTGCAAAGAGTATCTTTGGACTCCATAATGATTGCCATCAAGTCACACAGTGATTGCATCCATTTTTGTATGACCACAGTTGCCAGTGTCGGACTGGGACACCAAGGGCCCACCCAGGGCCGCCATTAGAAATTACGGGGCCCCGTACAACAACATTTTCTAGCGCCCACTCCATCCCGCCCAAAGACCACACAGACATCAGTGCTAAAAAAGTAACCCCCCCACACACGTTATAAAAAGCTATTGATGGTCAGGGCCCACTTAAAAGTTTAAAAAAAAAACATTGGTGCCACGGCCCCCCTTTCAAGTTAAAAAAATTGGGGCCACAAATAATATTTTTTAAAAAACCATTGGCCCCTTACAAGTTAATTGGGGCCTTAAAAAATTTGCCGATTCGGGACTTCAGTTTCGGCTATTTTTGTGACTTCGGGTCTTTTCGCCGCTTCGGGAGTTCGGCTTCGGCTGTTTTCGTGGTTTCGGTCCTTCAGCTGTTCTCTGTACTTCCACATTTCGGCTGTTCAAGATGGCCGCAGGCTTTGGCGCTCTCAAGGGGGGCCCAGCTCTTTTCAAAACTGCAGCACTGCCGGACCCCCCTTCATGCCCGGAACACTTGTCCCCCCCCTGATGGCAGCCCTGGGCCCACACAAAAACCTTAGACATGGGGCATACTCTCAGTACTGTTATTCTTCTTCTCCTCACTCAACCTTTATTCTACGAGTCTCTACAAACTATAATCTAGTATTCCATCTAATTAGCCTCTTTGTTCTCATAGAAATAGGGAATGGCCATGAAATAGGCCAAATGTTTAGCAACATGAGTGCCCACGGACACCTGGGCCCATCGGGAGTTTTCCTGGTATCCCGGTGGGCCAGTCTGACACTGACAGTTGCAGTTGTAATGAAGCCCTATGTTACCCTATGTTACATACTTGCTGTCTGTGACTCCCACAGACATAATCATTGCAGAACAGTTAAGTTCCTCACTGATATCACATGTTCATATTTGCATAGCGATACAACCTCAAAGTATTCATTTATTCACACTTTATTCACCATAATGGTATACTAGTTCAGTCAAACCTATTAAGTCATGTGCCTTCTCTTCTATCATACTGTATTTTATTTATATTTAAGAGCAAGTCCAAGACTGATTACTTTCATACATGTTATTTAAAACTTTTGGATCCCCAGGTGTCTGATTCTATATGTTTTGTAGCACCCCCTTCCTTTTGGAATGGGGGCCACAGATGGTGTGAAATGAATCTACAAAGATGAAATCTGTAGAGCTGTACACATCAAACAGAACAAGCAAATATAACCCTTTAGTAAGCCTGAAAAGGAACAGAATAGATTTGGATTGAACGGAATCAGTAATTAACACACTGGTGACAAAAGACAACTGAGACTGGAGCTCATGGGTGATGAATTGTTCCAGTGCAGATTAGCTGTGACCATTTAAACTAAAGGACAAGGAAATGTAAAATTACCAAGGGATGCGGATTAGTTAGGAAAACACCCCCAGGGACTATAATCACTGTCCTGTGAAAAGCAGATTTCCATTATAGTTATGGAAACAGAGCCAAAATGTCTAATGCTCGTACAGGTATATATGATATAGTGGTTGCAGTAATATTTACCAATTACTGTTATTGTACATTGCATTCCATTAAGTGGAATAACTATGCAGGAACACCCCCCCCAACACCACCTAATTTTTATATTATCAGAAACTGGCTGACTCACAATGCCTGGAAAAATCACAGGTCACCTGTGACCACCTCCTCCCTCCTTGCAGGCCCCCATATGGAGGAAGCAAACCCAATACCACAGCTGCTGGGTCGACTTCCTTTATAGTTGCATTTTACAGACTTCTACTTGGTCAACTATGGGTGTGGCTCACTGAATTTCCTATTTCATACATTAAACGAAATAGTAACCTTACATGACTTTCCATTATGCTGTCATGTTCAAAGTCTTTCTAGACCTAAATCCTCTGTTGTCCTTTGTGCACAGATTACTCTCTGCATGTCTGCATTTGCAAAAAAAGCAGGGGAATATCAGTTTCATTGCAATTATTTGCATGAAAGATAATAAAATATGTCTATTCAAATCAGTATAAGAACATCATTTGCAGATGGGATAAAAAAAAGCTATGCAAATGAAATAGTGGCCACATTTTATTTAAAGGACCAGTAGCACAAAAATATTTCTTTGAAATGATACACTAGTGTTTTATTTGAAGGTAAAGTCCTGGGTTACATTATATACAGTTTGCTATCTTTTCTGTAACACATATCCATTCAAGGAGATCCAAAGCCAAAACAAGAGAATATGACTATTAATGCTGTACCAGAGGTTTAGCAGTATTGTAACACAAATTACCAATGCCTTCAAAGTTCTTCCAGGAACAAAACTCTTCTGCCCACCACTTACTTGATTTTCTGGGGTGCATTCACTTCCCAGGCCACTTCCAGGCCAATTCGTATATGTACTACATTGAGGTTCAAATTACATAGCAGCATAAAAACAAATGTGGTCCCGTCTAACTGACTTGGAATCAGTCCCATCTCATCAGCTTCTGACAGAGGCAACTGCTAACAGAAGAGTGTACTGAGTAACACATAAAGATGACCCCACAAGTTCAGAAGATCTTGTGTGGGAAGAACTTTATATGGAAGAAGCACACCTACTGGCAAATGCCTTTTAATCCATTTATTGCAGCAAAAATACAGCACCTGTAAAAAAACAAATTCAGTATCACTGTATTGTTTTGCTGCAATAAATGGATTAAAAGGCATTTGACAGTAGGTGTGCTTCTTCCATATAAAGTTCTTCACACACAAGGAACGTAGGTGTACCCCATCATTCAGTCTGGGCTGCCCTTTGTCTGCAGAGGCTAAATGCTGCACCCCACACCTGTTTTTTTTATCTGGGGCAAGATGCAGAGCACAGCCATAAGCATTTGTGCCCATTAGGCTTGGATCCCACGAATGCAGATCTTGGCCGGAGAACCACAGGACAAGAATCAGCTCTCCAGATGCTCTTTTGCTGCTGCTGCACCTGGAAGCATTGTCTTCGCTTGGGTTCAGGCAGATGTGGTGGATTTCAGCAAAAAACTGTGAACATTTGCATTTCATCTCCTCCTCGTCTGACTGCACCCGAGTAGTGTTTCCGGGTGCAGGAACAACAATCAAGACAACAACAGCAGTGAAGCAGATTCTCAGCCTGCAGAGAAACGCATCCACCCGGTGTGGTCCTAGCCTTAGTGTTTTTGTACATCTGTCAGGGGTCATAGTAAATTACCCTTAATGTATGTTAGGTAAATGTCTAACCTAATGTTTGTGTTCGTTGTACATAATGCTAAAGTGTAATCCTTATGAGTACTCCTCAACTGTACAATGCTGGGCAGTATAATGACATCAGATTTTCTATATTTTACTTTTATTGTACTGATCCTTTAGCTTCTATAAAGATGCTACAAAAGCTTTTTTTTTGAGAGCTATCATCTTCCAGTCCTTGTATCATATTCAATGATCACAAAGTTAACTCATAAATTGTTGCATGAAAACATTGGTTTGTGTGTGTGTGGCCAGTTTTACATTTGCACTTTTGCTATTTGTTTAGTTGAACTGGATTGCCCTGTGTTTGCTGTTGATGTCAAAGCTAAAAAAAATTCAAACAAATGTTAAATGTTGAAATAGCTGAGCTGAAACCTCTCTGCAGACAACTGTTAGCTGTACTCTCTACAGCACACCAATGTGAATAAAGAAGTCATCCTCTTTCACTCAGGGTAGACGTTGCCTCCTGTGTCATGTGCACCAAAAACAAATGTTATCTCTTAAAAAAAGGCAGCACCAGATGCTGTTGTTATGCTTTTCCAACAGAGGGTGGAATAACATATCCTGCTCTCAACACAGACACGCTGATACCATCAAATAGTGTGGGTGTGAGAGGAAGCAGAAATGTCTTACTTGGAAATATACTTTGAAAGTAACTGGAGATAGAAATATAGAAAAATGCTGCTTTTGGAGATCAGCAAAAATGGCCCTTGAGAAAACCCATGTAACAGTTGAAATGCAGGACTGGTGCTAGAGCTTGACTATTTCATTTGAAATGGATTACAGTATTGGCATAATAATGAGGCTTGGTCTGTGAGGGTAACACTCTGAGAATGGTGTGAGTTTCTTACCTACTATGGGGCAGATTTACTAAAGGGCGAAGTAGTTGTCGCTAGCGAAAATTAGCCAGAAATCCCATCTGCAGGGACATCTGCAATTTATTAACAGGCATAGAGGACAATTCACTAGTAAAAGAGACCATCGCTAACGCAGTTTTGCACCCTATCACCAGGCAAATTTTCTCTCATAAATAAATTCGCAAAACGGGTGCGAAAATTTGCTGGAGTCAAAAAAAAATTGTTGCCAAAATCGGGCGCGTCAAAAAAACAGTGAATTTTTTACGGCGAATTCGCCCATCACTAATTAAAATGATTAAAATACGCTGTTGTTTTTTCACATTTACAAGCTGGATTGTCTTTAAAAGTTGTAACTAAGTTTCGATAGGCAGAGATGAATGTTAGTGAAAGTTTGCTATGAAATGCATGCACTGACAAATAAACGCTAGCGGAACTTCGCCGGCGTTCGGCTGCTGAGACGAATCTTTGTATTTTACTGAATAAGCGTAGTAGTAGCGATTTTGCACCTGGCGAAGTGTGGAAAAGCCTTCGCAGCCGAAAATTCGCCCTTTAGTGAATTCACCCCTAAAAGTGGGTGGGCCTTTTTAATTGACAGATTTGACTTTTGGCTAATCAATAGGGTTTGCTGCACTAAATTATTATGGAGCTAAAGTACTAGGTAAAAATGATTCAGGTTTGGTAATTTAATGATTTAGGGCAAACGTTGCACCTAGTATTAAATTACCATTTCATAAGGTTTTTACATCTGCAGGCTTTAGCTGGCTCTGAGGTCAAGTAATAGTTAAAATGAAGACTTTTCTACAGTACATGCTACAGTCTTGTAGGCAATTATGAATAATATATGGTGCTGCTTTCACATTGGGCTAAAAATGTATATTTTCTTTAAAATTTGACCCTTTATTAGAGTATCTTATATATCTACTATGGTCCCTGTCCATTTTTCAAAAATGGAGGGGGGGTTTACAGTCCCTGCCAGAAGCACAGTAGGAGGGGGGCAGCCAATTACAGCCCAGCAGTCACACAGGCAAAAACAGGCTTCAGTTCCCTATCAGGTCAGCCTAGCTGCTGTGCTACAGTGCAGTGTTCGGAGCACTGCCGGCTCCCTTGCACTGCCTGTGAAAGGAGGCAGCAGGAAGGGAAACAGATTGATGGGGACTAGTAGGGATTTTGTGGAAATGTTCTATAAATCAACCTTTAATAAGGGATATGAGTGAGATATAGTTTCTATAGGGCAGATACAGTCATCAGAAATATTCCTATTTCACTAGTATAGACAAACAGAAGTGTGAGTGCATTATAATAAATCATGTGCTATTCGTTATCAGTTAAAAACAATGTCACATTCACTAATTACCTAAAACCAGGCAGGCCAGTTCATACTAGCATGCAACTGACAGATGACCGATATTCTTTGTTTTATTAAACTATAGATGTCCCAGGATCTGCTCCAAAAGCAACATGGGAAGGTGACCTGAGAGCTGTTAAGTGGAAAGACATGAAGAACCAGGAAGGGTGTCATGGTAATGTCCTTTTTAAAAATCCTTGTTACCTGCATGTTTTACAGCACTTAATGAACCTAATTTAAATGACAAAAGTGCAGTGTAGGTGTGTGCCCTTTCAGTGTACATGGTAAAATTAATTGAGGCTGAAATTCTGGTTAGAACAAAGCCATTTGTATGATTTTTTAAAAACCTCCTGCCTGGTTTTAAAAAACAGGCAAATTTTAGCAATCCCAGCCCACAATGTTACAGGGTCTAAACCCAATGACACCTGGCCTACAATGTCACCAGCCTGTCCCTCTGTTTGGATTTTGCTGCAAGCAAAGATGGCAACTGTGTATGGAAGTGATACACCTCTGTACAGTTTTTTCATAGAAGTCACATGTTGCTTGTTTCAGTCATCATTCGTTGGGAGATTTCTGCACCACTGGGGTTTTTATGCCATCAAAGCTCAGGAATTACTTCCATTACTGCCTACAGGAGTTACATGTAAACACCAGCACTATGGATTTTTTGTGCTTTCGTATTTGCAAACTCACATCACACAGCAATACATACATACATACATACATACATACACAAAATAGCCTATTTTACACACCTATATCCACTTTTTTCTTACATCATATTATTATTATGTAAATGCAGTGCCTTGAGTGCAACAAGTGGATGTGTTTTTTGAGCCATTCTTTACATCATGCAGTCACTTTTATTTTAGTGGTTCTACTTGATTTTTATTTCTGAATTGTTGTCGATGTCTTGGTTTTATCTGTAAACATGTCATCTGTGTGACATTTTGGACCACTAACCTTTTTGTAGTGGTTTAAGTGATTTTTTATTTCATTTTTGTTTTGTGTTATTGGTATTTGTGCCTGTAAAATCAAAATTGCATTGGCTATTTCATCAGGTATCCTGATTTTTCACTGACTACTTTGTATTTGATTGATTAGTATTTCATTGACTGCTTTATATTCTAACAAGTATATACAGAGTGTGCATGCTGTATGTCTTTCATATATGAGATCAAGTCTCTTTAATGCCAAATTATGATTTCTTCAAAAGATTATATTCTGTTTTATCTGCCATTTACAGGTTTTATGTGTGTTTGAATAGTTTTTCATCTACAGAACTTTTTTTTTACATTGTTTCTGCATTGTGTGATACAGCTTAACACTTTACGGACCACTGTTCACACTGTGTGCCCACTGATCATCTGGTGTTTATTAATATTGCCCATTTGATTGGAAGCTCTGTGGACTATTGGTAAAGTCTATGTAAACATTTACTTACATACATCCATACAATTGTCTAGCAGAGAATATGTTAATAGATAATAAAATTAAATTACCCAAGTTGTGCTTAGAACAATCTAATTTCTGTCTCCAAGATGGTTAAAATGGGCATTTGAGAGACCACTCAGATAACTAGCAAGTCATCCATGTATGGCCACCTTTAGCCAATGGATGGCTTAAGGTGTTAGCGGAGTTGGAATTCAATACACCAGTTTATTTTCCCATGCTGCACCCCCCATAAACAACCACATACCTTAGGGCTGTCATATCCAGGCCCAGATTTGTGGTGAAGCCACAATGGGGCGGGATGCCATCCCGCTGCATCTCAAGGCACATTGGGGATGCTTAGCTCACGTGCAAGCTTACGAAGAAAGGTGGGCTCTAGGACCATGCAGCCTCGTGGCACCGCTTGAGCAAATCCGGCCCTGGTCTTATCATCCCATTAAAAATGGACAGCTATAAAATACACCTGCATTATGATGCATACATACCAACATTGCAGTTTAAAGTAAGTCACTTATATTATGTTTCTGCAATAGATTTCATAGGAGTTTCTTTTAAAAGGGGAATGCTGACATGTACGGGCATGTCTAATTAGTAATAAATTCAATTGTATACCTTATGCTTCCATAGAGACTTCCCATTTAGACTGTAACCCCCATGGGGGAGGGTCCTCAATTCTTTTGTCTCCTTGACACTGAGCACTTAATCTGTATTTTAATTATATTTTATATTTATGTGAATTGTATTTCTAATAATGCACTTATTGTTACTTTAATTGAATTAATGCAATGAACCGTGTTTGTTTCTACTAATTTATGGTTTTGCTGTACAGCGCTTTGCCCTCAAGGAAATTCATTGGGAAATGGCAATTCACGAACACTGTATCACAGAGTTGTGAGGGTTTCCAAAAAATGAAAAAGTCAGATGTAAAAAGTAAAAAATCTTTATTAGGACATTTTACTTTTTACATCTGACTTTTTCATTTTTTGGAAACCCTCACAACTCTGTGATACAGTGTTCTTGGCTTTTTGCACCTTGGGACTGAGGTGAACTGTGAGTGTTTTCATATTTATTTATATTTTTCTGTTATTTTTTTGTATTTAATAATTATTTTTGTGAGGTGGCATTATAGACTTTTCTATTGTGGCAGCAGCACAGACTAAAGTATCTAAATGGCAATTCACCCCAGTAAATTGAGTTACTATGTTTTTTTTCCCAGGTTGGTGCTCCTTTTAGGAAAAAAAAGCATCATTACAAGGAAAAGAATCTTACACTGCCAAGCCGCCATTTTTACTTATTTTTCCCAGGCATCCCTAGTGCAGACTTGTGCACTAATGTGCATTAGATTAACATATGAAAATTTTACTTTACTGCAAACTATGCCAGTCTAAATTTCAAGGTGGATGACTAGGAGTGGTGTTGCATTATTCCTTCCCCTGGCTGGTTTATTATTCTCAGCTATAACGGGCGGTGGGTTATAGACAATTTTTATGAACTTTAGGAAACTGACCCTTTGGTTGAATGTTGAGAACCTGCATATTACGGGCCATGAGAGGTGGAAGTGCTGGATTCAGGCACTTCTATGTTTGCTTAAATACATCAATTTTACCGGTACACCCCCATGTTACTGTGGAGTCATTATGAAAAACAATTGCTGGTAAAGTATGCAGAGCCCTACATGACACCGTGTAGTCTGGGAGATAATTCAGTCTTGTCAACCAATTTGATTAGATGCTTATATTATCTGTTATTCAGAATGAACTCACTAAAACAATATGACTGCAAGTTCAATCCCTAGTCTTCAAAAAATACATTCCCTCTGATAAAATTCTTGCAAAATATATATTTTTTTCATCTTTAACAATGGGACCATAGACCACAGAATCAGGGAACCCATGACAGCCCTGTCCGGTTTTGGTCTGTAACGTCTGTGTCTACTGCTGCGCTGAATCATGTGGAAGTTAGGGAACACATAGGGACTGGAAGGGTCACAACAATGAGCAGCATGTGCTCTATTTATTGGCAGCTGCAGATGTCTGTGCTCTAAAGCAAACAGAAACTTGCTGCAATTCTGCAGAGGAAGACATAGGTTTGTCACCAGTCCAGTTTTTACATGGGTTGTCTGGTTCAAAACTATCTGCCTGGTTTTCAGAAGTCAGAAAACCAAGTGTGCCTGGGTCTGACACACCATTTGGCCAATCAAAGGCCGATGCCTCATAGCCCTGCCCACAAACAACATTGTACTGCCCCTGCATGACACTGGTCCGCTCCTGGCTCCACCAGCCCCATCTCTGATGTCAAAGGGATCATAAAGGAAGTAAAGGTAGACCGTTTGCAAAGTTTTTAAAAATTGTGACACATTGTTTTTTGCACACTGGCTTGGAAATCATACGCAACACCTTTCGATTCTCAGAAGCCATTATTTTATCAAAGAGCAAGGTAATGAAAAGTTGACCCTTATATGCTTTTTATCTTTTTCACTCATTATACTGACGCTAATGCTATGTTCACAGTTATCATGGCAACTCTAATCATAATGCCTTCTCTTTAGTACTTGTTTATCCTTGTTTCAGTGTTCATGCTTTATAGTCATGATTACCATTTTTATGGTCAGTTTATATGCAGACAGAGGGAGACTGTTTTAAAAAGGCATAACCTACAATGTATAATAAACAAGCCAGTGAATATTAAATATGCCAAACACAGCATATATAACAAGTCAAAGACAAGTCATCCTTCAAACTATAATTTATTTTTGCCCCATGCTAAAGGGTTTTTAAATCCTTGTGTTACAACCATTTATTAACCTATTTTTTTCAACAAATGTAAAAATCCATATCATACACCATTAGTCATTAATTTTAAGGAAAATCTGTTTTTTTACCAATTTATGGCAAGTGAGATGAGAAATGACACCTAATTGTTAAAAAAAATATTTTCAGTTATAAATAGTGCGCAATTAAATGATACGTTTTCATTTGAAAACGTATACAGTTTTCCAGTTAAAAAGCAGCTTCATGTGACATGAATGTGTTTTATGAGAGCATTCTGTCAGCATGGACATTCATCTCTGTCCTGCTATAACATGGTAATCCTTCTTTTGTAGAGCTGTTGAGAAAGCTGAGTAATGATCAACAGCAAATATACAAAAGATGATGCGATCCGCATCGGAGCTCACCCAGTAGCACTGTGTTCTCCTGGTCGCAGCCTGTGCGAGACGCCAGCCACTTCCCGCCGGCATTCAGTATAAGACAGTCGGTATTCTCATCACGTTCAGCGCTGATCCAGGACACGGCACACAAACTACAGCATCGGTGCAAAAAGTAGGCTTTATTTCAACACACACACGGTTGAGGGTTACAGCGGTGGATATGCAGGGCTGACTGACTTACGCGTTTCTTGCCAGATCTCCCGGCACTTCCTCAGAGTCTCTGTCCACATTTGCCCAGTGTTAGTGTATGAGACCAGTATTAATAATCAAGAAGTGCAAGACCCTGATAACTTAAATTTGAGAAAGGTGCCTCCTCTCATTGACATATACAGGACCTTGACAGGTGTGAGATGGTGGATTTTCGCATACTGACTTTTTGCAGTATCGGGGTATAATAAATCTCGAAAAAGTCAAGGGTTTTTTTCCTCTAAAAAATTAGTTTTCTAATGAAAAAAACTACAATTTTTCAAGTTTTTAACATTCAGAATTGAATAAATAACCCCCCCCCTTAGTTTGTGAGTAGTTGCTTTCAGTCAACCACTGACTCAAGAAGCACTGAGCTGCATGGATCTTTCAGGCAACACATATTATAGATACTGTATATCAGTTGCCTTTACAACTGAGGCAAGTTCCCCAGTGGTGTAGCTGCCAAGGGGCAGGCCAACCTCCCCATAAGGGTCACTGCAGTGCACTACACAAAGGTAAGATTGTGTATGTGGCAGGGATTAAGTGGGGGAGTGAATGGGTCTCGGGTACAGTTTTTGCACCTACGCCCCTTGGTTTCCTAGTTATGCCATTAAAGTAAACCAACTTTGCCTTTATCAGGAAGGTAAAATATCCCATCAGGCAAAGACTGCATTAGGCTATGGGTCTGTACATACTTGTTGTCACTCTTATGTGATCAATTCTGCCTTGGTGGGCAATCTACTAGTATAACCTTATATATTTAACCCTGCCATATGCTTTGTTAGCAGTATAGCAAGTAGCTTATAGTATGTACCAGTTAAATGCTTAGATGTCACATTTTATTCATATTTCATTTACCCTTGAAATGACTTACATTTTTGTTGGTTTCTAAACCAACATTTGAAAACCTGAAATCCCTGAGGTGTATCATATCTCCATAGCAGTTCATGCACCAGGGAGTGATCAGATTGTCGTTTGTGAAAGACGCTATGATGTGTTTATGCTGTATAGTTGTTAATGGATACAGCCCTATCTAAATTGCATCATTCAGCACTGACTATAAAACATTAATCTAAATTAAAAGAAGTGAAACAAAGAGGAGCCAAAGACCCCAGTAAAGTTTCCTTACATGAACTGCTTTTATGGCATACTGTTTCTTACATGTAGAAATAGATTTCCTTATATTGTCTTGGGGCCCATTTACTTAGCTCGAGTGAAGGAATAGAAGAAAAAAAGTTTGAATTTCGAATGATTTTTTTTGGCTACTTCGACCATCGAATTGGCTACTTCGAATCAAATGATTCAAACTAAAAATCGTTCGAATATTCGACCATTCGATAATCGAAGTACTGTCTCTTTAAAAAAATTTCGACCCCCTAGTTCGCCACCTAAAATCTACTGAAGTGTTAGCCTATGGGGAAGGTCCGCATAGGCTTTTTTACAAATTCTATGTCAAAGAAAAATCGTTTGATCGATGGATTAAAGTCCTTCGAATCGAATGATTCGAAGTATTTAATCGTTCGATTTTTCGTTCAAACTATTTGCAGTAAATCCTTCGACTTCGATATTCGAAGTCAAAGGATTTACATTCGACCCTAAGTAAATCAGGCCATTATATTGAACACATGCACACTATATATCACCCATTCACAAAAAGCTAACAACAGCTTTTATAAACTGGGAATTGCCTTGCAGGCAAACAACCCATTGACACCTGGGGGCACATTTACTTAGGGTCGAAGTAAAATCCTTCGACTTCGAAGGATTTACCGCATTTCGTTCGTTCCATCGAAGGAAAAATCGTTAGATCGAACGATTAAATCCTTTGAATCAAACGATTCGAAGGATTTTAATCCATCGATCGAATGATTTTCCTTTGATCAAAAAAACCTAGGAAAGCCTATGGGGACCCTCCCCATAGGCTAACATTGATGCCCGGTAGGTCATCAATGTGGCCTATCTGGCGCAGTAGAAATAGCAGACAAAGCTGATCTTTTGATCAGGTTTGCGCATGAGCCAAAACAAGGTAAAAATTTATACACACTTGTAAGGACAATAACACAGAGAGCTTGGTCACTCACAGAGAAATTGAGGCACCTACAGGCAACAAAGCAGGCACTGTGATGTATAAGGGCAGAAAGTGCAATTTCCCTATGGGATGCCATTTTCCTTATCAAGTTGCTACGGGACAAAATGCAACTTAGTTGTAACAATTGGAGTGATTTATGAAACAAATAGTGAGATATCAGAGGTGTGTAACAAACTTTGATAAAATAGTTGAAGCTTTATTGATGCATTTAAAATACAAAAATTAAAGTGGACAGGGGAACAAGCTTAACACGAAGTGACAATGAGTTACAAACACGTTAACCTTGTTGTATTTTAAATGTATCAATAAAGCTTCAACTACTTTATCAAAGTTTGGCTTCACTGTGATCGTGACCCGGTAAAGTGATCCTCATCGTGAAGCATCTAATTCCACGGACATGTAATTTTTTTTTAACAGCAAAGTAACATCCCTTGAGCTTATCTGCTTGCAAAACCCCTAAGATTAGGAAATTAGAATCTGAGAAATATAATGGAATGGCTGCAATTCATATTGAGATCATTCAGTGTACTCTAGTATAGTGAACCCAGGCGTATAGATATAATTTCCCTTTAATAATATGTGTCGTGTGAATTTTGGTGTAGTTCTATTAATTGTAACATATATGAGGCTGTAATATGTGGCGATATGACTATTACCGTTAAAATGCTGATTTGCAAAACTTTCTATACTTCGCAAAGGATTTTTGTTCACTAGTTCTATCTAAATAATACATTTATCTATTTAAAATTTTTCATGATACCTTTTTTCCAAATACATATTGTACTCGTGTTACGTTAGGGTCAGACTGGAGCCTTGGGTTGCCCAGCGGGGCTGCAAACAAACGGTCCTCCTCCCAGTCCCCGGGGGCCTCCTCCCGATCTCCTGGCGCGAGGTTACAGCTCGATGTGGGAACACTACCCACGGGTTTCTTTATGGGGCAACCAGGAGGAGCAGGTCTGTGCCGGCAGGGGCCCACCAGGTTTTTTCCCAGTATCCCGCTGGCCCAATCCAACACGTTACTGTAAGGGGATACAGAGATACATAAAACAAGTTCAGAGAGTGTTTTGTGTTTCGAGGGCCCAAGCATTATTCGCTAAAAATTGAATGCAATATTTCTGCTGTTTATTATGAGATCCTTACATGCTGCATAACTTAGATATTTGCCATTCATATGTGTTTTGTCTCTCTGTCAGAGCATTTGGGAGTTGTTGCCAAGTGCCAATTTGGGGTCAAACCTGATTTAGTACATTTATGTACAAACTTATATTTACCCATTGGGAATCATTTAGAAATGTATAGTTTAAGGGTTTTTACCTTACCATTGGGGGTGTTTTGTGATATGCATAAAAAAACAGGCTGTTGGGTAAATGTAACATGTCATAAAAAAAGACTTGATATTTGGGTTCATTGGGATTTCATTTAAAAAAAAATATTGCAGATTTTGCAATAAGATGGCAAATTAAATTTATTTGTAATAAATTGTGTTGCCTAGTTCTGGATTCAGTGCCATGTTTAACTTTATAAAACATCAGTTGTTGTGCATGTTTCAGAGATATACTGTGTTTTGGTAAATAAATCCAAATCAACCACTCCGGAGAACCAATGTCATCAAACAAGTGATCATTTATTCGGTAGCACTACATGTTTCGGATCTATCTGATATTTCCTCAGGTGCCAGTGTTCACTGGGAAGGATCAGATAGATCCGAAACATGTAGTGCTACCGAATAAATTATCACTTGTTTGATGACATTGGTTCTCCAGAGTGGTTGATTTGGATTTATGAAGACAAGGAGAAGTGGCGGCTCCTATGCTCTGTTTGAGGAACCTGACACAGTAAGGACAAAAAGAGAGTCCTTTACCTATACCTGATTGATCTGTTTTGGTAAATACCCTCATTCCAAACGTGCCCTTCTTATAAGAAATTGTACTGACTCTCTGGTTGTGGCCTCTGCATATGAGGCCCTCTAATAATTACCACTGTTACATTATTACCTATAAAGGTAGCCACTTTGTCCCCTGAGGCACATATTGCAAAGAAAAAACAAGCTTACTGAGAGCATAGATCAGGTACTTGGCTAGTGCTACCAAAACAATTCAGAGGGTTAAATGAAAGCAGAGTTGATATACACCTTACCATTTAAACCATTCTAACACAGGCAGATCCTTTCCCTCAACATTTATTTAACCACTCATGTATTCTGTCGTAGCAAATAATTCACAGACCTGTTAATAGTAAAAAGAGTTGATTTTGAAGACACACAAGATATGCAGTACACCTCCCCACATCACAGAAAATTGTGCTATAAAATGATCTAAAATTGTCTAACGTTACCTTTTGGGGGTGGGGGTAATTTAGGCTCATTTTAGAGCCCAATGGCCGAAGCAGTTACCAATACTTTAAATAAAAATTCAAGATAGGCCCTGCAATTTTACCCTGTTTGTTGGGATTGACCTGGCAAAATCAGAGCAACAAGCAATAGTACTTCAAGGGAATAAGAAAGGCCCAAAATACTGGAGTTTTACATAGAGTCAAATTTGAGCAAACAATAATATTTTTTACTGATTTCCCTTTTCTCTGCAATTAGAAGTCAGCAAGCCCGGATTTGTGGCGAGGCCTAGGGCGGCAAGTTGGTAGGGGCGGCATGCTCCCCAGTCGCTTGCTGGGGAGCAATGGGGACATGCAGCACCCCAGTGCTCCGGTGCACCTGCCGTCTTTAGAGCGTGGTTGGGCGCTAGGACTGTGCGGCCCGGAGATAGGAGTGCTCGGCCTAGGGACGCCTGATGCTGAAATACAGCTCTGGAAGTCAGTGCCTTGTAATTTATGACTAAAACAATGCTATTGAGTTTTCCTAAAGGAACAGTAACACCAATAAAGGAAAGGGGTTGTTTTAAAGAAGTTAACTGTTAAATGAACTTTTAGTATAGTGTATAGAGTGTTAGAAAGTGATAGAGACAATCTGCAATTGGTTTTCATTTTTTCTTATTTGTGGTTTTTGAATTTAGCTTTTTATTCAGCAGCTCTGATTTCTAGGGTCCAAATTACCCTAGCAAACATGCATTCCTTTGAATAAGAGACTGGGATATGAATAGGAGAGGGCCTGAATAGAAAGATGAGTAATAAAAAGTAGCAATAAAAATACATTTGTAGCCGTACAGAGCATTTGTTTTAGAGATGGGGTCAATGCCCCCCATTGGTAAACTGGAAAGAGTTCCGAAGAAGAAGGCAAATAATGCAGATCACTGTCCCGCCCTCTTTGTCTGGCTTTTTGTGCCGACCAAGGTGGCATCCCTGTGTACAGATAAATAGCTGTATATATGTAAATTTTTAAAAATTATTCTGTTATTATGTACCCTGTTTATGACTGACACATGCTTTTCTATTTGTTATATTTACACATTCATCATTAATCAGAGGTCTACTTAAACTGGCCACAAACTGAAAGATCTGCTAATTTTGCAACTTTACATCTGAAGCAAAAAAAAGTAGAGCACATGGCCTCATACGATTTATCCATTAAACACAGATGGCTGCTGTGGAACACCCCTTAATCACCCCATAATCATAGGCTGATTAAATCTGCCCTGGGGTGTCAGAGGGTCCTTTAGACAGGTAGCCAACAAAAATATATATTCATATACCCATACATTTAATTAATATATTTGGGATTATTTCTTGAGTTTACACAAGCTTCTTAAACCCACATGGGTTTATGCAATGAAACACAGTAAATTTTGCAAATACTGGGCGCCTGTTCAATTGGTTGTCATGGGTTACTGCACCTGGGCAATTTCCTAAAACTCAGACCATTCATAAAATAACCGTCATTACTTTGACTTCAATGCGCATTAATGTACATGCTGACTTTAGTGGACATATCAGTTTTATTATTTCTGGGGGGCAATCTGTGCTATGAAGAATCAAATCTGCACTGCATTAGATTTAAAACTTCATGACTAGACTAAAAAAAATATATAATTTAGTAATATTTTCTATATATATATATCTATATATAGAGAGAGAGAGAGAGAGAGAGAGAGAGAGAGAGAGAGAGATAGATATAACAAAACTATATATATATATATATATATATATATATATATATATATATATATAGATATAACAAAACTAATCTAAAAATATACTGAGAAGGAAAATGTGCATAATAACATTTCATTTCTATTTGTTTTTCTCCCATTAGGTCATTATGTACGTGATATATGCATATATGGAACAGGAGACTTGCAGTGGCTAATGAATTCAAGAAGTGTATTTGCTAACAAATTTGAAGTGAAGTCATACCCCCCCACCGTGGAATGCCTTGAATTGAAGATCAGAGAGCGAACTCTAAATCAGAGTCAAGTCACTGTGCAACCGGAGTGGTATCTGTAAGTAGGGAAAGAAGGCAAACACCAACAAGAAAGCAGGAGAGTTTGACATAAAGGAGAAAAGCATGGCTTTTTGAATGTTCTCTTTAAAGGCAACTCTTACGGTCAAGCAGATATTGGTTAAAACGTTTGGTTTTCGTCAGCAAATTTAAGTGAAATCTTTCATCTTCGGATTGCACTTTTAAAGACTTTTAAATAGAAATGTAATTTTATGTTTTAAAGACCAAGGTGCGCGTGTTGGTGCCCTTATTTTACCTTAGAAAATCTTTTGGGACATTAGGAGGAGAGTAGCAAATACCAAAGCTTGCTCAATGGTTTCAAAGTCAGCACTGACCAAATTCCATAATCATTTACACTTTCCATTTCCCATCCCATCTAAAATGTTTATGTAGTAAAATTGCACTGGGGACTGCCTTTGTGTAAGTAAATGTCTATTTCTATAGTTGTTATAGTTGGGGCCACATATGTCCTTCTTTTTATTTTTTTTGACCTCTGTCTTTATTTTATGTAAAAAAAAAAAAAATAGGTGGTTTGTTTGCAGTAATAAACTCATCTTAAAGGAGAAACAAACCCTTAATAAAAAAAACCCTACCCTACATAGACCCCCCTCCCCCTCGTCTAGGTGCCCCCCCACCCAGGGCAAATGCCCCTAATTCTTTACTTATCCCTCCATGCAGACTCTGTCCATGGGAGTTTACGGGCGCAATCTTCTTCTCTTTGGTAAACTTCGGAATGTGACAGACGAAGTGGTGCATGTACAGTTGGAGCAATTTTCTGTATCGCGACAACTGCGCATGTGCCGAAACTTACCAAAAGTGCCTGCCTCATTCCGAATGTAGGGTAGGGGCGTAGGTTTTTTTTTTTTATTTAAGGTTTGTTTCTCCTTTAAGAATGGAGAGGCATGGACAGCTAAGCTGTTTTTCCCAGTCTGGAGGCACATATACAGTATAAAACCTTTTGCACGTATAAGCAAGTATCCAGACAAGCCTTTTTGAAATGTGAATAAGCTGTCTTTAATATTTTTGTTCCTTTAACTTTGCTGCTACATACTGTGGGTGGCAGATGAGAAGATGTACAGATAATGAGACCTCTTAAAGGAATTGCTCAATATAAAAACTGGGTAAATAGATAGGCTGTGCAAAATAATAAATGTTTCCATTATAGTCAGTCAATAATATAATCTATAAAGACTGGAGCAAATGGATGTCTAACAGAACTCTACTTCCTGCTTTGCAGCTCTCTTGGTTTCCACTGATTGGTTACCAGGCAGTAACCAATCAGTGACTTGAGGGGCTATTATGTAAGACATCCACTCACTCCAGCCTTTACAGATTACATTTTGGCTAACTACCGTATATACTCGAGTATAAGCCGACCCGAGTATAAGCCGAGGTACCTCATTTTACCTACGAAAACTGGGAAAACTTATTGACTCGAGTTTAAGCCTAGACACAACTACAGCCCTGTCTCCCCACAGCGCACATTCCGCCAAAGCGACCCCCCCCAGCGATCAACCCGAGTTCTTTGCAAAGTTGATGGTGACAGAATTGCCAAACGGATTACTGTGTGCATTGTCCCACTACAATGTGCAGAGGGCGCTGTGTGATATTGCAGTCTCTCCCCAAGCGAACTGTTGGTATAGGAATGATTAAAAGTGACTGCAATCTCAGCCACTGCCCCCTGACTCGAGTATAAGCCAAGGAAGACTTTTTCAGCAGATTTTGGATGCTGAAAAACTCGGCTTATACTCGAGTATATACGGTATTTTAGAAACATTTTTTATTTTACACATCCTATCTATTTACCCAATTTTTATTTTTACACTGAACTGTTCCTTTAAATTGAATGCATTACAATTAAAAGGAACAGTATACACTGTCACCTTTGCTAAAAATTAGCCCATAAAATAGGCCATGTTTTGAAATTACATTCTGCCTATTGTTAAAAATATCAATTTTTGCCATTATGAAGAACCAATTTAAAATTGTTCACTGAATTTACCGCCTTCCTTTATAAACAGGATCATTTCTTTAGCACTCCTTATTTACCTTTCAACACACAAACAACCCCTCCCTTATCTAAGCAGCCACCTTTGACCAGCTTTTTACTAGGGTTTTCTCATTGGACTGGTAATATATCACATATTCTTGTTTAAAGTCAGAAATAACAGAAACCACAGATATTTCTTAATTAAAACAAAAAGTATGTTCAGACCAAGTCCTATTTATTGAGCTCATGTTGAAATTGGGTGCATACTGTCCCTTTAAGAATTTCTCATAACATTTGGGTAGGGGTGGGGGGTAAGTAAAACTGCAGATGGTAAATATGACATTTCCCAGAAAAGAGCTAAGTGCCGTTTGTGGTTACTGAAATGGAAAATATAAATACCAGTGTTGGATGACTCCGAACAGAGCTACTGTAGAGAGGGTGAATACATATATGCACCAGTATAAACCAGTGTCAGAAGCACACTAGAGAGTGGAGAATGTACACCAGTGTTAGACAGTGGCATAAATAGATGTTACTGGGACCAACAGAAAATTGAACTTAGAGCCCCAAAACATTTGTGAGATGACCTAAGATATATTGAAATCACACATTTTTAGGGACTTTCTGGGCCCTCTAACAGGCCATAATTTGTGGAGAGGCCTAGGACTAGGGCAGCAAGATTTTAGGGGTGGAATGCCGCCCAGCCCCTTGCTGAGGAGTACTGAGGATACGTACTACTGTACGTGTAATCGCCAGTGCTCTGGTGTATGAGCACGGTAGTGCATGCACAGGGGGTACTCACGTGGGTGCTAGGACCCTGCAGCCTTGGGTCGCACAAGGCCAAACTCCAGCCCTGTCCTCTACATTTCTAGCCCCCCCAGGCCTACTTCTTCTGTAGTTACCCCCCAGATCTCTTCCTCTGTAGTTACTCCCCTGACACATCATTTGAGAATCCTTGGCTTGAAACTTGAGCATGGAAAAACAACAAATACATAACCAGGGACATATTATAAGAACACAAGTGCAGCCATTTTACATGAATTTTCTTGAAGTGCCCCAGTTTTTCAGTGAATTGTAGCTAACGAAAGCTGGGGAAGTCTCAGCTCCACTTAACATAGCCAAAAATTACTTAGTAAATGTTGCACCTGTTAGCTAGTGCATAATGGCCTGAAGCTCTAAGCTGTATTGTATCTCCTTATTATTACAGAAAAATGGTGAATCAAAATGGCAAAAACTTTGACAAAGAGGAAAGTTGCAAAGTAGTCTCGTGTAGTCCAAATCGCACATGGTGTATAACCTCTAGCAATTATTACACTAAATTCTACCAGCCCACCCCTATGTTATGACTCCCCCTGCTGGTGTGCTCATAGAATGCCTTTTCCTGAGCATGTTCTTGACCTCTGCTTCAGTGGGTACAATTGGTTGCTTGTAGGGATGCACCGAATCCACTTTTTTGGATTCGGCCGAACCCCCGAATCCTTTGCAAAAGATTCGGCCGAATACCGAACCGAATCCGAACCCTAATTTGCATATGCAAATTAGGGTTGGGAAGGGGAAAACATTTTTTACTTCCTTGTTTTGTGACAAAATGTCACGTGATTTCCCTCCCCGCCCCTAATTTACATATGCAAATTAGGATTTGGATTCGGTTCGGCTGGGCAGAAGGATTCGGCCGAATCCGAATCCTGCTGAAAAAGGCCGAATCCTGGCCGAATCCCGAACCGAATCCTGGATTCGGTGCATCCCTAGTTGCTTGATTAAATGAAAATGTAGTACATTTCTAGGGATACCGGGATTAAATGTACCATCTTCAGTGATGAAATTTAGAAATGGGATGGGCAAAGAAAGAGAATAGATGGGAGCGAGCATACAGATTTTGAAAAACAGTGAGAGGGAAGGAGGCCTGCGATTTGGTAAATGTGAAAAAGTGTCGTGAGAAAAACTGATTTGTTAAGAGATATTTGAAAAAAATATGCACTGGAACTTGACAGCTGATCTGTTAAAGGGATTGCTCATCTTCCAAAACTTTTTTCAATTCAGTTGGTTTCAGATTGTTCCCCAGAAATAAAGAATTTTTTCAATTACTTTCCATTATTTATTTTTTACTGTTTTTCCAAATTCTTAAGTTTAAAGTTGAATGTTCGTGTCTCTGGTGTTTCAGTCCGGCAGCTCAGTAATTCAGGCGCAGACTCTAAACTGTTACAATTTTGCAACATTTAGTTGATACATTTCTCAGCAGCATCTCTGGAGTATTAACAACGATTGTATCAATTCTAACAGCTGGCTGTAATGAAACCCAGAGATTCTGCTCAGCAGGGACAAAGATAAGAATTGTATCAACTAAATGTATCCATTTAGAACAGTTTACAGGGTCGGCGACCCCCTCCCAGGGCTGCTTCAGAAGGTGAAAAATGACACTTTACACTTCAATATATATATATATATATATATATATATATATATATATATATATATATATATATATATATATATATATATATATATATAACGGTCACACATAGAAAATAAAAAGTCATTGGAAAAAGTCGTTATTTCTGGTGATTTACCTGAAAACAACTAGTTGTTTGAAGGTGAACCACCCCTTTAAGACATAGGTTGTTCAACATTATATATATATATATATATATATATAATTATATATAGGTAAATATATATTTATATTATTTATATTTAAAATAATTTATATTCTAGTTGCATGTCACATTTGGGCATAATAAATTTATGACTGGCTTCTGACTTGCAAAGTGGTTTTATTTACTGCACTGATTTCTGATTTATTTAGGATTTTTTGTTTGCTGCTACAATAAATGTTACATTTGTTCTTCAAGAGTACCGTATAACAATTATTGTTTTTAAGATCTTGCAAGTAATTGTCTTTCTTTATATATACATCTCAAGAAACTGTATACATATTTATAAACGCCATTACATTTGAAAGTTGCACTAAGGATGTACAAATATTTTTAAACATCACATTTACTATTAAAGGCCTAAACAGGCACAAGCCAGCTATCATTTTCTTCTATTCATATTCTCCTGTTGCATTGTCAACAATACAGTTGTGAACTGCCAGTTGCAAGAAGCCAGGGACTGAACTGGTAGCCAAGGTGCTTTGCATTTCAGATTGAGTTATGGAGAATTGAAAATTTGAAATTCGAATAGTTATTTTTTATGGTCAAAACAGTCAAATTTGACTAGGGAGTTATTCAAATTCCATTCGAGTTTTTCAAAAAATTCATATGAGATTTTTTAGATTTATCATACACTGGCCCTTTAAGAACTCAAATTCGACTAATCGCCAATTAACACCTGCCAAATCGCTGTTTAATTCAATGGGAGATGGATAAATCTATGGGAGATGTTCAGGGATCAATTTGGAGTTGTTTGCAGCCTTCCTGACAATTCACGTTTTTGTCGGAGAAAAAAAAACTTGAATCTAGTTTTTAAAATTCAAATCGAATGGGTAGATTCTATTCACCCAAATTTTTAAAAATTCGATGTTTATAATAAATTTTGATTGGTCGAATTTTAAATTCCTGGAAGTTTATGGGGGGTTTAAAAAAACTCACATGAATTTGAAGTTCGACCCTGGTTAAATGTGCATCCCTCTGTTAGTATGATGTAAACAGATATATTTCTAACTAGTCTTTTAGTCTAATTTTTTTGTGGCTTTTAAAAATGTTTTGCAGTTCTCAACGACTTGTATAATATTGACATAAAAGTAAGCTTATTCGATCATGGGAAAAATTGGGGACATCGTGGCCTACAACTACAAGGACTACTTAGGCTGCATTAAATGGAATCAAATCAGTATGCAATTACTGCAGAACATCAGTTTGCATTAGTTAGTAGAGTTTCTGATTTTTCAATGCAACCCAACATAGGGTAGCAGTGATAGTAAACATAATAAAAAAAACACTGTTACTAGCAAAAAAAAAAGCAAGCCCTTAGTTTTCCATAGACCTACCAACAAAATAGCACAAAACAAGGACACTCTTCAGGTAGATGCAGTTAATAAGGGAGAGTCAATTGACTGAGTTGATCTGAGATTTACTAATGAATAAAAAGAAGATAGCATTTTTAGAAATCGGAATTTCAGAAACTGATAAACAAATTAACACTACAATTTTTCATTAAAAATGCATCGGCAATACTTTGCTACATGCACATTTCTGTCGTTGAAAACGTGTCCTAAAGGGCATAACAGGTGGACAGCTCCTTTGGTTAAGGAAAAACTGTTCCAACAGATATGGAATTTTTAAAACATGCACATGGTTTGAGTATGAAGTTTAAGAAACAAGGTTATGGTCAAAAAAAAACACTGTTAGAGATTTAAAAAAAAAACATTTTAGCCAGATTAGAAAGCCAGGATACAGGGGCAAAAGTAAAGGTGGCTAAACACTGTAAGGGCAGATTTATTAAAGTGGACCTATCACCCAGACATAAAAAGCTGTGCATGGACATCAGGTCCCCCATTCTGGTGCACAAACACGATTCTGAGATGATGAAAGGCTTGCCTTAATAACAGTGTCCACAAAATGGCTCCTGCCTACTATAATAATGAGTTCCCAGACTGATGGAAACAAGCTTCAAATAATTTATATAGTGTAATTAAAGTTCATTTTGCTTGACTAACATGATAAAATAGGATTAGGAATATTTTTTTTGGGTGACGGGTCCCCTTCAAGGGTTGAATTTAAAATTCGAATTTGAATTTCTTACATTTTTTTTATGGTAAAAACTGTCAAATTCGACTAGTTAATTATCAAAACTTGATTCGATTTTTTTTTTTTAAATTCGAATTTGATTTTTGAGATTTATCAAACTCTGGACCTTTTAGAATTTGAATTCGACTATTCGCCACCTAAATCCTGCTGAATTCATGTATAAGTCAATGGGAGAGGTCAAGTGACCAATTTGGGGATGTTTGTAGCCTTTCTGACATTCAAATTTTTTTTCGTAGAAAAAACTTGAATCGAGTTTGGTCGTATGCAAATTATTTTTTTAATTAACCACCCAGTTGCATTTCAAGTATATTTGAATTTAAGGGAGTTTAAAAAAAACTCACATGAATTCGAAATTCGACCTTTGATAAATGTGCCTCTAAGAGTCTCTCATTTGCTCGTCAAACGAATGAATCCTTCCCCTGACAGGTTCACCTTCGGTGGGCGATATTGTGTTAATGTGATTGTTTGGTCTAGGGCCAAACAATTACACACACCCCCGTCCGTACACCCAGAACCGCGCGGGAATCGTGGTGCATGAGCTGTCAGGGGCCCTGAGGGGGACCGGCCCAATCGCACCCCCCTGCTCCCCTGGTAGTTACACCACTGATTACAATGAAGGGTATACGAAAATTCAGAGTGAGGACCACATCAATGAGCTTATGCAGTCCTCGATCCAACAGAAAAATCAAACTTGCCCAATCAAGATCTGGATGATTTTTGGCCAGATATTGATCCGAGGGGCCTGTAGGAGGGCCCCATACATGGGCAGATAAGCTGCCAAATCGGTCTAAAGGACCCGGAAGCATTGTATCTGCTCTTGGGCAGGCAGATATGTTTGCTAAGAATTAGAGATGGAGGCCCTGTCTGGTACAACTCCTATGTTGGTGGGTTACTTACAAATACATATGCAAACAATCAGCCAGCACTAACCAAATTGTTCATATTTTCAGAAATAATACTGGCGCATGTCAGACAGTGCCCACTTCAACCAACTTCAAATATCCAGAATGTAGTAGACAGCACCACCCAAAGAAATATATTTAAAAAGCCTTTAGTTGTTTCTCATGGCTTTTGTCCTGCTGATAATGAATAGAACTGTATTTGAAAAAAAATATCCATGCAATGTGCAGGCCAAGCAAAATCATATGTATGGAAAATGGCCTTTTAGAATTTAGACAAAAGCACAACCCTCATTCTATCATCAGCTGATTATATCTGGAACATACCAAGTAGGATGAATTTTTTTCTTGGGGTATTATTTGGTGAAACACCTTCAATGGACCAGCGACTGCAGAATTCAAAAAGTTAGGTTTAAGAGTAAACAGCACATACTGCTACAAAAAATGTTTTTATAAATATCTGTATTTATAGAGTGCCAAATGACTCCACAGTGCTTTACAGTTCCTGTCCCTGTGTAGGTTACTATTGCAGTTTACAATCTAAGTCCCTATCTCCAGGCCCAAATTCAAGCAAATACCAGATTGGCTGCTGTAAGAGGCTCTCACCTTAACTCATGGCAGAAACAGCCCAGTGCATACCTCACAACTTTCCCGTTCCCTGCGGGACAGTCACGTTTTTGACAGCTCAACCAGCAGTCCCGGCTTTTAATTTAAAGGGCACCTGTTGGGTAAAAATGTTATCCTCAACCAAAGATGCGAGCTAATAGAGCCTGCAGTCCGGTTGGGCATAACAGTAGATTTTGTAAAAAAAAAAGAAAAGCCCCCCGCCAGCGCTAGGCTACCCGCACCGGGGGGAGCTCCTGGTGCGAGCAGCCATGTCTGGTCACTTGCATGCTCATAACGTGCATGTGGCATCACACGCATGCGCATAATGAGCAATTCGGGGCAGCTTTTCATTATGCGCATACAAGCGACCGATCAAGGCTGCTCACACCGGGAGCTCCCTCCCGGTGTGGGTAGCCTAGTGCTGGGGGGGAAAAACTACTGTTATCACCAACCAGAATACGGGCTCTATTGGAGTTTCTCTTTGATCTCTTGCACAGACATCACAAAAAGATACAAAGTTTCTGAAACGTAATTAAATTCGTTTTTTTAATCAGAGAGCCAACAACACTCAGGGCCTGTATTTAGATAAATTTATAACTATTTAGGCTAAGCAAAAATACAATTATAACATTTTAAGATAAGCAAGTCTCTTGCGGGCAACCGTGACTTACAGCTGTAAGGCAATTTCGCCTTCATTAGTACAACTTATAAAACATTGCCCTAAAACTTCCAACAGATAACCTTCCAAATTTTGTAAAATGAACATGGTAATTAGGTGGCGTATTGCAGCACATCTTTTTGTCTCGCTGTTGAATGGTTTGCTACTGTGCCACAAATGTTCAGCATAATCAGGACCGCCATCAGAAATCACAGGGCCCCACACGACAGCATTTCCTGGGCCCCCTGGAAGCCCCACCTACAGGTCCGCCCTCCCCACCCCACAGATCCGCCCCCACCACACAGTAAAAAAACAAAAAAAATATTGGGGGCTAGGGTTCCCACATGTTAATAAAAATTAAAAAGATATTGGTGGTCAGGGCCCCCCATAAAAAAAAATTGTGGCCAGGACCTCCCCATTAAAAAATATTGGTGGCTAGGACCCCACATAAGAAAAAAAAATTGGTGGCCAGGCCCCCCCCCCACATTATTAGAAAATTGGTGGCCAGGGCCCCTTAAACGTCCATGCCTTCTCGAAGTCAGCAGCTCCCAGAAAGACGGGGGCCCGGCTAGTCGAATAAGTGTGGCATGCCCGGGGCCCCCCTTACCCTCGGGGCCCCCTACAACTCTCCCCCCTGTCGGCTGCCCTGAGCATAATTATACCTTTTCAGTTCCCTTATAAATTATAAATTTGGGACTCCACTCCACGCACACTCCTCCGTCCAGTACTGCTATTACCGTCTTTCAGTGTTTATGCCTCTACCCTTCACCCATAACGACGTCGAGCACTGCACTCATTCAACGTTGTAGCAGCTCTCCTTTCTCTTGGCTCTGTCCTGTCTCTAGCTGATCCTATTTAACGGAGCAGTTGAAAGCTAAGGATGTCTTTTGTGCATTTGTGTTTTTCACTAGTTCGACCTCATTTTTAATATACACAGAGATAGTACTTTCAAACCCTCATGTAAACCCTACCCCACCGGCAGCATTTGTTTTATTAGAAGCTACGATTTCCATTACGTGTGAAGAGCAGCCGCTCATTGCCCGGGATGGACCAGCCAGTCGCGCCCGCCTGTGACATCACATCCTCTCAGCTCTCGGTCGCATGGATGTGACGTCACGATTAGCTGAGAGGCACGGTATAGCAAGCATGGAGGAAAGCATTGAGCTGTTGGTGGGCTGTTATGAACAAGTTCTGTTCGGGTATCGGGTACATCGGGAAGGGGAGGTAAGTGTGTCCAAGGTTATCTGGCTTTTGTTTTGATCTCATTTGTGCTCGGTAAAAAGGGGAAAACCAAAAGTACTTACTGGCACAAGTAACCACTAAAATGATTTATGAAATCTCTTAACCCTTGCGGAATAGTTTTAACCATTTTGTGCCCACAGCTACAGCAACATCTCTATTCTATACAGACTGTGGAGTCAAATCTGAGCTGTTTATAGCCAGAGATTAGGAAATGAACTAAACCGTTTCATGTGCCAGACATTTGACTTGAAGTGCCTGACAGGAGCACTCAATGTGCTAATAGTTTATTTTATTGCTTTTCTGTTCTACGTGAGATTTGATTCATTTGCTTTTGTTTTCCAGCAATGGTTAAGTTCTGCAGACTTCACTCATCATGCCCACACTGCCTCTGTGTCTGTGCTTGCAGTGAATAATAGATTTGTAGCCACTGGGAGCAGGGATGAAACCATTCAGATATATGATATGAAGAAGAAGGTAGAACATGGAGCTTTGCTGCATCACAATGGTACGTTTCAATGCCCTGCATTTATTTACCAATATAGACACTTTATCTTTTTTTCTTAACCCTTTCCCTGCCAGCCGTTTTGTCCTAGATGCGAACATCTACTGCCAAGCAGTTTTTAGATATTTTGCACTCTTTCACTTTAAGGGCCTTTCCTGGGGTGGTCTTTTAGTTAACCCAGGAAAACAATATATTTTTTTTTCAGGACAACCTGAACTTTCACAATATGCAAGAATTTTGGTGTAATTCTACTTCTCTAAAAAAATATTGGATTCTAAGTGTCAAATAAAATGAAAAAAATCATGTTGCACGAAGAACAATCACATATATCAGAAACATCATTCATTTTATGTACGAGAACACAGCCGATTTAGAAAGGTCTATGTCTCCTGAACGCAACAATACCAAATATATATAGTTTTATGGAGATTTCTCACTTGTATAGCTCAAAATCTACAAGCCGTACACAACCAAATTTCCAAAGCAACACTCCCCAAACGGCATACTTTTGATTTCAAGGCCAAACATTCCGCTAACAGTAGGTTTACCCTAGAAAACTACCCATTACTAGAAAGAACAGATTCTGGTGAATCAAAAATGGGTAGAAATATCTTTGTACTCCAAACCACCAAGTTGCAATTGTTTCCTAAAGTTATAATGTTTTATAGAAATTGGTGAATTTTTTGAAAAATGACCTCAAAGCTTCCACTCTACAGCAACATATCTCCCACACATCATTAGGTATCAATGTAAAACACCCCAAATATAAAAGCCTGGGTCCACTGAACAGTTTGATGCCCAATATGAATAGATGTACCCAAGCACGTGGCATAGGAGGCCCCAAAAGGAAGACCCCCCGTTTGTTCTGTCATTTCAGATACTGCAAAATCAACACATTTACATCGTTTTGGGGGGCGGCAAAGGTAGAAAAAAGTACGTTCACCCCAGAAAACCATATATTTTCGGAAAGTACACATTCCCCTGAATCCAAATTGGGTATGCATGTCTTTCTACACCAAAGTACCAAGCGGCAAACCATTCCTAAATTTGGTGATTTTGGCGACATTTCCAAAAATCACCTAAAAATTTCGACCCTGCAGCATCGTATTACCCACATACTTTTAGGTATCAAGAGAAATCACCCCAAATATGAAAGCCTAGGGTCCTCTGAACAGTTTGATGCCCAATATGTATAGGTGTACCCAAGCAAGTGGCATATAGGGGCCTGAAAAGGAAGACCCCCATATGGTCTGTCATTTCAGATACTTCAAAATCAACACATTTACATCGTTTTGAGGGGGGCAAATGTAGAAAAAAGTAAGTTCACCCCAGAAAACCATATATTTTCGGAAAGTACACATTGCCACAAATCTAAATTGGGTATGCATGTCTTTGTACTCCAAAGTACCAAGCCGCAAATCATTCCTAAATTTGGTGATTTTGGTGACATTTCCAAAAATCACTTAAAAATGTCTAACCTGCAGCATCGTATTTCCCACATACTTTTAGGTATCAAGAGAAATCACCCCAAATATGAAAGCCTAGGGTCCTCTGAACAGTTTGATGCCCAATATATATAGGTGTACCCAAGCACGTGGCATATAGGGGCCCCAAAAGGAAGACTCCCATATGGTCTGTCATTTGAGGTACTGCAAAATCAACACATTTACATCGTTTTGGGGGGGGGGCAAAAGTAGAAAACAGTAAGTTCACCCCAGAAAACCATATATTTTCGGAAAGTACACATTCCCCTGAATCCAAATTGGGTATGCATGTCTTTCTACGCCAAAGTACCAAGCCGCAAATCATTCCTAAATTTGGTGATTTTTGGTGACATTTCCAAAAATCACCTCAAAATATCTACCCTGCAGCATCGTATTACCCACATACTTTTAGGTATCAAGACAAATCACCCCAAATATGAAAGCCTAGGGTCCTCTGAACAGTTTGATGCCCGATATGTATAGGTGTACCCAAGCATGTGGCATACAGGGCCCCCAAAAGGAAGACCCCCATATAGTCTGTCATTTCAGGTACTGCAAAATCAACACATTTACATCGTTTTGGGGGGGGGGGGCAAAAGTAGAAAACAGTAAGTTCACCCCAGAAAACCATATATTTTCGGAAAGTACACATTCCAACAAATCCAAATTGGGTATGCATGTCTTTCTACGCCAAAGTACCAAGCCGCAAATCATTCCTAAATTTGGTGATTTAGGTGACATTTCCAAAAATCACCTCAAAATATCTACTCTGCAGCATCGTATTACCCACATACTTTTAGGTATCAAGACAAATCACCCCAAATATGAAAGCCTAGGGTCCTCTGAACAGTTTGATGCCCAATATGTATAGGTGTACCCAAGCATGTGGCATATAGAGGCCCTAAAAGGAAGACCCCCATATAGTCTGACATTTCAGGTACTGCAAAATCAACACATTTACATTGTTTTGGGGGGGCAAAAGTAGAAAACAGTAAGTTCACCCCAGAAAACCATATATTTTCGGAAAGTACACATTCCCACGAATTCAAATTGGGTATGCATGTCTTTCTACGCCAAAGTACCAAGCCGCAAATCATTCCTAAATTTGGTGATTTAGGTGACATTTCCAAAAATCACCTCAAAATATCTACTCTGCAGCATCGTATTACCCACATACTTTTAGGTATCAAGACAAATCACCCCAAATATGAAAGCCTGGGGTCCTCTGAACAGTTTGATGCCCAATATGTATAGGTGTACCCAAGCATGTGGCATATAGGGGCCCTAAAAGGAAGACCCCCATATAGTCTGACATTTCAGGTACTGCAAAATCAACACATTTGCATTGTTTTGGGGGGGGCAAAAGTAGAAAACAGTAAGTTCACCCCAGAAAACCATATATTTTCGGAAAGTACACATTCCCACAAATTCAAATTGGGTATGCATGTCTTTCTACGCCAAAGTACCAAGCCGCAAATCATTCCTAAATTTGGTGATTTTGGTGACATTTCCAAAAATCACCTCAAAATATCTACCCTGCAGCATCGTATTACCCACATACTTTTAGGTATCAAGACAAATCACCCCAAATATGAAAGCCTAGGGTCCTCTGAACAGTTTGATGCCCAATATGTATAGGTGTACCCAAGCACGTGGCATACAGGGGCCCCAAAATGAAGACCCCCATATAGTCTGTCATTTCAGGTACTGCAAAATCAACACATTTACATTGTTTTGGGGGGGGGGCAAAAGTAGAAAACAGTAAGTTCACACCAGAAAACCATATATTTTCGCAAAGTACACATTCCAACGAATCCAAATTGGGTATGCATGTCTTTCTACGCCAAGGTACCAAGCTGCAAATCATTCCTAAATTTGGTGATTTAGGTGACATTTCCAAAAATCACCTCAAAATATCTACCCTGTAGCATCGTATTACCCACATACTTTTAGGTATCAAGAGAAATCACCCCAAATATGAAAGCCTAGGGCCCTCTGAACAGTTTGATGCCCAATATGTATAGGTGTACCCAAGCACGTGGCATACAGGGGCCCCAAAAGTAAGACCCCCATATAGTCTGTCATTTCAGGTACTGCAAAATCAACACATTTACATTGTTTTGGGGGGGGCAAAAGTAGAAAACAGTAAGTTCACCCCAGAAAACCATATATGTTCGGAAAGTACACATTCCAACGAATCCAAATTGGGTATGCATGTCTTTCTACGCCAAAGTACCAAGCCGCAAATCATTCCTAAATTTGGTGATTTAGGTGACATTTCCAAAAATCACCTCAAAATATCTACCCTGCAGCATCGTATTACACACATACTTTTAGGTATCAAGACAAATCACCCCAAATATGAAAGCCTAGGGTCCTCTGAACAGTTTGATGCCCAATATGTATAGGTGTACCCAAGCATGTGGCATATAGGGGCCCTAAAATGAAGACCCCCATATAGTCTGACATTTCAGGTACTGCAAAATAAACACATTTACATTGTTTTGGGGGGGCAAAAGTAGAAAACAGTAAGTTCACCCCAGAAAACCATATATTTTCGGAAAGTACACATTCCCACGAATTCAAATTGGGTATGCATGTCTTTCTACGCCAAAGTACCAAGCCGCAAATCATTCCTAAATTTGGTGATTTTGGTGACATTTCCAAAAATCACCTCAAAATATCTACCCTGCAGCATTGTATTACTCACATACTTTTAGGTATCCAGAGAAATCACCCCAAATATGAAAGCCTAGGGTCCTCTGAACAGTTTGATGCCTGATATGTATAGGTGTACCCAAGCACGTGGCATATAGGGGCCCTAAAATGAAGACCCCCCCTTGTATGTTCTGTCATTTCAGGTACTGCAAAATCAACACATTTACATCGTTTTGGGGGGGGCAAAGGTAGAAAAAAGTAAGTTCACCCCAGAAAACCATATATTTTCGGAAAGTACACATTCCCACAGATCTAAATTGGGTATGCATGTCTTTGTACTCCAAAGTACCAAGCCGCAAACCATTCCTAAATTTGGTGATTTTGGGGACATTTCCAAAAATGACTTCAAAATTTCGACCCTGCAGCATCGTATTACCCACATACTTTTAGGTATCAAGACAAATCACCCCAAATATGAAAGCCTGGGGTCCTCTGAACAGTTTGATGCCCAATATGTATAGGTGTACCCAAGCACGTGGCGTATAGGGGCCCCAAAACGAAGACCCCCATATGGTCTGTCATTTCAGGTACTGCAAAATCAACACATTTACATTGTTTTGAGGGGGGCAAATGTAGAAAAAAGTAAGTTCACCCCAGAAAACCATATATTTTCGGAAAGCACACATTCCCACAGATCTAAATTGGGTATGCATGTCTTTGTACTCCTAAGTACCAAGCCGCAAACCATTCCTAAATTTGGTGATTTTGGGGACATTTCCAAAAATGACTTCAAAATTTCGACCCTGCAGCATCGTATTACCCACATACTTTTAGGTATCAAGACAAATCACCCCAAATATGAAAGCCTGGGGTCCTCTGAACAGTTTGATGCCCAATATGTATAGGTGTGCCCAAGCACGTGGCGTATAGGGGCCCCAAAACGAAGACCCCCATATGGTCTGTCATTTCAGGTACTGCAAAATCAACACATTTACATTGTTTTGAGGGGGGGCAAATGTAGAAAAAAGTAAGTTCACCCCAGAAAACCATATATTTTCGGAAAGTACACATTCCCACGGATCTAAATTGGGTATGCATGTCTTTGTACTCCAAAGTACCAAGCCGCAAACCATTCCTAAATTTGGTGATTTTGGGGACATTTCCAAAAATCACCTCAAAATTTTCACCCTCTAGCATCGTAGTTCCCACATACTTTTAGGTATCAAGAGAAATCACCCCAAATATGAAAGCCTGGGGTCCTCTGAACAGTTTGATGCCCAATATGTATAGGTGTACCCAAGCACGTGGCATATAGGGCCCCAAAACAAAGACCCTCAAATGGTCTGTCATTTCAGGTACTGCAAAATCAACACATTTACATTGTTTTGGGGGGGGGCAAAGGTAGAAAAAAGTGCGTTCACCCCATAAAACCATATATTTTTGGAAAGTACACATTCCTGCGAATCCAAATTGGGTATGCATGTCTTTCTACGCCAAAGTACCAAGCCGCAAATCATTCCTAAATTTGGTGATTTAGGTGACATTTCCAAAAATCACCTCAAAATATCTACTCTGCAGCATCGTATTACCCACATACTTTTAGGTATCAAGACAAATCACCCGAAATATGAAAGCCTGGGGTCCTCTGAACAGTTTGATGCCCAATATGTATAGGTGTACCCAAGCATGTGGCATATAGGGGCCCTAAAAGGAAGACCCCCATATAGTCTGACATTTCAGGTACTGCAAAATCAACACATTTGCATTGTTTTGGGGGGGCAAAAGTAGAAAACAGTAAGTTCACCCCAGAAAACCATATATTTTTGGAAAGTACACATTCCTGCGAATCCAAATCGGGTATGGATGTCTTTGTACTCCAAAGTACCAAGCCGCAAACCATTTCTAAATTTGGTGATTTTGGTGACATTTCCAAAAATCACCTCAAAATTTTCACCCTCTAGCATCGTAGTTCCCACATACTTTTAGGTATCAAGAGAAATCACCCCAAATATGAAAGCCTGGGGTCCTCTGAACAGTTTGATGCCCAATATGTATAGGTGTACCCAAGCACGTGGCATATAGGGCCCCAAAACAAAGACCCTCAAATGGTCTGTCATTTCAGGTACTGCAAAATCAACACATTTACATTGTTTTGGGGGGGGGGGCAAAGGTAGAAAAAAGTGCGTTCACCCCATAAAACCATATATTTTTGGAAAGTACACATTCCTGCGAATCCAAATTGGGTATGCATGTCTTTGTACTCCAAAGTACCAAGTCGCAAGCCTTTCCTAAATTTGGCGATAAAAGCAACTGTTTTTACATTTCTGAAAATCGCCTAAAAATATTGCAATTGGCCGCATTTATCTCACCCAATTTCTTACATACAATTGTAAAACACCATAAATATTGATGCCAAGGGTCTACTGAACAGTTTGATGCCCAATATGCATAGATATACCAAGGCAGCTGGCATGTGCGGACCCCAAATAAAAATAGTGAATATGAGTTTTCTCCGCTGCCGATTCGCCTTCTGTGATTATAGACCCTTGACTTCATATTATTTGCCTCAAGACCCTCCTAACAGCAATGACCCCCCAAAACCATACATTTTTGGAAAGTACACATTCTGCCGATTCCAACAAAGATAACGATGTCTTTCTATATGAAACTACCAAACTGCAAAGCTTTTCTAAACATATAGGTTTTTACAACATTTCTGAAAATCGCCTAAAAATGTTGCAGTTTGCCGCATTTATCACACACAATGTTTTACGTACAAAGAAAAATCTCTCTAAATATGGACGTCAGAGGTCTAATAAATAGTTTGATGCCCAATATGTATAGATTTACCAAAGTATGTGTTGTGTATGGACCCCAAATGAAAAACGTGCCTATGAATTTTCACGCTAGCCAACTAAGCTGCAGAAAAGAGAACCCTAACTGTACGTTATGTGCCGTAAGACCCCCAAACTGTAAAAATACCCCCAGAAACCCATATATTTTTGGAAAGCACATATTTTGGCGGATCAAACTAAGTAAAATCTATCTTTCTATACCAAAGCACCAAACAGCAAAACGATACTAAAGATACATAAGGAACAATAATGCAGGGATAAAATTGCAATAAAACCACAAAAATAGCGTAAATCAATGAAATAACAAAATAATTGTTCTGACAGCGTAATTAGTGGCCGAAATCGATTATCCAATAGTCACGCTGCCAAAATAACACGTTTTTAGGCAAAAAAACCAAAAGATAACAGTATAATGAATTCGTAAAAAAAAAAACACCTGTTTGTGTATACATATTTGTGCACTAATAAAAGTTATCTGAGTGTGCAAATACATGTAAATAAGTGTAAATAACTGTACAAAAGGGACCAAGTGTGCTAAAATTAAAAAAAATGCATAAATGTACTGTATGTGTAGGTGCAGGTAAGTGTGTAAAAAAAAAACGTGCACTTACCGTTTTTGGAGCAGGAGAATCACTGTCTTCTTTGGAGGAGTCCTGGCAGCGTGTCTGCAGAGTTGCTGCGCAGCAGGAAGTGCGTGGGCGGCTCTGCAGGCAGGAAGAAGGTGAGTGTAGTAGCAGACGCTCCATGTGATGCGTCTGCTACTTTGAAGTCGGATCTGCGACAATCGAGTCGCAGATCCGACTTGACAGCCCCCCAGCCTCGTGGGCTGTCTTCTCTCCCCACTCTCTGCGGAGGCGGCAAAAGCCGCCGAAGCAGAGAGAGAGCTCAGCTGCCAAAGAACGTACAATGTACGTTCTTGGCAGCCTGAGCATTGGCCTGCCAGCACGTACGCCGTACGTGCTTGGCAGGCAAAGGGTTAAAGGAGAGCTGGACCTGCTACTCTATATGTTTTGAGGTTTTTACCAGCCGCATCCCTTTCACAGTGAAGATCTGTGCTTCCACAGATGCCCCAGTAGCTCCCCATTTTCTTTTCTGCTGATTCCCTGCATGTGCTCTGTGCTGCTGTTACTTACTTAGGGACCAATTTACATTAGATTGTATAACTCGAATATAAATATCACAATACAACCGCTGATTAGAAATTAATTCAGATTCTTATTACATGTCACATCTGATGCCAACATAATAAACATATGAAGCTTATATGACAAGCAAACCTAATTTTATGCTACATGGTTTGCAAAGGCCCCCTATGGGTTCCTAGAATTCACTGAGCATGTGCATGAGCCACTAACACTCCTAACAAATTCCACTGGGCCCCTGTTACAACTTTGAAAGCCTGGACCATTATTGCTATATAGATGCTGAACCTTTAGGCTGGTGCATTAAGTTCAGTATATAATATATGGCATTTCTATCAATATTTGTTTTTAGGGTTTAGTTCTCTTTTAAAGAAACTGGGTAAATGGGTTGTGCAAAATAAAAAATGTTTCTAATATAGTTAGCCAAAAATGTAATTTATAAAGGATGGAGTGACTGGATGTCTAACATAATAGCCAGAACACTACTTACTGCTTTTCAGCTCATCCAGACATCCTGTCACTCCATTATACATCACATTTTTGGCCAACTAACTTGACTTGCCCTGGATCCAGACAAGGTTATTGACTTCAACTAGTAATTTAGGAAGGCTACTGTAATTTATGAAAACGTAAAAATCTAAGTGAAATGGTGGGGCTCAAGCACACAAATTCTTCTTGTAGAGGAGACTTCTGTCCAGGCAGTGTTGCATACACCATTTGATGTAGTCAGATAGTGGAGAGTTTGTGTTAAAAGTGTCTGACTGATACACGCCTTTCTGAAACAGTATTATTGCTTGTCTGCTTTCATTTATTTCAAGATAGCAGGTACTTTCTACATTATAATATGATATTGCCTGTGTATGATTTTTGTATTCTTCTAAGTATGGATACCTTGGCATTGTAGGTACTATAACTTGTCTGGAGTTTTATGGTAACACACACCTCCTAAGTGGGGCTGAAGATGGACTGATTTGTGTATGGAATACCAAAAAGTGGGAGTGCCAGCAAACCTTCAAAGCACACAAGTGAGTGATGTGCTTATTGATATAAACTGCAAAATACGACTCATTTTAATTTCAGGTGTATTTAATTTACTATATAGATTTTGGTTTATATTGTTTTGCACAAAATGCATATTTAGACAACTATTTTTGTTAATTTATGAATAGGAACTGCCATGCTGTTCTTCTTCAAAAAAACTATTTAAATCTTGTTGACAGACTCAGATGGAACATCAGTCAAACTGTTATACAGAATGATAACTTTTGAACAAAGCACCAAGGCAGGGTGGTACACGTTGACAAGATTATTAGCAGGGGATTAGTATAATGCTGTAGGTGGAAGGTAGTGAAGTAGAAAAAGGAAAGCTATAAAAGTACAGAGGTTTTGGGTAAACTGACATTTTGACTGTGTGGGCCAGTAGGTTTAACAATTATGTGTAAGACATATGTTTTATATTAATGTAGTTGGTGTATGAATTCAGGAGTTGTATTTTATGGGATTTACCAGGTTTAAATAATATAATGCTTCTTTAACTTTATAAGAATGGAGAGATTATTTGTCATTACATAATATTTTTTATTCTTTTTACAGAGGACAAGTCTTGTCCCTTTCAATTCATCCTTCAGGAAAGTTAGCCTTATCGGTGGGGACAGATAAAACCTTAAGGTAATATAACCCTTCATGCTGATGCCGAGTAAGCATCGGAACCACAAATTGTTCATACAGACTCCTTGTGTTTAAACTTAGCTAAAATCCCGTTAATAAAGCGTTGGGCCCCTGATATCAGTCTGTGGGGAAATTATGTACTGTAATGGTTGCTATTCATATAATGCTGAGTCAATGAATTAAATGTTTAGTATAATTCATATCCACTTAGTTGATTTATTTTCTGTTTTTAGTACAGGGAGGTAGTTCAAATCGCTCTGACACTGATCCTAAAATAACTTTTCCTACATTTTACAGATGGAGCAGTCTATTTATCTGCGTACATAGTGCTAAGTCTTAAAGGCAGCGTACATGTACTAATTGTCTCTGGCTTATCGGCCTGCAGGCCAAACAGATGGGGAGTGTTCTAGGGGCTACACATGGTATGGGCACCTCTCTGTTGTTCCAGTCATTCAAGCAAAAAGCCTGAATAATTGGAGTAAAGAATCCAAGTCCCACTGAGACACCTTCAGTTACATTGAGTAGGAGAAACAACAGCCTGCCAGAAAGTAGTTCCACCCTAAAGTGCAAGCTTTTTCTGAAAGCACATGATCAGGCAAAATGACCTGAAATGGTTGCCTACACACCAATATTACAACTAAAATACACTTGGGCTAGGAATTAAATTTTACATGGTAGAGTAAATTATTTGCAGTGTAATTTGGAAATAAAAACGACACCTTAAAAATCATGACAGAAACCCTTTAACTTCCCCATCTGCCAATGCACCATATATTGACATGTTGAATTGACAGATGACATTTTCAAACATGGACAATTCCTGAACCAACCTATATCCATGGATATTTATTGGGGTCAATGGACCACTGTATATATACCAATAAACATGCAAAATTATATTATGGGTTCATGTAAATCTTAAAGGAACAGTGCAGTGTAAAAATAAAAACTGGCTAAATAGGCTGTGCAAAATAAATTATGTTTCTTATATAGTTAGTTAGGCAAAAATGTAATGTATAAAGGCTGGAGTGACTGGATGTCTAATATAGTAGCCAGAACACAACTTCCTTCTTTTCAGCTCTCTAACTCTGAGTTAGTCAGTGACTTGAAGGATTAAGGTTAAGGGCTGAATCTGGTCTTTTAAGAAGACAAAGATTGTCACTGACATTCCACAGAAGCACAACACTCCTCTGCAATGTCTCTCATGACGTGGAGCACACTTTTTTTTCCTGTTACAGAACTTGGAACCTTGTGGAGGGGCGTTCAGCTTTTATTAAGAATATAAAGAAAAGTAAGTGATATTAATTATAACCATCCTTTCAGAACCATTCATTATTATTTACTCATTCTAACAAAATCTTAAAAATATACAATATATTTACTATAGAATAATATACAATATATTTACTATAGAATTTTATCATTTTACTGATATATGTTAATATAAAAATTGTTTCTTTCAGATGCACACATTGTCCAGTGGTCTCCCAGTGGAGAGAAATATGTTGTTGTGATACATGACACGGTTGATGTGTACCAGCTGGAGACTGCAGCAGTAGTTGGTACAATTAATAACCCTAAGAGAATCTCTTCTGTACAGTTTATAACTGTAAGTTACACAAATTTAACTTGGTATCAGTGTTTCTAACTTTAGCAGTAGTTGTATTAATATGAATTTATAAAGGTCCATTTACAATTAACTCTTTAAAGGTATGGCCTTATCTATCAAGCACTCTTTATTTTTCACAAGTCCATAGTTCAAAGGGTGTTTTAATGTGCACAAAAGATGCTTTTTCCAGTCGGTGTAATGTGTTTCTATTCCAGTACTTTGAGTGCCTGATTTAGATAGGCTTCATTAATTTTTTTATCATGTGGGTTTTTTAATACTTATGAAATGTTCTTCAATGTTCGTTACTAATCAACAAAATATTCATAAGCCTTGTGCTGTTTTCTCTTTTATAGGATGCTCTTATTGCTGTGGCTGGGGATGAGGAAGTAATCAGACTTTATGATACAGCATCACAGAAATGTGTCTGCGAATTTAAAGCTCATGAAAACAGGTACAATAGGGACATGCTCACCTAAATGCGAGGGTAAAAGGCGAAATGTACCCTGGTGGTACTGTATTTGTTCCACTTATTTTCCCTTAAAGGGGTGGTTCGCCATCAAGTTAACTTAGCATGTTGTAGAATGCCCAGTTCAATGCAACTTTTCAGTTGGTCCTCATTATTTATTTTGATAGGTTTTTAAGTATTTGCAGTTTTCTTCTGACTTTCCAGCTTTCCAGTGGGGGTCACTGGCCATATCAAAAACAAATACTCTGTACGGCTACACATTTATTGTTATTGCTACTTTATATTACTCATTTTTCTATGCAGGCCCTCTCCTATTAATCTTAATGCATGGTTGCTAGGGTAATTTGGAAATTGCCATTGCAAACTGGAGAGCTGGTAAATAACTGGAAAACGACAAAATTTTACAAAATGCAAATTGGCTCAGAATATCACCCTCTGCATCATACTAAAAGTTCACTCAAAGGTAATCAACCCTTTTAAGCCAGTGGTTCATAAGAAAATAAACCAGGTGCTCGCTAAGGGTTCCCAGCCTGCACTGGGGACATAATCATGTACATCAAAAATCCAACTGCACACTTTAATTGTGAAAACAGTAAAACTGTTTATATGCGTCCGTCCCCCCAAAATTAAGGGGGTTGTTTATTAAAGTCTGAATGCTAAGAACTCAAATTTAGTTTTTTTTTTTTTGTTTTTTTTACTATAGAATCTGAATTTTCAGTGGGAAAAAAAATTGATTTATTTTACCCCAAGGCTGCAAAAAGTCTGCATCTGAAAATACTCCATCTTCAACCTGTCAAGGTCCTGTAGAAGTCATTGGCAGAGGTCATATTTGTAATTTGAAGATATTATTTTTAGTGCTGGGTTTCGTAAAATAATCGGAACATTTTGGGCTTTTTTGCTGATTTCAAGAAAAATTCAGACTTTTCAGGCTTCAAATCCAAAAAAAGTCAGAAACCTGTCCAATTCACAAACTGCCAGCAAACGTATACAGAAAGCTTTTAGCAATATGTTTATGACCAGCTTTACTCTACAAATATAATAATCATCTTTATACTGATAATATCATAATGTTATGCAAATGGATGTTTTCCAAAGAAATATCAAGACTCTTTGCTTCCTTTTGCTATCACCTCATGGCTTTCAAACTTGCCAGATGAAATAGCAGATTTTTCCCATCATTTAAAAATCTTAAAAGTCTTTAAGTCAAATGTACTTTTTTTGGCCCAGGTAACAATGATTGGATCATAGTTTTGGCTCATAAAGATCTGTTGGATTGAGGAGAGCATCAGCATGCCGATGCAGACCTTGTCCAATGGGATTTTCAAACCTGCCAATAAGTATTTGGAACATATTTCCAAATGACTGTCATGTTGACAGCTTTTATAGATATACATATGGCCAGCTTAACCTATTTATGTTAAAAAGTGTACAATAGCATCTAACCTCTAGTTTATCTTTTATCTTAGGGTGAAAAATCTTCATGTCATTGAACTGCAGGGAACTCATGTTGTTGTATCTTCATCAAGTGACGGTTATATTAAGATGTGGAGAATCGACATGGAAAAGGTTAGTTTCATAAAAACATGGATAAAGTCCCTAAAAGCTTATAAAAATAACTATCTATATCTTCTTGCAGGAATACCACAGTACTGAAAGAACAATTTATGGCATTCAGTATTCTGGATAATTGAAATTCCATGTGAATGTTCACCCATATTCTTCGTGTCTGTTTTATCTTTTATTTCTGCTTTGCATACTCAGGGTTAAATGAAAACAAACCAGTCACCATTTGCAATAACTTTATTTCCTTAATAAAAAAAGCTTACAAGTACTGTTCATTCATGAGCAAAATTTCACCATGTTTTGGTGATGTCCATTAAATCATACTGTTCTTTTTATGTAATATACTCTAAAGGTTGTCATACAAAAGTCAATAAAGGCTGCCAACTTAGCCCCTGCCTACAGGTTGAATAGGCAAGCTTAGTTATGGAGCCATCCTAAGGCCATTCTCAACCGATATCAGTACAGATATCTATTGGGTCCTCTACCAATGAGTCCCCCTAGTCCACAGGTGTAATTATTGGTCCTAAAGCTTGTATGGTAAACAGCCCCAAGCGTGTTCTCTCAAAGTCCAAAATAATTTCCTTGCAATTAAAAGGATGGTTCATGGTAACTTATTATGTTGTAGAATGCCCAATTCTATTGGTTTTCATTATTTATTTTTTATGGTTATTTGCCTTTTTCTTCTGACTCTTTCAGGTCCAGACTTCTCCATCATTGCTTTGTGAAGTCAGTACATCGGCTAGACTTACTTGTCTCTCAGCTTGGCTTCCCGGTGGCGTAGAAAAAAGCAACACAGCTGTCACTGCTTCAGCTGGTAAGCACTTTACACAGACTGTATAAGATGGCATCATTTTTGTATGTTTTTTTTTAAATTATTTTCACACTGACATCAGTTGTTTTCTTTTCATTTGATCCATGATTCCTGAGTGGTACTTTGAGTTAAAGCAGTATTACTGCAGTGCCATAATCATTTTATATCTCGGTGCCCATGGGAGCCTATGTATAGATAGCTCTGGTTATTCCTTGAACCCAGTAACAGAAATGTGTTTTTTGTTTTTTTTTTTTTAAATCTAAACACCATAGTTTTACAACAGTCCACCAATTATTCTAACCTGACAATCTAAGGAGCACTATGCAGTTGGGTTGCTGCACTCTAGCATAGAGAAAAATTTACAGCAAACTGACTGCTACTGCTGCTTCATAACTGCAGAGGTGGTAAGCTATTGCCACAAAAAATATGGGAATTTGAAAAGTTTTATCCCCAGGATATTGAGTACTATGTCTAACCAGCCACTTGCTGTTTTATCATATGAATGAGTAAAGAAAGTGTAGCCAGAGAGAGAAACTTTTTATATTTGCAGAGGGTCAGCAATCAAAATTGCAAACTGTAGAATAGAAATTAAAATAATTTTAAAAACCATTAGGAACTAATTAAAGAGACAAATAATAATGTTTTTTATAAAGGCAACAATGGGTTATAAAAAAATTTCTACTGATCTTGTAAAACTACATTAGCAGTGTCTGTGCTGATTTTCTTATCCTGTATTCCAGTGAAAGACTGTGACAGGCCAAAGAAGAAAAAGGCCCAAAATGAAACAACGGATAAGGATGCAAGTGAAACCCAAGTTGTACATAAAAAAAGGAAACCTGAAACTAAACAGAAGAAAAAGAAACCCAGTTAAATAACTAAATTCCTGTAATCATTTATTCTCTGTACATGTTTATTAAATAGTTGAAAAGTTAAGGGATAGTAATTTTTTTAATAAGCAATAACTTGCTAATGCAATATCATTATTTGAATACTGAATATCTGCGTTTGGTATCGCTAAAGGTATATCCTACTCTCTTTTTTGTTATGCAGCACACCCTTTTCATGCACACACCAAAACAAGCTAATTAAGAAATGTGCAACAGGCCCTATGGTGCTTGAAATGTTTTCTGCTGTTTAACCATTGGGCCAGACCTACTTGCCATTTTACTTCTCCTCAGGACACCACAGCAAAAGAACCCTTTCCACATTTTTCCCCTTTAAACTTCCCATCGCTTATGCAATCGTGGCACCTGGTCAAGGTTATTACAGCAGTTTCATTCACTTGAGAAAAAATTTATTTATGCTCCATTAATTTATTAGTCATCTAGTTCAACAGCTGAAATGCAGTGTCTGTATTTAATAAAATGGATGTTTTATATTTCCCATTGAATCACCTCACTTTTTTCCTAAGGTAGGCCTAAATAGTCATATATGGGTGGCACTGTCCAATGGGTTATGTTCTATAACAGGGGTACCCAACATTTTATTTTTACCTGTGAGCCACATTCAAATGTAAAAAAACAGGACTGTAATAGACACCTGTTTTTTCACAGAATGGATGACTTTACTAATTGAACTCCACATTGCTATTACTCTGAACAAGCTATTATTATTTAGAACAGTCAAAGGGATGACAATCAGGTGTGTGTGAGAGACCCTATTTTATTTAATGAATGGGGATCCAGCAAAGCCTGATCACACATACATCATATGGCTCTAACAAAGGAGGTGTCTGAAGACCGCAGAAAAAGAGTTGGCGATGCCCATAAAGCTGGAAAAGTTTACAAGACTATCTCTAAAGAGTTTGGACTCCACCAATCAACAGTCAGGCAGATTGTGTACAAATGGAGGAAATTCAAGTTTTGCTGCCGTACTCAGAAGTCGTCAACCATCATAGATAACTCCAACTGCAAGGCGTCTGAGAGGTTACAAAGGAACCCAGGGTAACTTCTAAGTATATGAAGGCCTGTCTCATGAGTCGAGTCCACCATCAGAACAACATTAAGCAGCAATGGAGTGTATGGCAGGGTAGCAAGGAGAAAGCCACTGCTCTCCCCTCAAAATATTGCTGACTGTCTACAGTTTGCTTGAGATGTGGACAAACCAGAAGGATAGTGGAAGAATGTTTTATGGATGAAGCTAAAATAGAACATTCGGGCTTAAATGAAGAGCGTAACATTCGGAGAAAGAAAAACACTGCATTTGAGCATAAGAACCTTATCCCCTCTGTGAAACATGGCAGTGGGAGTGTTCTGGTTTGGGCCTATTTTGCTGCATCTGGGCTTGGACAGCTTTCCATCATTGATGGGACAATGAATTCTGAACTAAACCTAATTCTAAATGAAAATGTGAGGACATCTGTCCATGTACTGAATATCAAGAGACAGTGGGTCATGCAGCAAGATGATCCTAAACACATTTACCAGAAAATAGTTAAAGATGAATAAAGTGAATATTCTGTAATGGCCTTGTCTAAGTCCTGACCTTAATCCAATTGAAATATTGTGGAAAGACCTAAAGCTAGTGGTTCCTATAAGGAAACTCACCAACACCCAAGATCTGAAGCTGTTCTGTATGGAAGAACGGGCTAAAATTCCTCTATGCGCAGGATTGATCAACAGTTCCCAAAACGGTTAGTAGCAGTTATTGCTGCACAAGGGGGTCACACCAAATTCACAATCACAGCAAGCAGGCAGGTGCCATTTTGTAGATGCGGTTATTAAAGGAGAAGGAAAGGCTAAAATTAAGTAAGCTATCAGAAAGGGCTATATACTGTAAATACACCAGTAAACCCTCAAAGTAGTGCTGCTCCTCTGTCAAAAGAAACACTGCATTTCTTTCCTTTTATTGTGTACACATGGGCTTCTGTATCAGACTTCCTGTTTTCAGCATAAACCTCCAGGGCAGGGCTTGAGCATGCTCAGTTTGCTCCTCTCCCCCCCCCCCCCGCTGTAATCTGAGCTGTAAGTGAGCAGGGAGAGACTCAGGCAGGACGTGATGTCACATCAAGTTTATATGGCACCTTCTATCCTAAACAAACAGAGAGTGTCTAGAGCTGTTTACTCAGGTATGGTAAAGCATTCTACAGAATAAATATATTGTTCTAGCTTGCACTATTGTGGCTAATCTGTTGCCAATAAACTGTCTTGGAGTTTTCCTTCTCCTTTAAAGCAAACATTTGCAAAAAAAAAAAAAAAAAAACACCCTGCAGTTCCCAACCTCATTCAAGAGTTATTTCCACCCACTGACTTTGATGTGTCAGTTGATATCAATTTATAAACTTCATTGATTTGACTACCATCCATGAACTGAATAATTTATATAATTTGCTCTGACTTATCTATAAATTGCCCCTGCAATAAATAAAGTGAATTATAAATAATGAATCAACTGGACTAGACTTCATCAATTTGTGTATATCCTGTATAGATTTCCCTGAAGGTATTAATAAAGTGCTTGTGCTCAAATGCTGTTGAAAATCAATTGATTAAAATGTGCTTATCAATTTATTGAAATATTAAAGATAAGAAATGGAATAAATAAACAGATTGCTTTTCGCTCTCTCCCTGGGACACCACAAACAGGAAGAAGGCAGGGCACCAAGGACTGCTGTCACTGAATTTACCTTTTCTATCTCATGAGGTTCTAACTTCCCTATAAGACCGCAAATGCTAGGCACCTTAGAACAAGAGGACAAGAAGATTTCAATGAAACAAAAGCACCAGTTCTACAAGACTCTATATAATTTGGAAATCGATAAGTCTGCAAAGTTAAAGGAGTGGTTCACCTTTAAGTTAACTTTGAGTATGTTATAGAACTGACAATCTTAAGCAACTTTCCCATTGGTTTTCATTATTTTTTTTTTATAATGATTTGCCTTTTTCTTCTCTTTCCAGCTTTCAAATGGGCGTCGCTGACCCCATCTAAAAAGCAGCTGCTTTGTTTGGCTACAGATTTATTGTTAGCTACTTTCTGTTACTCATATTTCTATTCAGTCCCTCTCCTATTCATATTCCAGTCTCTTATTCAAATCAATGAATAGTTGCTAGGGTAATTTGGTCCCTAACTACCAGATTGCTTAAAATGCAAATTGAAGAGCTGCTGAATAAAAAGCTAAATAACTCAAAAACTACAAATAAAAAATGAATTTGAAATTGTCTCAGTATCACTCTCTACATCATACTAAAAGGTGAACAACCCCTTTAAGATAATTAAGCGGCTCCTGCCTACCACTGGCTAAAGGCTGAAGGACAATAGAAGCAATATTTGGCTACATTTTGTACATGAAACACAGAAAGATATCACCAGTACTTTTGTCTAAACCATGCTGTGTCCAAAGTGTGGTACTAACACCATTTTTTTAATAATTCTTTTTAAAAGGAAGAAGGAAAGGCTTGCACCACTCGGGGGTGCCAAATGTTAGGCACCCCAACAGGGTTGTATTGACAACCCTGGGCCGGTGCTCCTCTCAGCAGAAAACAACACCAGCCGGGGGTTATACCAGTGAGCGATCCAATTTCCGTCTTCTTCCTTCTTCAAATTTCCCAGTGCAAACGCATGCGCAGCTGAACGAAATATATGACTTTTTAGTTTTAGTTCAGCTTCTCGTTCTACTGCGCACGCACAGCTGTGCGAAGGAGGAACACGGAAGAAGATTGCTCCGTGGTGCTCACTGGTATAACCCCGGGCCGATGCAGTTTTCCCCCATTTTTTGTAAGTCGATACAATCACTTGGGGTGCCGAACATTTGGCACCCCCAAGTGCTGCAGGCCTTTCATTCTCCTTTAAAGGCAAACCATGCACTGGAATCTCTCTCCTTTTTGCATAAAATTCATGTTTTTTTTTTCTAGCAGCTCCAGAATACGGGTTAGACCAAGCACTGGCACCTGGCTGTTTCTAGCAGCAGCTGACAATATCTTTCTGTGTTTCATGTTCTGACCCACGCATCACTAAAAGAATTTGTAACTCAAGGCAGGTGTTAATCCCAGTGCCACCTTACATTCATGAACCATGTATTTTGAACTAAGGGCTCTTACACACAGGCTTTTTTTCTGCGTTTAACACACATTTAAATGCAGGTTTGAGTGCAAATAAATGCATTCGCTAATTGATTCCATTCTATTCTGCCTGCCTATGAACTTTCTGAATTGCGTTTTACTCCATTTGCATTTCAGATGCAGCATGAACTTGACGCACATTCATCTGTCAATAGAATAGAGATTTGCATTTGGAATGGAAAAAAAATTGTTTAGCTGCGTCAAGAAAAAGCAGTTAGACGCAATATATGCGTGTTTTTGCACTCAGTGTGTGTTTGAAAAATGCAGAAGCAGACGCCTGTGTGCCCTTATGCAGCAAAGCACACAAGTATGAAGAGCTTCGACCTGTAGATAACCCTTTTGTTGGGTAGGGTGCTCAAACAGTGAAAGGATCACCTGCCTGTGATCCAGAACATATGTAGAAAACCAGGTACACTGTAGCACACCAGACGTGGAGATTTAGTGCATCAACATTTCTTTATTGGCCCCAAAAGTAGATACATGTAAGGCAACGTTTCGGACCCCACTGGGTCCTTTCTCAAGCAGGATATAATTCAGAACAAGACATTTTTCATGACAATTCTCTTCAATTCAAAAGTGTTTTTGGTTGGGTCACCAGCACGACAAATGATTTTGTGCAACCAAAAATTAAATGTCCCATGTGCGAATACCCTAAGCCCTCATACACATGGGGTTTCTTGATTCTTATGCGGTCCACTACATGGGAATGCATAAGATAACAGAGCTCATTTTTCTTCAGTTGTCCCTATACCTACAGCACAGTGCTGAACCTTTAATGTAAGGTTAAAAGCAACATGCAGCTTCTCATCTGTGTTCAGCAATGCTGGGTCCAAATGTATAACAACATTTAAGTTTTTCGATTCAGTTTAAGTGAATAAAATGGATTTGGCTGTTAACTTGGGTAAATCCCAAAACAGTTTCTTGGATCTGGAGGAAACTTAAATGGAAAACATCAAAATCCATCCTGCCTGCAGCCAGCTTAACCCATATCACAAGAATGCCAATACTAGACAAATAAGCACATGTACTGCAGAATTCCACTCATATTAGAATGTGGCCACTTGTTAGTACCAACAAGGATGCACCATACCTAAACACTATTACAATTTTGTATTAGTTGAGTGCAATCAACTGTCACACAGTTTTCAATGTCTTAAAGTCACAACTCTTTTAGTGTTTGGATTTGGTTCAGATGAACACCGGGGATTCTGCCAATTCTGCCACATAATGTTACGTGTTTGCTCCCCTTATGAACATCAAACATCTGCCCTAAAACACAAGGTCCCGGAACCCCCATCATAGAGGGACAGCTCTTCTTTGCAGTGGGCGGGGCATACGACGGGGGCGCCACACTGTTCCCAAGCAACGAAAAGCTCTAACGTGACGTTCGCTTCCTTTGTTGAGCTGTAGAGAAACAACTTGCAGCGGCTTCTTTCCCTCATACGCTTAGAACCATCATTTCTTCAACAAATATCTGTAAAGCCACAGGTTATAACCATAACTTCCGCAGTTCCCATACAGACAAGGCAGTGTGATACCAAGGGCCCACCAGAAAACATGATAAGAAGGGTCCACCAATCATTAGCGACCCTTTAAACATTTTCTTGTGTGTATGACCGTTCATTTTTACAACACAATATACTGGTGCTGGTTTTAAAAATGAAACTAAACTCACTGAGGCCTATGGGAAATATTTTATACAGAGATATCAAGGCAACCAGTGTGGCTGATTCCACAAAGACAGATTTAGGTCTAATGCTATTTATTGAATTGTGCCCCATGAGAGTAAAGAGCAATGCAGTGAATGCCCACAGGTTATGTGCAGAAAACAACCTAAACTCTAACTCGCTCTCTCTTTGTCCACCATGCATTTTACATTCAATATGAAATCAATATGGTTTACTTTCCCTTTGCCATTCACGGTGCAAATTCTTCCGGAGACACCTCCAGCCCAGCAGAATTAGCAGCTTCTCTGGATTTTACTTAATGTTAGGGCCAGACGATGTAACACAGTGAGGCAGAGAATCTGCTGCCCTGCTGTCAACTGTATACTAATTTTGTGCGAAAGGCAAAATGTCCTGTTTCAGCACCAAAATACACCGCAGAGTGGAAACACTGCTTCCAGGCGCAGGCAAAGCAGGAGCAGAAGAGCAGTGAGGCTGAGATCCGACATCATCTCACCCTAGCCTAAATGTGGCAATAAAGTTGGCTTCATTGTTTTCATTTATTTTTCCTTTTTTCAGACATTAGTTTTTAAATATACACTTTTTCACAAACTTTTTCATTAAGGAAAAAATGATGAATACTGGTGGGGATAACTGAAACATAAGAGCTGCAGCCCTGCAGAAGTTAGTTAAGAGTTAACAATCAGTGCTATAGAAAGGGTTAGCTGCATGGGCTTCCTCCAGCTATCTAACTAATTGCCACACAGATGCGGCCAAATTTTAAGATCACATTCAATTCAGGAAAACTCCCAATACCTGCACTTCCTTGCCTCCCCCTTTCCTTCTGCAATTCTGTTCCCCTTTTCTCTCCCCAAATTTATAAATCCTACTTCCTCTGCAATTTTAACTTCTAATCTTGTACATTTTGTTTTCCTTACTATTGAAATATCCCTTCTATACTCAGGGCCGTTTTAAGGCCTTGGTGGGCCCTTGGTAAAAAGCTAAGTGGTGGGCCCCCGATCCCCTGGAGTGTGTAAAGCCCACTTTTTGGCCACACCTCCTAAATACCACAACCATTTAAAAAACATAACAAAAAACATAACTAAGTCATGCCAGTATTAAATGGATAATCAAAATATTAACCACAGAACAGTATACTACAGAAAATGGATAATTAGCATATTAACCCTAGCTCTGAACTTGTGGAAGTGGAGCTCCCTGTTCATTAAAGGAGTTGCTCACCTTTAAAGGGGCAGCTCTAAGCAACTTTTCAATTGGTCTTCAATTTTTTTTATAGTTTTAATTATTTGCCTTTTTCTTCTGACGCTTTCTAGCTTTCAAATGGGGATGACCCCATCTAAATTCAAATGCTCTGTAAAGCTACAGATTTATTGTCATTGGTACTTACTCATCTTTCTTTTTAGGCCTCTCCTATTAATATTCAAGTCTCACTCAAATCAATGTATAGTTGCTCGGGTAATTTGGACCCTAACAACCAGATTCTTGGAACTGCAAACTGGAGAGCTGCTGAATAAAATAACTCAAAAAACACAAATAAAGAAAAAAAATATAAGTTAATTTAAAGGTGAAATTTAAAGGTGAACAACTCCTTTAATATAACTTTTATTATAATGTTGAAAGTGATATTCAGAGACAATTTGCAATTGGTTTTCATTTTTTATTATTTGTGACTTGTGTGTAATTCACACTGTGCATAATTCTTGCAAAGGCAACCATTCAGGCTTCAGTAAGTTTCCTATATTGGCAGCATTGTCTGTGCTTGTGCCAGATTGGCGCATCAGTGAGGTAGAAGAGGAAATTCCGAGAAAACATAAATCTGACTAAGGATTGGAACTGTGGACGTAAAGCAGCTTTAAATTAACTTTTCAGAGACAATTTGCAAGCACCATTTGTAGTATAAATATTTAGCTTTTTTCAACAGCTTCCCAGTTTGGCATTTTATCTTGATTGTTAAGGCTCTTACTCATGAGCGTTTTTACCTGCGCTCCCCTGCGTTCCGTTTTTCGGCGTTCAGCCGCAGGGGAGCACAGGAATAGATGCATTTAATTTTTTCAAATGGGGCTGTACTCACACAGGCGCATGTAGGCCCCGAACGCAGGTTGCGACACAACATGCTGCATTTTTCCTGCGTTCGGCGCCTACATGCGCCTGTCTGAGTACAGCCCCATTTGAAAAAATGAAATGCGTCTATTCCTGCGCTCCCCTGCGGCTGAACGCCGAAAAACGGAAAGCAGGGGAGCGCAGGTAAAAACGCTCATGAGAAAGAGCCCTTAAGGTCAAAATGAACCTAGCAATCAACCAGGTAGTTGTTTCAATGAGTGACTGTAATGTGAGTAGGAGAGACCTGAATAGAGAGATAAGTAGTAAAAAAATACCAAGAATAATATTTTTATGGGATGCCTGTCCTATAGTTAATGGACCCTATTTGAAAGCTCAGTCAGAAGAAAAAGGGAAATGTATTAAAAACTGTAAAAAAAAGAAAAGAAAAAAAAAAGAAAATGTCAGCTATAAGGTGAACTACAAGGTTAAAAATTAGAATTATTCCAAATGCATGCAGTTCAAAGTACATATAATGAATATGTAATCAGGCATAGCCAGCCTGGATGTAACTGGATTGATGACTGGATCACATTACACATCAATCAATTTATTCATTTAAAAACATCCACCTCTGAACTGTGTGTATGTGCAAATGCATTTTCTGTAGGGATGCACCGAATCCACTTTTTTGGATTCGGCCGAACCCCCGAATCCGAACCCTAATTTCATATGCAAATTAGGGATGGGAAGGGGAAAACACTTTTTACTTCCTTGTTTTCTGACAAAAAGTCACGCAATTTCCCTCCCTGGCCCTAATTTGCATATGCAAATTAGGATTCTGATTCGGTTCGGCCGGGCAGAAGGATTCGGCCGAATCCGAATCCTGCTGAAAAAGGCCGAATCCCGAACCGAATCCTGGATTCGGTGCATCCCTAATTTTCTGTTACACAGACATTATAATAATTATAAGATACATGTGCCCCCTGTACTTAAAGTTGTTCACCTTTACATTAACTTAAGTATGATGTAGACAGTGATATTCTGAGACAACTTGCAATTGGTTTTCATTTTTTATCTGCAGTTTATGAGTTCAGCTTTTTATTCAGCACCTTTAGTCTGGTTTCTAGGGTCCAAATTACCCTAGCAACCATGCATTGATTTGAATGAGAGACTGGAACATTAATAGGAGAGGGCCTGAATAGAAAGAGGAGTAATAAGTTACAAAAACAGAGCAATTGTTTTCAATGGGTCAGCGACCCCCATTTGAAAGTTGAAAAAGTCAAGTAAGAGGCAAATAATTATAAACATAAAAAGTGAGTTCATTGGCTTATAAAATAAGAGGCAAGCAATTCATGAGTCTTAGATCAGAAAAGGAAAATAGTATAGAGAGAGTTGTCCCAATAAAGATTCCTATCTGTTGAGATTTTCTATCCAGGCCCTGGGACAACAGACCAAGAGGAAACTGGATGTAAATATTGAAACTAAGGGTCTCTGGGGAGGTGAGATTGTGCCTCTGCCTATGAGAATTAGCAGTACTGTGTGACTGAGCTGCTGAGTATGATATACAGTGACTGACAAGTCTGACAACAATATAATATCAAGCAGAATTGAGCTCTCAGTTTGGCATCTCAGTTCTCAAATGAAGTCTATGGCAACAATTACATGTCAAGGGAAGACAGTCTGTGGCAAGATTAGCAGGGAGGAGATTGTCCACTTGCCGCTCTAATTAGGAATGGGGCTGGTGTGGATGTGCCTGGGCCTGGCTCAGCTGCTGACCCTGATATTGATAATGGGTTGAGTGCAGAGGACCTCTTGTAGTTGACTATATGCTGACCTGGGAGGACAGGGGAGTCGTGAGTGTGTGCTGTTGTGCAGGAGATTAGAGAAGGCTGGACTGGCCCCCAGGTGACCGTGACAGACAGACAGCAGGGTACTAGTGCCGCAGCCTACACGTCAGATTTGCAGCAGAAGCAACACAGGTGAGCGATGTGCCGCGTGTGACCCGCCAACGCTCCACAATTATCAGTGGCTCCCTCTGTGCAGACTGCGGCAGGCGGGGCTTCATCTCTGCTGATTTATACTATTCCCGCACTAGCCTGGCCACTTCACTGTAAGGGGAGTGTGAACGGGCTGCGAATGCAAGTGGATGATTGGAGGGGGGAGGGAGCCCACAGCACCAGAGGTACCAATTAAAAAAAGAAAAACTACAATAAAAATAAAATGACAAGTAAGCGGTGAGCCCTGGGCAGATGCCACTTATTAAAGCGGCCGTGTCTCTACTAACCTTTAGTGCAGGTTCCGTTAATGTGCTTCCTTCCTGCTTCCGCTCTCCGGTCTGTCGCTAACAACAATGTTCACTGTCACTTCTTTAATAACATCTTTAACAGCGCAGAGTGATCCTGAATCTTTCCATACAGCCCAAAACTTCAATCAGAGAAAAATGCAATTCAAAGCGGTTGTTCGTCATTTTTACTATCTGTCACCACAACAGAGGAAGAGGTATTCCCCGGTATCCCAGTACGACCCTGCAGCTTCCCATATTAGTCCAGCAAAACACTAGCACGCCGCAGCCCCACCAATGAGCGTGTCCCTGGGCGGAGCTTAACTCGTATCACAGCGGCTCCAGCTAAAAAGCAGAAGAGTATATTGGTGCTCAGAAAAGAAGAAATTAAAAATGTATGTCCCCGACAGTTCTATCAAATCCTCCTCCGGCCATAGGCAGAGGGTGAATTTTTTCTTTGGGAAGGCTAAAGTTGCCCATACACTAGACTTCCAATATCTAATATCAGATGTAGCAGATAAATATAACACCCTTTCTTCCTGTAGCTCCCTCTAATTTCAGTGGAAACCATGCAGAAGTGCAGATGTGTCCTTTTTTAAATTTACAGGGCGTAAAACCATTGTCACCTTCAAATTATATGATGTGAAAAGCAATGGGGATTGACACCACAGGCACATTATATACAGAGAGAGATACATAGGCATATTGCATAAAATTGTGACCGTGGGTACTAACATGTCAGGCACATTATATAATATTAGGGTTAGGATGCATCATTTTTGAATAAACTGGCAGTTATAATTATAAAGACCCCCAATACAGGATAAATGCAAAACTAATAATGTAGCAGAATAAATTAAGTGCTAATTTCACATATAATGCCCTCACACAAAGATTTTATGTGTGACCATATGCACATACATGATCACTGAAATACAATATAGGGTATTTTTCCTGACATAAATGTACAAATATATTCCTCTTTCCTTGCTTCCTATTGGTCTTTTTTTGTTGCATTTTGGCCTCACTCCTTCTAGTTCCTTTTCTCTACAGCAGTGCTGTCCAACTTTTGTGGTACCCAGACTTATGTTCCACAGACAGAGCAGGGTACATACAGGCAGAGTATGTCACACGCAGGCAGAGTATGTCACACACAGGAGCATAGGGAAGACAGAACAGAGCAGGAGACAGGAATCAGGACCAGTCTAATATGTACTACATACAGTGACACAGTGCTGGTGCCCCATTAGCATTTTGTATAAAGTGTGAACAAGTGAACAATTTGGGCAGTTTCAGTCTGGGTCTCAGGTAGAACAGTACAGGGGCTTTAGGATATAAACAATAGAGGTGTCACAGGTGTGAACAATACAGGGGATTAGTCTGAATTTGAGGTTTAGACAAAACAGGGGCCAGTTTATCTCTGTAGTGATACCTTTTAAATCTTACATATGGTAATCAGACACAGCAGGTAGGTGGGGGGTCACATAATGGGGGGTCGTGGGCTGCCAGTTGGACATCCCTGCTCTGCAGTATAAGCCTCTTCCATTTAGAATTATGTTCTTCCATTTATTACTAGTTTGTTACTCTCAACTCGTTCCTCATTCTCTTCTATTTTTCATGTTTGTCTTCACTTTGTTCCCTTCCAGCCTGCATTTTTTTCTCCCACTCCTCTTTTTGCTCTCATGCACTGTATTAAAAGGGTTGTTCCCCTTTAGTTAATTTTTAGTATGACATAGGCAGAGCTATTCTGAGACATTTGCACTTGGTTTTAATTTTGTATTATTTGTGTTTTTTGAGTTATTTAGCTTTTTATTCAGCAGCTCGCCAGTTTGCAATTTCAGCCATCTGGTTACTAGGGTCCTAATTACCCTAGCAACCAATCATTGATTTCAAAAAGAGACTGGAGTATGAATAGGAGAGGCCTGAATAGAAAGACGAGTAATAGAAAGCAGTAATAACAATAAATGTGAAGCATTCCAGGCCATTAATTTTGGTCACTGACCCCCTATTTGAAAGCTGGAAAGAGTCAGAAGAAGAAGAAGAAAAATTAATAAAAAAAATAAACAATGAAAACCAATTGAAACGTTGCTTGGAATTGGCCATCCTATAGCATACTAAAAGTTAACTTAAGGTGAACCACCTTTATTTAATGCACCTTCTTTCTTGTTACCTTCACCCCTGTGTTTTAACCCTTTTAGTTAAATTTGTTTCCCAGCCATGCAGTGTCATAAGGACTCCCCCTGAACAAACACAAAATGAACAAAACAAAGAAAATAATAAGGAAAAACTGTGTTGACACCAACCTGAAAAGCACAATTTTGTTTTTCAGGTGAAAGGGTTAATGTGAGACTGAGACAAGGGTGAGTGAGGTATGATTGATGCTATAGCAGTTTCATTTCAGCTAGTAAAGCAGTTGATTTAAGTTGACCTCAGCCCTCAAAAAATCTGTACAGTACCTGTGTATGAGGGGACAAAAGCTGCTGGAAATATTCACAGGAGGTGATAAAAGCGGGTAAAGTTTACAAATGTTTCTTAACTGCAGGGCCTTCTCTTGTACTGTGACTGGTTTGTAGTGTTTCCTCAGGCACGCCCACTTCTGCTTGCTTACTGGTACATTTTACAGTCTGTAAGAAGATCTGCGCTCTGATTGGAGAAGCTTCAAGGCAAAAGCTCCTATCAGAGTGCTGCTGGATTCTATAGCAACCGAGCTTGTCAGCAAGAACGGAGTTTTCTCCCTGTATTTAACTAGCGAAATTCAGTAAGGGAAACTTTCTTTTTTCTTTTCTTTGAGATGTTAGGCAGGTTTGGGGAGGCTTAGCCTCCCCAAGCCTTAATGAAAATCTGCCTATGCTCCTCCCACGCAAACTCCTGCAGTGCCAGGGAATTCATGTCAGCGCTGGGGCAGGAGTGCCGTTCCCTGGTGCAGCAACCACACTCAGACACTTGTTGGATTCACTGCAGGTAGCCAATGAGAATTCAGGGTACTACTCCCTTATGTCTGTCCAATCAGAGGCTGGAGTACGTGTTACGCACCAGGACTCTACTGTTAGTGACATGAAAGATTCCTATCCCGCTGTCAGACTCTATGGTACAGGTGTAACTAAGGGAGACCGTTCTTAGCTCAGGCTGTAATCTCAGCACGTGCCCCATGCAATGGCAAAGCAGTGATTAGTAAGTAACTGCACGTCACGCTGCTGCTTTTGCATTTCTTACGCCATGGAGTTGTGAGGAAAACGTGATGCGGCTGCCTACATCCATCTCCAGGAGCCGAGACGAGTAGCTGAGGAACATGTGGAAATGTCCCTGAGCCATCGCGCCGAATGACAGGAAGTAGCACTTAATTATTTCACTAATTGCACTTGTTGCGCTGAGTTAGTCTGGTAGGGTATCGGCAATAGATGCAGACACTGGCAGTGGCCTCACTACTTCCCCAGGGGACTCTGTGAAAAGTTAGTACCGGGCTCCCCTCACACCCCCGGGCCAGCTAACCCCGCCCCCGTATCATCACCACTTCTTCCTCCGTCTCTCCCGTCGGTCCCGTCCCTTTTATACTTCAAATTTGGGTGGTGTTATCTGAGACCAGCGACCTGTATTGCTGTCCTGTCAGTGTCTGCTCACCGCCGCTGAGAAATGTCTGTGAATGATCAATGTCAATTGATCAATGATCAATGTCTGGCATGACAACCATTGGTGGATATTTTTTTAACCCTCTGAAAGATTCATGTCAAATGTTCTGTCATTCCCATAAAGCTATACAAGGATTATAAAGTAACAGGCTGGCTGTCAGGGAGTGCTGCCGGGAGTTGTGAAGGGGTCAAAGATCGTGGGGCCAAATTGTCATTATTGCTGAACAATATCTGAAGTGTTTGATAATATATGTGCAAATGTATCATTATTAGTCAATATGGTTTGTGCTGCAGGAAGGGGGGAAGCCTGAGGTATCCAAGTATTTAAACGCTAGAGAAACACACACAGACATGATCACATGACCCAGATAACTGCCGTTTTTCTGTCAGTTAGGTGAGCCGATCAGCCGAAGAACAGGTGATTTTCTCTGCAGCTTTGGACCTGACACATCAAAAATTGGAAAAAGGAGATGAAAGAGAGAAGATGACAAAGGTAGGGAACAAGGGGAAAACACTGGGTAGAAAAGAGAGGTCTCTGTAAAAAAAATCATGAAAGCAGAAGAGCAGGCAGGAGAGGGAAGCAGGTTAAAAGACAATTTTAAATGCTGATTTCATGCTTATGGTGATTTTTTTCTGTTTGTTTTTAAATCTTGTAACTTAACTCTATTGTGAGTTTGCGGCAGCTCTTTTGACAACATATGTTTTGAGAATAGTTTTTTTTCCCATTTTCTGGGGTAAATCTTGATTTAGCAGAAGGGTTGTTTGACTAACTAAATACGTAAAGCATATAAACCATAGAGTTCTTGCTGTTACACCATTACATTTGTCAGAGAAATGTGAGAATCCAGCAAATAGGCAGATTTGCAATTATGTATGCTGGTACATATGTCCATGCGTTGTTATCATGGGATGTTGTATGCAAAGTCAAGTGACAGTTTATAACTGCCACAGAGCTGCCATATTGAGTAGGTGAATGAACAGTGTAAGAGAGAATCCTCGCAAACAAAATTGTTTTAGCTAATTTGGGCCCATGGCCTCAATCCTTGATAAAAGAGATGGAAAATAATGGAAATATAAGGTTTTGTAAGAAGAGCAAGATATTTTGCAAACCTCTAGAAGATATGAATGGACAGGGGTGTGAAGCAAGTAAGTTGCAATTTTAAAAAGCTGATTTTTTTGCATTTGGTAATTTTTTTTTGATTCTTATTAATTAACTTTGTTGTGTATTGTGAAGATCCAGCAAATTGGCACATTTTCAATTATGTATACTGGTACATATGTCCATGCGTTATTATCATGGGATGTTGTAGGCAAAGTATAGTGACAGTTTATAACTGCCACAGAGCTGCCATATTGAGTAGGTGAGTGAACAGTGTAAAGCTCCCCATAGACGCGACGATTCTTCTTGCCGAACGACCGATTTTAGGGAAGCCCGACCAATCCTTCGAAATAATCGTGCGGTTAGTGGTATTCGAACGATCGTACATCTTACGATTTTTCGCCCGACATCTGTCGGGAAATTGATCGGCCAGGTCAAAAAATCTTTGTCGGTCCCAGTGCAATCTATCTATGTTTGCAGGGCCAAGCAGGCAGCTCCCCTTTGTTTTCCTGGTAAATTGGTCTTTTTAGTTGATGGTAAATTTGTACGATCGTACGATCGTTCTGAGAAGATCGTGGTCTCACGATCAGGATCTGATCTTTTAAAAATCTCAACATCTATGGCCAGCTTAAGAGAGACTCCTCGCAAACAAAATTGTTTTAGCTAATTTGGGCCCATGGCCTGAAACCTTACTAAAATAGATAGAAAAGAATGGGAAAAAAAAGGTTTTGTAAGAATAGCAAGATATTTTGCAAACATTTAGAAGATATCAATGGGCAGGGGTGTGAAGCAATTAAGTTGCAATTTTAAAAAGCAGATTTTTTTGCATTTGGTAATTTTTTTTGCTTCTTATCAATTAACTTTACTCCAAATGTGATGGTGTGACAGCAAGAACTCTATGGTTTATAAGCTTTACGTATATATATTGTTTTATTGTTGTAAGTAAGCGATAGTGTTATGTTTTTCTGTTTATTGTGCTTTATGCATTGGAGAATTGATTTGTATTGGCTTATATAGATGGACAGTTGAATTGCTGGGTCCTTTGCAGGGGATGGCATAGTCACCCAAAAAAGAGGTCCTTGTTGTAAAGTTATTTAGTGGGCGTGTAGGGTAGAGCTCTGAGGATGTGACCCCTAGCAACAAAAAAGGGGTAAGGATTCCCTTTGTGTCCTCTGGATTGTCAGTATATATATATATATATATATATATATATATATATATATATATATATATGTATATATATATATATATGTATATATATATATGTATATGGTCATTGATTTCTATTCATTATTGTCGAACTGTATGGTTATTGATTTGAATTGGTATTATTGTAAACTAAGTATATATATATATATATATATATATATATATATATATATCTATATATATATATATATATATATATATATATATATATATATATATATATATATAAATGTCCGGATAGTACCTGCACACTTTACCTTTACTTTTCTCTGTGGGTGCTTTGGTCAAAGTAATGTATGTCCTTCAAAATGGACCAGCACACCAAGTTTTCAAGTGTTCAAATTTCCTTTATTGCCATAACACTCTTGCATCCAACGTTTCGGCCCGCATTGGGGCCTTTATCAACGTTGGATGCACGAGTGCTATGGCAATAAAGGAAATTTGAACACTTGAAAACTTGGTGTGCTGGTCCATTTTGAAGGATATATATTTATATATATATATATATATATATATATATATATATATATCTATATCTATATAGTCCTTGTGTTTTCTCCGCACTCCAAACAATGGCAAGTGACCCAGGTGCTACCCGTAGTGAAATAGATAAATATATAGATGTAAATGGGTGCACATCAGGAACGTTTAAGGCAAGGTTACTTAAAAGTTAAACATACTAGGCCTGTTTTTAAATATTTCAATAAAGTATGTTTAACTTTTAAGTAACCTTGCCTTAAACGTTCCTGGTGTGCACCCATTTACATCTATATATTTATAAAAAAAAAAAATATATATATATATATATATATATATATATATATATATATATATATATATGTATGTATTCATCCATCTATATACACTCTACAGATATGTATTCATCCATCTATATACACTCTACAGATATATCTTCATCCATCTATATACACTCTACAGATATATCTTCATCCATCTATATACACTCTACAGATATATCTTCATCCATCTATATACACTCTACAGATATATATATTCATCCATCTATATACACTCTTCAGATATATATTCATTCGTCTATATACACTCTACAGATATATATATTCATCCATCTATATACACTCTACAGATATATATATTCATCCATCTATATACACTTTACATATATATATATATATATATATATATATATATTAATCCATCTATATACACTCTACAGATATATTTTCATCCATCTATATATACTCTACAGATATATATTCATAGTTACATAGTTACATAGTTACATAGTTAAATTTGGTTGAAAAAAGACAAGGTCCATCAAGTTCAACCCCTCCAAATGAAAACCCTGCATCCATACATACACCCCTCTCTACTTTTAATTAAATTCTATATACCCATACTAACTATAGAGCTTAGTATCACAATAGCCTTTGGTATTATTATTAAGATATTCATCCATCTATATACACTCTTCAGATTTATATTCATCCATCTATATACACTCTACAGATATATATTCATCCATCTATATACACTCTACAGATATATATTCATCCATCTATATACACTCTACAGATATATATATATATATATATATATATATATATATTCATCCATCTATATACACTCTACAGATATATATATGCATCCATCTATATATACTCTTCAGATATGTATTCATCCATCTATATACACTCTACAGATATGTATTCATCCATCTATATACACTCTACAGATATGTATTCATCCATCTATATACACTCTACAGATATATATATATTCATCCATCTATATACACTCTACAGATATATATATATATATATATTCATCCATCTATATACACTCTACAGATATATATTCATCCATCTATATACACTCTACAGATATATATTCATCCATCTATATACACTCTATAGATATATATATATATATATTCATCCATCTATATACACTCTACAGATATATATATTCATCCATCTATATACACTCTTCAGATATTTATTCATCCATCTATATACACTCTACAGATATGTATTCATCCATCTATATACACTCTACAGATATATATATTCATCCATCTATATACACTCTACTGATATATATTCATCCATCTATATACACTCTACAGATATATATTCATCCATATATATACACTCTATAGATATGTATTCATCCATTTATATACACTCTTCAGATTTATATTCATCCATCTATATACACTCTACAGATATGTATTCATCCATCTATATACACTCTACAGATATTTATTCATCCATTTATATACACTCTACAGATATATCTATTCATCCATCTATATCTATGTCAGCATTGAGTATTTACGTAAGCAGTGGGAGTGTGTTTTTCACGTTTTTTTGTAGCAGTAATAGAGCCTCCTCTTCGTAGGACTAGTACATTATCAAAGATTGTATGTCTGAATTGGGAGAGAGTATGTTTCATTTTAAGCTAATGCTTATATACAGGTTGATCAGCCTTTCCTGTGGCCAAAGCATTCATGATTGCAAAACTGTGATTGTTCATCCACTCCCGATAGGTCGTGGAGGCTTTTCTACATAGTGTAATCCACATGGGCATGAAGATATATACTGTATACAACATGATCAGTGGTGCATGTAACTCTATGTTGGATTCTGTATTTCACACCCATCCACAGATGTGAGAAGTGAGTGCCTTGTAACACCCCACCACATGTGATGCAATTGGCACATATATAGTATCTAGGCTTCAAAGGTCTATCCAACCAGATTCTGCTCTTCTTAGGGTTATAGGTTACGTCCTCTTTTTCATACCATCGGTGGGTCCTTTTTGCTACATAAGGTTAAATAATCATTAATATTAATGATCTACCACCGGTTCTTCAGCCCTCTTTTGACCTGGAAACTGGCATGAGTAAAATAAATTTAGTATTTTGTTTTATTTGTCCTCTGCTGCTGTTATAGATCTTCATGAGTGTATATTTTGGCTCTTTCCAGCTGACTTTTAATCAAGTTTGTGGAATAACCCCTGGAAGTGTATTGGACACCACACATTTACTAACTCTCTTGAATGGACTGGTCATCCCACCGGGGTCTTTGTTGGTAACCATGGATGTATCTAGTCTCTACACTGTGATTCCCCATGGGAGTGGGATTGCGGCTTGTAGAGATGCACTGACAGACATGCATCAGGGCTTACCACCGATGGCATTTTATTTAGCCCTACTTTTTTTATCTTCAAAGATGGTTTCTATTTACAAACATCCAGGACCGTGATGGGCATGCCTGGTGTATATTGATGGATGGATGAATACATTATATATATATATATATATATATATATATATATATATATATATATATATATATATATATATATATATATATATATACACACACACATATATCTGTAGAGTGTTTATAGATGGATGTATATATATATGTAGAGTGTATTTAGATGGATAAATATATATATATATCTGTAGAGTATATATAGATGGATGAATATATATATATATATATATCTGTAGAGTGTATATAGATGGATGAATATATATCTGTAGAGTGTATATATAGATGGATGAATATATATCTGTAGAGTGTGTATAGATGGATGGATATATATCTGTAGAGTGTATATAGATGGATGAATATATATCTGTAGAGTGTATATAGATGGATGAATATCTATATCTGCAGAGTGTATATAGATGGATGAATATCTATATCTGTAGAGTGTATATAGATGGATGAATATCTATATCTGTAGAGTGTATATAGATGTATGAATATCTATATCTGTAGAGTGTATATAGATGGATGAATATATATCTGTAGAGTGTATATAGATGTATGAATATCTATATCTGTAGAGTGTATATAGATGGATGAATATATATCTGTAGAGTGTATATAGATGGATGAATATATATATATGTAGAGTGTATGTAGATGGATGAATATATATATCTGTAGAGTGTATATAGATGGATGAATACACATCTTTAGAGTGTATATAGATGGATGAATACATATCTGTAGAGTGCATATAGATGGCTGAATACATATCTGTAGAGTGTATATAGATGGATGAATACATATCTGAAGAGTATATATAGATGGATGAATACATATCTGTAGAGTGTAAATAGATGGATGAATATATATCTGTAGAGTGTATATAGATGGATGAATACATATCTTTAGAGTGTATATAGATGGATAAATATGTATCTGTAGAGTGTATATAGATGGATGAATATCTATATCTGTAGAGTTTATATAAATGGATGAATATATATCTGTAGAGTGTATATAGATGGATGAATATATATCTGAAGAGTGTATATAGATGGATGAATATATATCTGTAGATTGTATATAGATGGATGAATATATATCAATAGAGTCTATATAGATGGATGAATATATATCTGTAGAGTGTATATAGATTGATGAATATATATCTGCAGAGTGTATATAGATTGTTAAATACATATCTGTAGAGTGCATATAGATGGCTGAATACATATCTGTAGAGTGTATATAGAAGGATGAATACATATCTGAAGAGTATATATAGATAGATGAATACATATCTGTTGAGTGTATATAGATGGATGAATATATATCTGTAGAGTGTATATAGATGGATGAATATCTATATCTGCAGAGTGTATATAGATGGATGAATATCTATATCTGTAGAGTGTATATAGATGGATGAATATCTATATCTGTAGAGTGTATATAGATGGATGAATATATGTCTATAGAGTGTATATAGATGTATGAATGTATGTCTGTAAAGTGTATTTAGATGAATGAATATATATATCTGTAGAGTGTATATAGACGGATGAATATATATATCTGTAGAGTGTATATAGATGGATGAATACATATCTGTAGAGTGTATATAGATGGATGAATACATATCTGAAGAGTATATATAGATGGATGAATACATATCTGGAGAGTATATATAGATGGATGAATACATATCTGTAGAGTGTATATAGATGGATGAATATATATCTGTAGAGTGTATATAGATGCATGCATACATATCTTAAGAGTGTATATAGATGGATGAATATCTATATCTGCAGAGTGTATATAGATGGATGAATATCTATATCTGTAGAGTGTATATAGATGGATGAATATCTATATCTGTAGAGTGTATATAGATGTATGAATATCTATATCTGTAGAGTGTATATAGATGGATGAATATATATCTGTAGAGTGTATATAGATGGATGAATATATGTCTATATAGTGTATATAGATGGATGAATACATATCTGTAGAGTGTATATAAATGGATGAATACATATCTGCAGAGTGTATATAGATAGCTGAATACATATCTGTAGAGTGTATATAGATGGATGAATATATATCTGTAGAGTGTATATAGATGGATGAATATATATATATATATATATCTATATCTGTAGAGTGTATATAGATGGATGAATATATGTCTATAGAGTGTATATAGATGGATGAATACATATCTGTAGAGTGTATATAGATGGATGAATACATATCTGTAGATTGTATATAGATGGATGAATATATATCTGTAGAGTGTATATAGATGGATGAATATATATATATCTGGAGTGTATATAGATGGATGAATATATATCTGTAGAGTGTATATAGATGGCTGAATACATATCTGTAGAGTGTATATAGATGGATGAATATATATATCTGGAGTGTATATAGATGGATGAATATATTTATATATATATATATATATATATCTATAGAGTGTATATAGATGGATGAATATATATATATATATATATATATATATATATATATATATATATATATATATCTGTAGAGTGTATATAGATGGATGAATATATATATATATATATGTGTATATCTGTAGAGTGTATATAGATGGATGAATATATATCTGTAGAGTGTATATAGATGGATGAATATATATCTGTAGAGTGTATATAGATGGATGAATAAATGTCTATAGAATGTATATAGATGCATGAATATATATATCTGTAGAGTGTATATAGATGGATGAATATATATATATATCTGTAGAGTGTATATAGATGGATGAATATTCATATCTGTAAAGTTTATATAGATGGATGAATACATATCTGTAGAGTGTATATCGATGGATGAATACATATCTGCAGAGTGTATATCGATGGCTGAATATATGTCTTTAGAGTTTATATAGATGGATGAATATATCTGAAGAGTGTATACAGATGGATGAATATATATATATATATATATATATACATATCTGTAGAGTGTATATAGATGGATGAATATATATCTTTAGAGTGTATATAGATGGATGAATACATATCTTTAGAGTTTATATAGATGGATGAATATATCTGTAGAGTGTATATAGATGGATGAATACATATCTGTAGAGTGTATAAAGATGGCTGAATACATATCTTTAGAGTTAATATAGATGGATGAATATATATATCTGAAGAGTGTATATAGATGGATGAATATACATATCTGTAGAGTGTATATAGATGGATGAATATATATCTGTAGAGTGTATATAGATGGATGAATATATATATATATATCTGTAGAGTGTATATAGATGGATGAATATATGTCTATAGAGTGTATATAGATGGATGAATACATATCTGTAGAGTGTATATAAATGGATGAATACATATCTGCAGAGTGTATATAGATAGCTGAATACATATCTGTAGAGTGTATATAGATGGATGAATATATATCTGTAGAGTGTATATAGTTGATTGAATATATATATATATATATATATATATATATATATATCTATATCTGTAGAGTGTATATAGATGGATGAATATATGTCTATAGAGTGTATATAGATGGATGAATACATATCTGTAGAGTGTATATAGATGGATGAATATATATCTGTAGAGTGTATATAGATGGATGAATATATATATATCTGGAGTGTATATAGATGGATGAATATATATCTGTAGAGTGTATATAGATGGCTGAATACATATCTGTAGAGTGTATATAGATGGATGAATATATATATCTGGACTGTATATAGATGGATGAATATATATATATATATATATATATATATATATATATATATATATATATCTGTAGAGTGTATATAGATGGATGAATATATATATATATATATGTGTATATCTGTAGAGTGTATATAGATGGATGAATATATATCTGTAGAGTGTATATAGATGGATGAATAAATGTCTATAGAATGTATATAGATGGATGAATATATATATCTGTAGAGTGTATATAGATGGATGAATATATATCTGAAGAGTGTATATAGATGGCTGAATACATATCTGTAGAGTGTATATAGATGGATGAATATATATATATATCTGTAGAGTGTATATAGATGGATGAATATTCATATCTGTAAAGTTTATATAGATGGATGAATGCATATCTTTAGAGTGTATATAGATGGATGAATAAATATCTGTAGAGTGTATATCGATGGATGAATACATATCTGTAGAGTGTATATAGATGGCTGAATACATATCTTTAGAGTGTATATAGATGGATGAATATACATATCTGTAGAGTGTATATAGATGGATGAATACATATCTGCAGAGTGTATATAAATGGATGAATACATATCTGCAGAGTGTATATAGATAGCTGAATACATATCTCTAGAGTGTATATAGATGGATGAATATATATATATATTTCTGTAGAGTGTATATAGATGGATGAATATACATATCTGTAGAGTGTATATAGATGGATGAATACATATCTGCAGAGTGTATATAAATGGATGAATACATATCTGCAGAGTGTATATAGATAGCTGAATACATATCTCTAGAGTGTATATAGATGGATGAATATATATATATATATATCTGTAGAGTGTATATAGATGGATGAATATACATATCTGTAGAGTGTATATAGATGGATGAATACATATCTGCAGAGTGTATATAAATGGATGAATACATATCTGCAGAGTGTATATAGATAGCTGAATACATATCTGTAGAGTGTATATAGATGGATGGATATATATATGTAAAGTGTATATAGATGGATGAATACATATCTGTAGAGTGTATATCGATGGATGAATACATATCTTTAGAGTGTATATAGTTGGATGAATATATCTGAAGAGTGTATATAGATGGATGAATACATATCTGTAGAGTGTATATAGATGGATGAATATATATCTGAAGAGTGTATATAGATGGATGAATAAATATCTGTAGAGTGTATATCGATGGATGAATACATATCTGTAGAGTGTATATAGATGGCTGAATACATATCTTTAGAGTTTATATAGATGGATCAATATATATATATATATATATATCTGAAGAGTGTATATAGATGGATGAATATATATATATATCTGTAGAGTGTATATAGATGGATGAATATACATATCTGTAGAGTGTATATAGATGGATGTATACATATCTGTAGAGTGTATATCGATGGATGAATACATATCTGTAGAGTTTATATAGATGGCTGAATACATGTCTTTAGAGTTTATATAGATGTATGAATATATATATATATCTGAAGAGTGTATGTAGATGGATGAATAAATATCTGTAGAGTGTATATCGATGGATGAATACATATCTGTAGAGTGTATATAGATGGCTGAATACATATCTTTAGAGTGTATATAGATGGATGAATATACATATCTGTAGAGTGTATATAGATGGATGAATATACATATCTGTAGAGTGTATATAGATGGATGAATACATATCTGCAGAGTGTATATAGATGGATGAATACATATCTTTAGAGTGTATATAGATGGATGTATACATATCTGTAGAGTGTATATCGATGGATGAATACATATCTGTAGAGTGTATATAGATGGCTGAATACATGTCTTTAGAGTTTATATAGATGTATGAATATATATATATATATCTGAAGAGTGTATGTAGATGGATGAATAAATATCTGTAGAGTGTATATAGATGGATGAATATACATATCTGTAGAGTGTATATAGATGGCTGAATACATATCTGTAGAGTGTATATAGATGGATGAATATATATATATATCTGTAGAGTGTATATAGATGGATGAATAAATGTCTATAGAATGTATATAGATGCATGAATATATATATCTGTAGAGTGTATATAGATGGATGAATATATATCTGAAGAGTGTATATAGATGGCTGAATACATATCTCTAGAGTGTATATAGATGGATGAATATATATATATATATATATCTGTAGAGTGTATATAGATGGATGAATATTCATATCTGTAAAGTTTATATAGATGGATGAATACATATCTTTAGAGTGTATATAGATGGATGAATAAATATCTGTAGAGTGTATATCGATGGATGAATACATATCTGTAGAGTGTATATCGATGGCTGAATATATATCTTTAGAGTTTATATAGATGGATGAATATATCTGAAGAGTGTATATAGTTGGATGAATATATATATATATATACATATCTGTAGAGTGTATATAGATGGATGAATATATATCTTTAGAGTGTATATAGATGGATGAATACATATCTTTAGAGTTTATAAAGATGGATGAATATATCTGTAGAGTGTATATAGATGGATGAATAAATATCTGTAGAGTGTATATCGATGGATGAATACATATCTGTAGAGTGTATATCGATGGCTGAATATATATCTTTAGAGTTTATATAGATGGATGAATATATCTGAAGAGTGTATATAGATGGATGAATATATATATATATATACATATCTGTAGAGTGTATATAGATGGATGAATATATACCTTTAGAGTGTATATAGATGGCTGAATACATATCTTTAGAGTTTATATAGATGGATGAATATATATATCTGAAGAGTGTATATAGATGGATGAATATATATGTATATCTGTAGAGTGTATATAGATGGATGAATATACATATCTGTAGAGTGTATATAGATGGATGAATATATATCTGTAGAGTGTATATAGATGGATGAATATATGTCTATAGAGTGTATATAGATGGATGAATACATATCTGTAGAGTGTATATAAATGGATGAATACATATCTGCAGAGTGTATATAGATAGCTGAATACATATCTGTAGAGTGTATATAGATGGATGAATATATATCTGTAGAGTGTATATAGATGGATGAATATATATATATATATATATATATATATCTGTAGAGTGTATATAGATGGATGAATATATGTCTATAGAGTGTATATAGATGGATGAATACATATCTGTAGAGTGTATATTGATGGATGAATACATATCTGTAGAGTGTATATAGATGGATGAATATATATATATCTGGAGTCTATATAGATGGATGAATATATATCTGTAGAGTGTATATAGATGGCTGAATACATATCTGTAGAGTGTATATAGATGGATGAATATATATATCTGGAGTGTATATAGATGGATGAATATATATATATATATATATCTGTAGAGTGTATATAGATGGATGAATATATATATATATATATATATATATATATATATGTGTATATCTGTAGAGTGTATATAGATGGATGAATATATATCTGTAGAGTGTATATAGATGGATGAATATATATCTGTAGAGTGTATATAGATGGATGAATAAATGTCTATAGAATGTATATAGATGCATGAATATATATATCTGTAGAGTGTATATAGATGGATGAATATATATCTGAAGAGTGTATATAGATGGCTGAATACATATCTGTAGAGTGTATATAGATGGATGAATATATATATATATCTGTAGAGTGTATATAGATGGATGAATATTCATATCTGTAAAGTTTATATAGATGGATGAATACATATCTTTAGAGTGTATATAGATGGATGAATAAATATCTGTAGAGTGTATATCGATGGATGAATACATATCTGTAGAGTGTATATAGATGGCTGAATATATATCTTTAGAGTTTATATAGATGGATGAATATATCTGAAGAGTGTATATAGTTGGATGAATATATATATATATATATACATATCTGTAGAGTGTATATAGATGGATGAATATATATCTTTAGAGTGTATATAGATGGATGAATACATATCTTTAGAGTTTATAAAGATGGATGAATATATCTGTAGAGTGTATATAGATGGATGAATAAATATCTGTAGAGTGTATATCGATGGATGAATACATATCTGTAGAGTGTATATCGATGGCTGAATATATATCTTTAGAGTTTATATAGATGGATGAATATATCTGAAGAGTGTATATAGATGGATGAATATATATATATATATACATATCTGTAGAGTGTATATAGATGGATGAATATATATCTTTAGAGTGTATATAGATGGCTGAATACATATCTTTAGAGTTTATATAGATGGATGAATATATATATCTGAAGAGTGTATATAGATGGATGAATATATATGTATATCTGTAGAGTGTATATAGATGGATGAATATACATATCTGTAGAGTGTATATAGATGGATGAATATATATCTGTAGAGTGTATATAGATGGATGAATATATGTCTATAGAGTGTATATAGATGGATGAATACATATCTGTAGAGTGTATATAAATGGATGAATACATATCTGCAGAGTGTATATAGATAGCTGAATACATATCTGTAGAGTGTATATAGATGGATGAATATATATCTGTAGAGTGTATATAGATGGATGAATATATATATATATATATATATATATATCTGTAGAGTGTATATAGATGGATGAATATATGTCTATAGAGTGTATATAGATGGATGAATACATATCTGTAGAGTGTATATTGATGGATGAATACATATCTGTAGAGTGTATATAGATGGATGAATATATATATATCTGGAGTCTATATAGATGGATGAATATATATCTGTAGAGTGTATATAGATGGCTGAATACATATCTGTAGAGTGTATATAGATGGATGAATATATATATCTGGAGTGTATATAGATGGATGAATATATATATATATATATATATATATATATCTGTAGAGTGTATATAGATGGATGAATATATATATATATATATATATATATATATATATATATATATATATGTGTATATCTGTAGAGTGTATATAGATGGATGAATATATATCTGTAGAGTGTATATAGATGGATGAATATATATCTGTAGAGTGTATATAGATGGATGAATAAATGTCTATAGAATGTATATAGATGCATGAATATATATATCTGTAGAGTGTATATAGATGGATGAATATATATCTGAAGAGTGTATATAGATGGCTGAATACATATCTGTAGAGTGTATATAGATGGATGAATATATATATATATCTGTAGAGTGTATATAGATGGATGAATATTCATATCTGTAAAGTTTATATAGATGGATGAATACATATCTTTAGAGTGTATATAGATGGATGAATAAATATCTGTAGAGTGTATATCGATGGATGAATACATATCTGTAGAGTGTATATAGATGGCTGAATATATATCTTTAGAGTTTATATAGATGGATGAATATATCTGAAGAGTGTATATAGATGGATGAATATATATATATATACATATCTGTAGAGTGTATATAGATGGATGAATATATATCTTTAGAGTGTATATAGATGGATGAATATATATTTTTAGAGTTTATATAGATGGATGAATATATCTGTAGAGTGTATATAGATGGATGAATACATATCTGTAGAGTGTATAAAGATGGCTGAATACATATCTTTAGAGTTTATATAGATGGATGAATATATATATCTGAAGAGTGTATATAGATGGATGAATATATATGTATATCTGTAGAGTGTATATAGATGGATGAATATACATATCTGTAGAGTGTATATAGATGGATGAATATATATCTGTAGAGTGTATATAGATGGATGAATATATATCTGTAGAGTGTATATAGATGGATGAATATATATATATATATATATATATATATATATATATATATATATATATATATGTAGAGTGTATATAGATGGATGAATACATATCTGTAGAGTGTATAGAGATGGCTGAATACATATCTGTAGAGTGTATAGAGATGGATGAATATATATCTGTAGAGAGTATATAGATGGATGAATACATATCTGTAGTGTGTATATAGATGGCTGAATACATATCTTTAGAGTGTATATAGATGGATGAATATACATATCTGTAGAGTGTATATAGATGGATGAATACATATCTGCAGAGTGTATATAAATGGATGAATACATATCTGCAGAGTGTATATAGATAGCTGAATACATATCTGTAGAGTGTATATAGATGGATGAATATATATCTGTAGAGTGTATATAGATGGATGAATATATCTGAAGAGTGTATATAGATGGATGAATATATATCTGTAAAGTTTATATAGATGGATGAATACATATCTTTAGAGTGTATATAGATGGATGTATACATATCTGTAGAGTGTATATCGATGGATGAATACATATCTGTAGAGTGTATATAGATGGCTGAATACATGTCTTTAGAGTTTATATAGATGTATGAATATATATATATATATCTGAAGAGTGTATGTAGATGGATGAATAAATATCTGTAGAGTGTATATCGATGGATGAATACATATCTGTAGAGTGTATATAGATGGCTGAATACATATCTTTAGAGTGTATATAGATGGATGAATATACATATCTGTAGAGTGTATATAGATGGATGAATACATATCTGCAGAGTGTATATAAATGGATGAATACATATCTGCAGAGTGTATATAGATAGCTGAATACATATCTCTAGAGTGTATATAGATGGATGAATATATATATATATATATATATATATATATCTGTAGAGTGTATATAGATGGATGAATATACATATCTGTAGAGTGTATATAGATGGATGAATACATATCTGCAGAGTGTATATAAATGGATGAATACATATCTGCAGAGTGTATATAGATAGCTGAATACATATCTGTAGAGTGTATATAGATGGATGAATATATATCTGTAGAGTGTATATCGATGGATGAATACATATCTTTAGATTGTATATAGTTGGATGAATATATCTGAAGAGTGTATATAGATGGATGAATACATATCTGTAGAGTGTATATAGATGGATGAATATATATCTGAAGAGTGTATATAGATGGATGAATAAATATCTGTAGAGTGTATATCGATGGATGAATACATATCTGTAGAGTGTATATAGATGGCTGAATACATATCTGTAGAGTGTATATAGATGGATGAATACATATCTGTAGAGTGTATATCGATGGATGAATACATATCTTTAGAGTGTATATAGTTGGATGAATATATCTGAAGAGTGTATATAGATGGATGAATATATATATCTGAAGAGTGTATATAGATGGATGAATACATATCTGTAGAGTGTATATAGATGGATGAATATATATCTGAAGAGTGTGTATAGATGGATGAATAAATATCTGTAGAGTGTATATCGATGGATGAATACATATCTGTAGAGTGTATATAGATGGCTGAATACATATCTTTAGAGTTTATATAGATGGATCAATATATATATATCTGAAGAGTGTATATAGATGGATGAATATATATATATATCTGTAGAGTGTATATAGATGGATGAATATACATATCTGTAGAGTGTATATAGATGGATGAATACATATCTGCAGAGTGTATATAGATGGATGAATACATATCTTTAGAGTGTATATAGATGGATGTATACATATCTGTAGAGTGTATATCGATGGATGAATACATATCTGTAGAGTGTATATAGATGGCTGAATACATGTCTTTAGAGTTTATATAGATGTATGAATATATATATATATCTGAAGAGTGTATGTAGATGGATGAATAAATATCTGTAGAGTGTATATCGATGGATGAATACATATCTGTAGAGTGTATATAGATGGCTGAATACATATCTTTAGAGTGTATATAGATGGATGAATATACATATCTGTAGAGTGTATATAGATGGATGGATGAATATATATATATATATATATATATATATATATATATATATATCTGTAGAGTGTATATAGATGGATGAATATACATATCTGTAGAGTGTATATAGATGGATGAATACATATCTGCAGAGTGTATATAGATGGATGAATACATATCTGTAGAGTGTATATCGATGGATGAATACATATCTGTAGAGTGTATATAGATGGCTGAATACATATCTTTAGAGTTTATATAGATGGATCAATATATATATATCTGAAGAGTGTATATAGATGGATGAATATATATATATATATATCTGTAGAGTGTATATAGATGGATGAATATACATATCTGTAGAGTGTATATAGATGGATGAATACATATCTGCAGAGTGTATATAGATGGATGAATACATATCTGTAGAGTGTATATAGATAGCTGAATACATATCTGTAGAGTGTATATAGATGGATGAATACATATCTGTAGAGTGTATAAAGATGGCTGAATACATATCTTTAGAGTTTATATAGATGGATGAATATATATCTGTAGAGTGTATATAGATGGATGAATATACATATCTGTAGAGTGTATATAGATGGATGAATACATATCTGCAGAGTGTATATAAATGGATGAATACATATCTGCAGAGTGTATATAGATGGATGAATATATATATCTGAAGAGTGTATATAGATGGATGAATACATATCTGTAGAGTGTATATAGATCAGGGGTGTCCAAACTTTTGGCTCGCCGGGCCACATTGGAAAAAGAAAAATTGTCTGGGGCCACAAATGAAATACACAAACACGTTTGATTTGTAAAAGTAATGGAAATACACAGAAAAGAACTACAATGCCAGTTGGATAACCAGATGGAGCTATACACTGGAATATGGGACACCTGGATATTAAATAGACTTATTATTATATTATTATTACTAACTGGCCAATGGGCAGAGTCCCTCCTCCTCCTAAATCCTTTGCAACATGACGTTTCCTCCGGAACCAAGCTGGGCCGCATTCAGATGCATCCTGGGCCGCATGTGGCCCTCGGGCCGCAGTTTGGACACCGCTGATATAGATGGATGAATATATATCTATAGTGTGTATATAGATGGATGAATATATATCTATAGTGTGTATATAGATGGATGAATACATATCTGTAGAGTGTATATAGATGGATGAATATGTATATATATATCTGTAGAGTGTACATAGATGGTTGAATATATATATATCTGTAGTGTGTATATAGATGGATTAATATATTTCAGTAGAGTGTATATAGATGGATGAATATATATATCAGTAGAGTGTATATCGATGGATGAATATATATATCTGTTGTGTGTATATAGATGGCTGAATACATTTCTTTAGCGTTTATATAGATGGATGAATATATATATCTGAAGAGTGTATATAGATGGATGAATATATATATATATATATATATATATATATATCTGTAGAGTGTATATAGATGGATGAATACATATCTTTAGAATTTATATAGATGGATGAATATATATCTGTAGAGTGTATATAGATGGATGAATACATATCTTTAGAGTTTATATAGATGGCTGAATACATATCTTTAGAGTTTATATAGATGGATGAATATATCTGAAGAGTGTATATAGATGGATGAATATATATATATATATATATATATATATATATATATATATCTCTGTAGAGTGTATATAGATGGATGAATATATATCTGTAAAGTTTATATAGATGGATGAATACATATCTTTAGAGTGTATATAGATGGCGGAATACATATCTTTATAGTTTATATAGATGGATGAATATATCCGAAGAATGTATATAGATGGATAAAGATATATATATACATATCTGTAGAGTGTATATAGATGGATGAATATATATCTTTAGAGTGTATATAGATGGATGAATACATATCTTTAGAGTTTATATAGATGGATGAATATATATATATATCTGTAGAGTGTAAGTAGATGAATGAATATATATCTGTAGAGTGTATATAGATGGCTGAATACATATCTGTAGAGTGTATATAGATGGCTGAATACATATCTGTAGAGTGTATACAGATGGATGAATATATATCTGTAGAGTGTATATAGATGGATGAATATATGTCTATAGAGTGTATATAGATGGCTGAATACATATCTGTAGAGTGTATATAGATGGCTGAATACATATCTGTAGAGTGTATACAGATGGATGAATATATATCTGTAGAGTGTATATAGATGGATGAATATATGTCTATAGAGTGTATATAGATGGCTGAATACATATCTGTAGAGTGTATATAGATGGCTGAATACATATCTGAAGAGTGTATATAGATGGCTGAATACATATCTGTAGAATGTATATAGATGGATGAATATATATCTGTAGAGTGTATATAGATGGATGAATATATATCTGAAGAGTGTATATCGATGGATGAATACATATCTTTAGAGTTTATATAGATGGATGAATATATATCAGTAGAGTGTATATAGATGGATGAATATATATCTGTAGAGTGTATATAGATGGATGAATATATATCAGTAGAGTGTATATAGATGGATGAATATATATATCTGTAGAGTATATATAGATGGATGAATATATATCAGTAGAGTGTATATAGATGGATGAATATATATCTGTAGAGTGTATATAGATGGATGAATATATATCTGTAGAGTGTATATAGATGGATGAATATATATCTGTAGTGTGTATATAGATGGCTGAATACATATCTGTAGAGTATATAGATGGCTGAATACATATCTGTAGAGTGTATACAGATGGATGAATATATATCTGTAGAGTGTATATAGATGGATGAATATATGTCTATAGAGTGTATATAGATGGCTGAATACATATCTGTAGAGTGTATATAGATGGCTGAATACATATCTTTAGAGTTTATATAGATGGATGAATATATATATATATCTGAAGAGTGTATATAGATGGATGAATATATATATATATATCTGTAGAGTGTATATAGATGGATGAATATACATATCTGTAGAGTGTATATAGATGGATGAATACATATCTGCAGAGTGTATATGGATGGATGAATACATATCTGCAGAGTGTATATAGATGGATGAATACATATCTGTAGAGTGTATATAGATGGATGAATACATATCTGTAGAGTGTATAAAGATGGCTGAATACATATCTTTACAGTGTATATAGATGGATGAATATATCTGAAGAGTATATATAGATGGATGAATACATATCTGTAGAGTGTATATAGATGGATGAATATATATCTGTAGAGTGTAAATAGATGAATGAATATATATCTGTAGAGTGTATATAGATGGATATATATATATATATATATATATATCTGTAGAGTGTATATAGATGGATGAATATATCTGAAGAGTATATATAGATGGATGAATACATATCTGTAAAGTGTATATAGATGGATGAATATATATCTGTAGAGTGTAAATAGATGAATGAATATATATCTGTAGAGTGTATATAGATGGCTGAATACATATCTGTAGAGTGTATATAGATGGCTGAATACATATCTGTAGAGTGTATATAGATGGATGAATATATATATATATATATATATATCTCTTTAGAGTGTATATAGATGGGTGAATATATATCTGTAGAGTGTATATAGATGGATGAATATATATATATATATATCTCTTTAGAGTGTATATAGATGGATGAATATATATCTGTAGAGTGTATATAGATGGATGAATATATGTCTAGAGTGTATATAGATGCATGAATATATATATCTGTAGATTGTATATAGATGGATGAATGCATATCTGTAGAGTGTATATAGATGGATGAATATATATATATATATATATATATATATGTATGTATGTATGTAGAGTGTATATAGATGGATGAATATATATCTGTAGAGTGTATATAGATGGATGAATATATATCTGTAGAGTGTATATAGATGGATGAATATATATCTGTAGAGTGTATATAGATGGATGAATATATATATCTGTAGAGTGTATATAGATGGATGAATATATATCAGTAGAGTGTATATTGATGGATGAATACATATCTTTAGAGTTTATATAGATGGATGAATATATATATCTGTAGAGTGTATATAGATGGATGAATATATGTCAGTAGAGTGTATATAGATGGATGAATACATATCTTTATAGTTTATATAGATGGATGAATATATCTGAAGAGTGTATATAGATGGATGAATATATATATATACATATCTGTAGAGTGTATATAGATGGATGAATACATATCTTTAGAGTTTATATAGATGGATGAATATATATATCTGTAGAGTGTAAACAGATGAATGAATGAATATATATCTGTAGAGTGTATATAGATGGCTGAATACATATCTGTAGAGTGTATATAGATGGCTGAATACATATCTGTAGAGTGTATACAGATGGATGAATATATATCTGTAGAGTGTATATAGATGGATGAATATATGTCTATAGAGTGTATATAGATGGCTGAATACATATCTGTAGAGTGTATATAGATGGCTGAATACATATCTGAAGAGTATATATAGATGGCTGTATACATATCTGTAGAATGTATATAGATAGATGAATATATATCAGTAGAGTGTATATTGATGGATGAATACATATCTTTAGAGTTTATATAGATGGATGAATATATCTGAAGAGTGTATATAGATGGATGAATATATATATATATATATATATATATATATATATATATATATATATATATATATATATATATATATATATATCTGTAGAGTGTATATAGATGGATGAATACATATCTGTAGAGTGTGTATATATGGATGAATATATATCTGAAGAGTGTATATAGATGGATGAATATATGTCTATAGAGTGTATATAGATGGATGAATACATATCTGTAGAGTGTATATAGATGTATGAATATATATATATATATATATATCTGTAGAGTGTATATAGATGGATGAATACATATCTGTAGAGTGTATATAGATGAATGAATATATATATATATATATATATATATATATATATATATATATATATATATATATATATATATATATCTATCTCTGTAGAGTGTATATAGATGGATGAATACATATCTGTAGAGTGTATATAGATGGATGAATACATATCTGTAGAGTGTATATAGATGGATGAATACATATCTGTAGAGTGTATATAGATGGCTGAATACATATCTGTAGAGTGTATACAGATGGATGAATATATGTCTGAAGAGTGTATATAGATGGATGAATACATATCTGTAGAGTGTATATAGATGGATGAATATATATCTTTAGAGTGTATTTAGATGGATGAATATATATCTGAAGAGTGTATATAGATGGCTGAATACATATCTGTAGAGTGTATATAGATGGATGAATATATATATATATCTCTTTAGTGTGTATATAGATGGATGAATATATATCTGTAGAGTGTATATAGATGGATGAATATATATCTGTAGAGTGTATATAGATGGATGAATGTATGTCTATAGAGTGTATATAGATGCATGAATATATATATCTGTAGAGTGTATATAGATGGATGAATATATATCTGTAGAGTGTATATAGATGGATGAATATATATCTGTAGAGTGTATATAGATGGATGAATATATATCTGTAGAGTGTATATTGATGGATGAATATATATCTGTAGAGTGTATATAGAAGGATGAATATATATATCTGTAGAGTGTATATAGATGGATTAATATATATCAGTAGAGTGTATATAGATGGATGAATACATATCTGTAGAGTGTATATCGATGGATGAATACATATCTTTAGAGTGTATATAGATGGATGAATATATCTGAAGAGTGTATATAGATGGATGAATACATATCTGTAGAGTGTATATAGATGGATGAATATATATCTGTAGAGTGTAAATAGATGAATGAATATATATCTGAAGAGTGTATATAGATGGATGAATACATATCTGTAGAGTGTATATAGATGGATGAATATATATCTGTAGAGTGTAAATAGATGAATGAATATATATCTGTAGAGTGTATATAGATGGATGAATATACATCTGTAGAGTGTATACAGATGGATGAATATATATCTGAAGAGTGTATATAGATGGATGAATATATGTCTATAGAGTGTATATAGATGCATGAATATATATATCTGTAGAGTGTATATAGATGGATGAATACATATCTGTAGAGTGTATATTGATGGATGAATACATATCTTTAGAGTGTATATAGATGGATGAATATATATATCTGAAGAGTGTATATAGATGGATGAATACATATCTGTAGAGTGTATATAGATCAGGGGTGTCCAAACTTTTGGCTCGCCGGGCCACATTGGAAAAAGAAAAATTGTCTGGGGCCACAAATGAAATACACAAACACGTTTGATTTGTAAAAGTAATGGAAATACACAGAAAAGAACTACAATGCCAGTTGGATAACCAGATGGAGCTATACACTGGAATATGGGACACCTGGATATTAAATAGACTTATTATTATATTATTATTACTAACTGGCCAATGGGCAGAGTCCCTCCTCCTCCTAAATCCTTTGCAACATGACGTTTCCTCCGGAACCAAGCTGGGCCGCATTCATATGCATCCTGGGCCGCAGTTTGGACACCGCTGATATAGATGGATGAATATATATCTATAGTGTGTATATAGATGGATGAATATATATCTATAGTGTGTATATAGATGGATGAATACATATCTGTAGAGTGTATATAGATGGATGAATATGTATATATATATCTGTAGAGTGTATATAGATGGTTGAATATATATATATCTGTAGTGTGTATATAGATGGATGAATATATATCTGTAGAGTGTATATGGATGGATGAATTTATGTCTGTAGAGTGTATATAGATGGATGAATATATATATCAGTAGAGTGTATATCGATGGATGAATATATATATCTGTTGTGTGTATATAGATGGCTGAATACATTTCTTTAGAGTTTATATAGATGGATGAATATATATATCTGAAGAGTGTATATAGATGGATGAATATATATATATATATATATATATATATATATATCTGTAGAGTGTATATAGATGGATGAATACATATCTTTAGAATTTATATAGATGGATGAATATATATCTGTAGAGTGTATATAGATGGATGAATACATATCTTTAGAGTTTATATAGATGGCTGAATACATATCTTTAGAGTTTATATAGATGGATGAATATATCTGAAGAGTGTATATAGATGGATGAATATATATATATATATATATATATATATCTCTGTAGAGTGTATATAGATGGATGAATATATATCTGTAAAGTTTATATAGATGGATGAATACATATCTTTAGAGTGTATATAGATGGCGGAATACATATCTTTATAGTTTATATAGATGGATGAATATATCCGAAGAGTGTATATAGATGGATAAAGATATATATATACATATCTGTAGAGTGTATATAGATGGATGAATATATATCTTTAGAGTGTATATAGATGGATGAATACATATCTTTAGAGTTTATATAGATGGATGAATATATATATATATCTGTAGAGTGTAAGTAGATGAATGAATATATATCTGTAGAGTGTATATAGATGGCTGAATACATATCTGTAGAGTGTATATAGATGGCTGAATACATATCTGTAGAGTGTATACAGATGGATGAATATATATCTGTAGAGTGTATATAGATGGATGAATATATGTCTATAGAGTGTATATAGATGGCTGAATACATATCTGTAGAGTGTATATAGATGGCTGAATACATATCTGTAGAGTGTATACAGATGGATGAATATATATCTGTAGAGTGTATATAGATGGATGAATATATGTCTATAGAGTGTATATAGATGGCTGAATACATATCTGTAGAGTGTATATAGATGGCTGAATACATATCTGAAGAGTGTATATAGATGGCTGAATACATATCTGTAGAATGTATATAGATGGATGAATATATATCTGTAGAGTGTATATAGATGGATGAATATATATCTGTAGAGTGTATATAGATGGATGAATATATATCAGTAGAGTGTATATAGATGGATGAATATATATATCTGTAGAGTGTATATAGATGGATGAATATATATCTGTAGAGTATATATAGATGGATGAATACATATCTGAAGAGTGTATATCGATGGATGAATACATATCTTTAGAGTTTATATAGATGGATGAATATATATCAGTAGAGTGTATATAGATGGATGAATATATATCAGTAGAGTGTATATAGATGGATGAATATATATATCTGTAGAGTATATATAGATGGATGAATATATATCAGTAGAGTGTATATAGATGGATGAATATATATCTGTAGAGTGTATATCGATGGATGAATACATATCTTTAGAGTGTATTTAGATGGATGAATACATATCTTTAGAGTTTATATAGATGGATGAATATATATATCTGAAGAGTGTAAATAGATGAATGAATATATATCTGTAGAGTGTATACAGATGGATGAATATATATCTGAAGAGTGTATATTGATGGATGAATACATATCTGTAGAGTGTATATAGATGGATGAATATATATCTTTAGAGTGTATTTAGATGGATGAATATATATCTGAAGAGTGTATATAGATGGCTGAATACATATCTGTAGAGTGTATATAGATGGATGAATATATATATATATATATATATATATATATATATATATATATATAATCTGTAGAGTGTATATAGATGGATGAATATATAACTGTAAAGTTTATATAGATGGATGAATATATATCTTTAGAGTGTATCTAGATGGATGAATAAATATCTGTAGAGTGTATATCGATGGATGAATACATATCTGTAGAGTGTATATAGATGGATGAATATACATATCTGTGGAGTGTATTTAGATGGATGAATACATATCTTTAGAGTTTATATAGATGGATGAATATATATATCTGAAGAGTGTAAATAGATGAATGAATATATATCTGTAGAGTGTATATAGATGGCTGAATACATATCTGTAGAGTGTATATAGATGGCTGAATACATATCTGTAGAGTGTATATAAATGGATGAATATATATCTTTAGAGTGTATTTAGATGGATGAATATCTATATCTCTAGAGTGTATATAGATGGATGAATATATATCTGTAGCGTGTATATAGATGGATTAATTTATGTCTGTAGAGTGTATATAGATGGATGAATATATATCTGTAGAGTGCATATAGATGGATGAATACATATCTGTAGAGTGTATATAGATGGATGAATAAATATATCTATAGAGTGTATATAGATGGATGAATATATGTCTGTAGAGTGTATATAGATGGATGAATATATGTCTGTAGAGTGTATATAGATGTATGAATATATATCTGTACAGTGTATTTAGATGAATTAATATATATATCTGTAGAGTGTATATAAATGGATGAATATACATCTGTAGAGTGTATATAGATGGATGAATACATATCTGTAGAGTGTATATAGTTGGATGAATACATATCTGTTGAGTGTATATAGATGGATGAATACATATCTGTAGAGTGTATATAGATGGATGAATACATATCTTTAGAGTGTATATAAATGGATGAATATATATATCTATAGAGTGTATATAGATGGATGAATATACATCTGCAGAGTGTATATAAATGGATGAATATATATCTGTAGAATGTATATATATGTATGAATATATATCTGTAGAGTGTATATAGATGGATGAATATACATCTGTAGAGTGTATAGAAATGGATGAATATATATCTGTAGATTGTATATAGATGGATGAATATATATCTGTAGAGTGTATATAAATGGATGAATATACATCTGTAGAGTGTATATAGATGGATGAATATATATCTGTAGAGTGTATATAAATGGATGAATATACATCTGTAGAGTGTATAGAAATGGATGAATATATATCTGTAGAGTGTATATAGATGGATGAATATATGGCTATAGAGTGTATATAGATGGATGAATACATATCTGTAGAGTGTATATAGTTGGCTGAATACATATCTGTAGAGTGTATATAGATGGATGAATACATATCTGTAGAGTGTATATAGATGGATGAATATATATCTGTAGAGTGTATATAGATGGATGAATATATATATATCTGTAGAGTGTATATAGATGGATGAATATATATCTGTAGAGTGTATATAGATGGATGAATATATATATATGTATATGTAGAGTGTAGATAGATTGATGAATATATATCTGTAGAGTTTATATAGATGGATGAATATATATATATCTGTAGAGTGTATAAAGATGGATGAATATATATCTGTAGAGTGTATATAAATGGATGAATATATATCTGTAGAGTGTATATAGATGTATTTAGATGAATTAATATATATATATATATATATATATATATATATATATATATATATCTGTAGAGCGTATATAGATGTTTGAATATACTGTATACCTGTAGAGTGTATATAGATGGATGAATATACATCTGTAGAGTGTATATAGATGGATGAATATATATCTGTAGAGTGTATATAGATGGATGAATATATGTCTATAGAGTGTATATAGATGGATGAATACATATCTGTAGAGTGTATATAGATGGATGAATATATATATATCTGTAGAGTGTATATAGATGGATAAATATATATATATATATCTTTAAAGTGTATATAGATGGATGAATATATATCTGTAGAGTGTATATAGGTGGATGAATATATATCTGTAGAGTGTATATCGATGGATGAATACATATCTTTAGAGTGTATATAGATGGATGAATATATCTGAAGAGTGTATATAGATGGATGAATACATATCTGTAGAGTGTATATAGATGGATGAATATATATCTGTAGAGTGTAAATAGATGAATGAATATATATCTGTAGAGTGTATATAGATGGCTGAATAGATATCTGTAGAGTGTATATAGATGGATGAATATATATATATCTGTAGAGTGTATATAGATGGATAAATATATATATATATCTTTAAAGTGTATATAGATGGATGAATATATATCTGTAGAGTGTATATAGGTGGATGAATATATATCTGTAGAGTGTATATAGATGGATGAATATATGTCTATAGAGTGTATATAGATGCATGAATATATATATCTGTAGAGTGTATATAGATGGATGAATACATATCTGTAGATTGTATATAGATGGCTGAATACATATCTGTAGAGTGTATATAGCTGCATGAATATATATATCTGGAGTGTATTTAGATGGATGAATATATATATATATATATATATATATATATATATCTCTTTAGAGTGTATATAGATGGATGAATATATATCTGTAGAGTGTATATAGATGGATGAATATATATCTGTAGAGTGTATATAGATGGCTGAATACATATCTGTAGAGTGTATATAGATGGATGAATATATATATCTGGAGTGTATATAGATGGATGAATATATATATATCTGTAGAGTGTATATAGATGGATGAATATATATATGTAGAGTGTATATAGATGGATGAATATATATATGTAGAGTGTATATAGATGGATGAATATATATCTGTAGAGTGTATATAGATGGATGAATATATATCTGTAGAGTGTATATAGATGGATGAATATATGTCTATAGAGTGTATATAGATGCATGAATATATATATCTGTAGAGTGTATATAGTTGGATGAATATATATATATATATATATATATATATATATGTAGAGTGTATATAGATGGATGAATATATATATATATATATCTTTAGAGTGTATATAGATGGATGAATATATATCTGTAGAGTGTATATAGATGGATGAATATATATATCTGTAGAGTGTATATAGATGGATGAATACATATCTATAGAGTGTATATAGATGGCTGAATACATATCTGTAGAGTGTATATAGATGGATGAATACATATATCTGGAGTGTATATAGATGGATGAATATATATATATATATATATATCTGTAGAGTGTATATAGATGGATGAATATATATCTGTAGAGTGTATATAGATGGCTGAATACATATCTGTAGTGTATGTAGATCGATGAATATATATATCTGTAGAGTATATGTAGCTGGATGAATACATATCTGAAGAGTGTATATAGATGGATGAATGCATATCTGTAGAGTGTATATAGATGGATGAATACATATCTGTAGAGTGTATATAGATGGATGAATATATATATCTGGAGTGTATCTAGATGGATGAATATATATATATATATATCTGTAGAGTGTATATAGATGGATGAATATATATCTGTAGAGTGTATATAGATGGATGAATATATATCTGTAGAGTGTATATAGATGGATGAATATATATCTGTAGAGTGTATATTGATGGATGAATATATATCTGTAGAGTGTATGTAGCTGGATGAATACATATATCTGTAGAGTGTATATAGATGGATTAATATATATCAGTAGAGTGTATATAGATGGATGAATACATATCTGTAGAGTGTATATCGATGGATGAATACATATCTTTAGAGTGTATATAGATGGATGAATATATCTGAAGAGTGTATATAGATGGATGAATATATATCTGTAGAGTGTAAATAGATGAATGAATATATATCTGTAGAGTGTATATAGATGGCTGAATACATATCTGTAGAGTGTATATAGATGGATGAATATATATATATATATATCTGTAGAGTGTATATAGATCGATAAATATATATATATATATCTCTTTAGAGTGTATATAGATGGATGAATATATATCTGTAGAGTGTATATAGGTGGATGAATATATATCTGTAGAGTGTATATAGATGGATGAATATATGTCTATAGAGTGTATATAGATGCATGAATATATATATCTGTAGAGTGTATATAGATGGATGAATACATATCTGTAGAGTGTATATAGATGGATGAATACATATCTGTAGAGTTTATATAGATGGATGAATATATATCTGTAGAGTGTATACAGATGGATGAATATATATCTGAAGAGTGTATATAGATGGATGAATATATGTCTATAGAGTGTATATAGATGCATGAATATATATATCTGTAGAGTGTATATAGATGGATGAATACATATCTATAGAGTGTATATAGATGGCTGAATACATATCTGTAGAGTGTATACAGATGGATGAATATATATCTGTAGAGTGTATATAGATGGATGAATATATGTCTATAGAGTGTATATAGATGGCTGAATACATATCTGTAGAGTGTATATAGATGGCTGTATACATATCTGTAGAATGTATATAGATAGATGAATATATATCAGTAGAGTGTATATTGATGGATGAATACATATCTTTAGAGTTTATATAGATGGATGAATATATCTGAAGAGTGTATATAGATGTATGAATATATATATATATATATATATATCTGTAGAGTGTATATAGATGGATGAATACATATCTGTAGAGTGTATATAGATAGCTGAATACATATCTGTAGAGTGTGTATATATGGATGAATATATATCTGAAGAGAGTATATAGATGGATGAATATATGTCTATAGAGTGTATATAGATGGATGAATACATATCTGTAGAGTGTATATAGATGGATGAATATATATATATATATATCTGTAGAGTGTATATAGATGGATGAATATATATATATATCTGTAGAGTGTATATAGATGGATGAATACATATCTGTAGAGTGTATATAGATGGATGAATACAAATCTGAAGAGTGTATATAGATGGATGAATATATGTCTATAGAGTGTATATAGATGCATGAATATATATATCTGTAGAGTGTATATAGATGAATGAATATATATATATATATATATATATATATATATATATATATATATATATATATATACCTGTAGAGTGTATATAGATGGATGAATATATATCTGTAGAGTGTATATAGATGGATGAATATATATATCTGGAGTGTATATAGATGGATGAATATATATCAGTAGAGTGTATATCGATGGATGAATATATATATCTGAAGAGTGTAAATAGATGAATGAATATATATCTGTAGAGTGTATATAGATGGCTGAATACATATCTGTAGAGTGTATATAGATGGCTGAATACATATCTGTAGAGTGTATACAGATGGATGAATATATATCTGAAGAGTGTATATAGATGGATGAATACATATCTGTAGAGTGTATATAGATGGATGAATATATATCTTTAGAGTGTATTTAGATGGATGAATATATATCTGAAGAGTGTATATAGATGGCTGAATACATATCTGTAGAGTGTATATAGATGTATGAATATATATATATATATCTCTTTAGAGTGTATATAGATGGATGAATATATATCTGTAGAGTGTATATAGATGGATGAATATATATCTGTAGAGTGTATATAGATGGATGAATATATATCTGTAGAGTGTATATTGATGGATGAATATATATCTGTAGAGTGTATATAGATGGATGAATATATATATCTGTAGAGTGTATATAGATGGATTAATATATATCAGTAGAGTGTATATAGATGGATGAATACATATCTGTAGAGTGTATATCGATGGATGAATACATATCTTTAGAGTGTATATAGATGGATGAATATATCTGAAGAGTGTATATAGATGGATGAATACATATCTGTAGAGTGTATATAGATGGATGAATATATATCTGTAGAGTGTAAATAGATGAATGAATATATATCTGTAGAGTGTATATAGATGGCTGAATAGATATCTGTAGAGTGTATATAGATGGATGAATATATATATATATATATCTGTAGAGTGTATATAGATGGATAAATATATATATATATATCTTTAAAGTGTATATAGATGGATGAATATATATCTGTAGAGTGTATATAGGTGGATGAATATATATCTGTAGAGTGTATATAGATGGATGAATATATGTCTATAGAGTGTATATAGATGCATGAATATATATATCTGTAGAGTGTTTATAGATGGATGAATACATATCTGTAGATTGTATATAGATGGCTGAATACATATCTGTAGAGTGTATATAGCTGGATGAATATATATATCTGGAGTGTATATAGATGGATTAATATATATATATATATCTGTAGAGTGTATATAGATGGATGAATATATATATATATATATCTGTAGAGTGTATATAGATGGATGAATATATATATATATATATATATATCTGTAGAGTGTATATAGATGGATGAATATATATATATATATATATATCTCTTTAGAGTGTATATAGATGGATGAATATATATCTGTAGAGTGTATATAGATGGATGAATATATATCTGTAGAGTGTATATAGATGGATGAATACATATCTGTAGAGTGTATATAGATGGATGAATATATATATATATATATATATATATCTCTTTAGAGTGTATATAGATGGATGAATATATATATATATATATCTCTTTAGAGTGTATATAGATGGATGAATATATATCTGTAGAGTGTATATAGATGGATGAATATATATCTGAAGAGTGTATATAGATGGATGAATATATGTCTATAGAATGTATATAGATGCATGAATATATATATCTGTAGAGTGTATATAGATGGATGAATACATATCTATAGAGTGTATATAGATGGCTGAATACATATCTGTAGAGTGTATATAGATGGATGAATATATATCTGGAGTGTATATAGATGGATGAATATATATATATATATATATATATATATCTGTAGAGTGTATATAGATGGATGAATATATATCTGTAGAGTGTATATAGATGGATGAATATATATCTGTAGAGTGTATATAGATGGATGAATACATATCTGTAGAGTGTATATAGATGGATGAATATATATATATATATCTGTAGAGTGTATATAGATGGATGAATATATATATATATCTGTAGAGTGTATATAGATGGATGAATATATATATATATATATATATATATATATATATCTTTAGAGTGTATATAGATGGATGAATATATATCTGTAGGGTGTATATAGATGGATGAATATATATCTTTAGAGTGTATATAGATGGATGAATATATATATATATATATATATATATATCTGTAGAGTGTATATAGATGGATGAATATATATCTGTAGAGTGTATATAGATGGATGAATATATATCTGTAGAGTGTATATAGATGGATGAATATATATATCTGTAGAGTGTATATAGATGGATAAATATATATATATATATCTCTTTAAAGTGTATATAGATGGATGAATATATATCTGTAGAGTGTATATAGGTGGATGAATATATGTCTGTAGAGTGTATATAGATGGATGAATATATGTCTATAGAGTGTATATAGATGCATGAATATATATATCTGTAGAGTGTATATAGATGGATGAATACATATCTGTAGATTGTATATAGATGGCTGAATACATATCTGTAGAGTGTATATAGCTGGATGAATATATATATCTGGAGTGTATATAGATGGATTAATATATATATATATATATATATATATATATATATATATCTGTAGAGTGTATATAGATGGATGAATATATATCTGTAGAGTGTATATAGATGGATGAATATATACCTGTAGAGTGCGTATAGATGGATGAATACATATCTGTAGAGTGTATATAGATGGATGAATATATATATCTGTAGAGTGTATATAGATGGATGAATATATATATTTATATATCTGTAGAGTGTATATAGATGGATGAATATATATATATATATATATATATATATATCTATCTGTAGAGTGTATATAGATGGATGAATATATATATATATATATATATATATCTTTAGAGTGTATATAGATGGATGAATATATATCTGTAGAGTGTATATAGATGGATGAATATATATCTGTAGAGTGTATATAGATGGATGAATACATATCTGTAGAGTGTATATAGATGGATGAATATATATATATATCTGTAGAGTGTATATAGATGGATGAATATATATATATATATCTCTTTAGAGTGTATATAGATGGATGAATATATATCTGTAGAGTGTATATAGATGGATGAATATATATCTGAAGAGTGTATATAGATGGATGAATATATGTCTATAGAATGTATATAGATGCATGAATATATATATCTGTAGAGTGTATATAGATGGATGAATACATATCTATAGAGTGTATATAGATGGCTGAATACATATCTGTAGAGTGTATATAGATGGATGAATATATATCTGGAGTGTATATAGATGGATGAATATATATATATATCTGTAGAGTGTATATAGATTGATTAATATATATCTGTAGAGTGTATATAGATGGATGAATATATATCTGTAGAGTGTATATAGATGGATGAATATATATATATATCTGTAGAGTGTATATAGATGGATGAATATATATATATATCTGTAGAGTGTATATAGATGGATGAATATATATATATATATATATATATATATATATATATATATATATATCTCTTTAGAGTGTATATAGATGGATGAATATATATCTGTAGGGTGTATATAGATGGATGAATATATATCTGAAGAGTGTATATAGATGGATGAATATATGTCTATAGAGTGTATATAGATGCATGAATATATATATCTGTAGAGTGTATATAGATGGATGAATACATATCTGTAGAGTGTATATAGATGGCTGAATACATATCTGTAGAGTGTATATAGATGGATGAATATATATATATCTGGAGTGTATATAGATGGATGAATATATATATATATATATATATATATATATATATATATATATATATCTCTTTAGAGTGTATATAGATGGATGAATATATATCTGTAGGGTGTATATAGATGGATGAATATATATCTGAAGAGTGTATATAGATGGATGAATATATGTCTATAGAGTGTATATAGATGCATGAATATATATATCTGTAGAGTGTATATAGATGGATGAATATATATCTGTAGAGTGTATATAGATGGATGAATATATATCTGTAGAGTGTATATAGATGGATGAATATATATCTGTAGAGTGTATATAGATGGATGAATATATATATCTGTAGAGTGTATATAGATGGATTAATATATATCAGTAGAGTGTATATAGATGGATGAATATATATCAGTAGAGTGTATATTGATGGCTGAATACATATCTGTAGAGTGTATATAGATGGATGAATATATATATCTGGAGTGTATATAGATGGATGAATATATATATATATATATATATATATATATATATCTGTAGAGTGTATATAGATGGATGAATATATATCTGTAGAGTGTATATAGATGGATGAATATATATCTGTAGAGTGTATATAGATGGCTGAATACATATCTGTAGAGTGTATACAGATGGATGAATATATATCTGTAGAGTGTATATAGATGGATGAATATATGTCTATAGAGTGTATATAGATGGCTGAATACATATCTGTAGAGTGTATATAGATGGCTGAATACATATCTGAAGAGTGTATATAGATGGCTGTATACATATCTGTAGAATGTATATAGATTAATGAATATATATCAGTAGAGTGTATATTGATGGCTGAATACATATCTTTAGAGTTTATATAGATGGATGAATATATCTGAAGAGTGTATATAGATGGATGAATATATATATATATATATATATATATATATATATCTGTAGAGTGTATATAGATGGATGAATACATATCTGTAGAGTGTATATAGATGGATGAATACATATCTGTAGAGTGTATATAGATAGCTGAATACATATCTGTAGAGTGTGTATATATGGATGAATATATATCTGAAGAGTGTATATAGATGGATGAATACATATCTTTAGAGTTTATATAGATGGATGAATATATCTGAAGAGTGTATATAGATGGATGAATATATATATCTGGAGTGTATATAGATGGATGAATATATATATATATATATATATATATCTGTAGAGTGTATATAGATGGATGAATATATATCTGTAGAGTGTATATAGATGGATGAATATATATCTGTAGAGTGTATATAGATGCATGAATATATTTCTGTAGAGTGTATATAGATGGCTGAATACATATCTGTAGAGTGTATACAGATGGATGAATATATATCTGTAGAGTGTATATAGATGGATGAATATATGTCTATAGAGTGTATATAGATGGCTGAATACATATCTGTAGAGTGTATATAGATGGCTGAATACATATCTGAAGAGTGTATATAGATGGCTGTATACATATCTGTAGAATGTATATAGATTAATGAATATATATCAGTAGAGTGTATATTGATGGCTGAATACATATCTTTAGAGTTTATATAGATGGATGAATATATCTGAAGAGTGTATATAGATGGATGAATATATATATATATCTGTAGAGTGTATATAGATGGATGAATACATATCTGTAGAGTGTATATAGATGGATGAATACATATCTGTAGAGTGTATATAGATAGCTGAATACATATCTGTAGAGTGTGTATATATGGATGAATATATATCTGAAGAGTGTATATAGATGGATGAATACATATCTTTAGAGTTTATATAGATGGATGAATATATCTGAAGAGTGTATATAGATGGATGAATATATATATATATATATATATATATATATATATATATCTGTAGAGTGTATATAGATGGATGAATATATATATATATATATATATCTCTTTAGAGTGTATATAGATGTATGAATATATATCTGTAGAGTGTATATAGATGGATGAATATATATCTGTAGAGTGTATATAGATGGATGAATATATATCTGTAGAGTGTGTATAGATGGATGAATATATAGATGGATGAATATATGTCTATAGAGTGTATATAGATGCATGAATATATATATCTGTAGAGTGTATATAGATGGATGAATACATATCTGTAGAGTGTATATAGATGGATGAATATATATATATATATCTGTAGAGTGTATATAGATGGATGAATATATATATATATATATCTGTAGAGTGTATATAGATGGATGAATATATATATATATATATCTTTAGAGTGTATATAGATGGATGAATATATATCTGTAGAGTGTATATAGATGGATGAATATATATCTGAAGAGTGTATATAGATGGATGAATATATGTCTATAGAATGTATATAGATGCATGAATATATATATCTGTAGAGTGTATATAGATGGATGAATACATATCTATAGAGTGTATATAGATGGCTGAATACATATCTGTAGAGTGTATATAGATGGTTGAATATATATCTGGAGTGTATATAGATGGATGAATATATATATATATATATATCTGTAGAGTGTATATAGATGGATGAATATATATCTGTAGAGTGTATATAGATGGATGAATACATATCTGTAGAGTGTATATAGATGAATATATATATATATATATATATCTGTAGAGTGTATATAGATGGATGAATATATATATATATATATCTTTAGAGTGTATATAGATGGATGAATATATATCTGTAGAGTGTATATAGATGGATGAATATATATCTGAAGAGTGTATATAGATGGATGAATATATATCTGTAGAGTGTATATAGATGGATGAATATATATCAGTAGAGTGTATATAGATGGATGAATATGTATATATATATATATATATCTGTAGAGTGTATATAGATGACGGAATACATATCTTTATAGTTTATATAGATGGATGAATATATCTGTAGAGTGTATATAGATGGCTGAATACATATCTGTAGAGTGTATACAGATGGATGAATATATATCTGTAGAGTGTATATAGATGGATGAATATGTATCAGTAGAGTGTATATTGATGGATGAATACATATCTTTAGAGTGTATATAGATGGATGAATATATGTCAGTAGAGTGTATATAGATGGATGAATACATATCTGTAGAGTGTATATAGATGACGGAATACATATCTTTATAGTTTATATAGATGGATGAATATATCTGTAGAGTGTATATAGATGGCTGAATACATATCTGTAGAGTGTATATAGATGGCTGTATACATATCTGTAGAATGTATATAGATTAATGAATATATATCAGTAGAGTGTATATTGATGGCTGAATACATATCTTTAGAGTTTATATAGATGGATGAATATATCTGAAGAGTGTATATAGATGGATGAATATATATATATATATATATATATATCTGTAGAGTGTATATAGATGGATGAATACATATCTGTAGAGTGTATATAGATGGATGAATACATATCTGTAGAGTGTATACAGATAGCTGAATACATATCTGTAGAGTGTGTATATATGGATGAATATATATCTGAAGAGTGTATATAGATGGATGAATACATATCTTTAGAGTTTATATAGATGGATGAATATATCTGAAGAGTGTATATAGATGGATGAATATATATATATATATATATATATATCTGTAGAGTGTATATAGATGGATGAATACATATCTGTAGAGTGTATATAGATGAATGAATATATATATATATATATATATAATTCGAACAAAGAAAACCAGCACCAAGGGACTTGAAGTGAGCAAAAAATTGTATTAAAGCATATGTATCACCCATAGATATATATATATATCTGTTGAGTGTATATAGATTGATGAATATATATCTGTAGAGTGTATATAGATGGATGAATATATATATCTGGAGTGTATATAGATGGATGAATATATATCAGTAGAGTGTATATCGATGGATGAATACATATCTTTAGAGTGTATTTAGATGGATGAATACATATCTTTAGAGTTTATATAGATGGATGAATATATATATCTGAAGAGTGTAAATAGATGAATGAATGTATATCTGTAGAGTGTATATAGATGGCTGAATACATATCTGTAGAGTGTATACAGATGGATGAATATATATCTGAAGAGTGTATATAGATGGATGAATACATATCTGTAGAGTGTATATAGATGGATGAATATATATCTTTAGAGTGTATTTAGATGGATGAATATATATCTGAAGAGTGTATATAGATGGCTGAATACATATCTGTAGAGTGTATATAGATGGATGAATATATATATATATCTCTTTAGAGTGTATCTAGATGGATGAATAAATATCTGTAGAGTGTATATCGATGGATGAATACATATCTGTAGAGTGTATATAGATGGATGAATATACATATCTGTGGAGTGTATTTAGAGGGATGAATACATATCTTTAGAGTTTATATAGATGGATGAATATATATATCTGAAGAGTGTAAATAGATGAATGAATATATATCTGTAGAGTGTATATAGATGGCTGAATACATATCTGTAGAGTGTATATAGATGGCTGAATACATATCTGTAGAGTGTATACAGATGGATGAATATATATCTGAATAGTGTATATAGATGGATGAATACATATCTGTAGAGTGTATATAGATGGATGAATATATATCTGTAGAGTGTATATAGATGGATTAATTTATGTCTGTAGAGTGTATATAGATGGATGAATATATACCTGTAGAGTGCATTTAGATGGATGAATACATATCTGTAGAGTGTATATAGATGGATGAATATATATATCTGTAGAGTGTATATAGATGAATGAATATATATAAATATATATATATATATATATATATCTGTAGAGTGTATATAGATGGATGAATAAATATATCTATAGAGTGTATATAGATGGATGAATATATGTCTGTAGAGTGTATATAGATGGATGAATATATATATCTATAGAGTGTATATAGATGGATGAATATACATCTGTAGAGTGTATATAAATGGATGAATATATATCTGTAGAATGTATATATATGTATGAATATATATCTGTAGAGTGTATATAGATGGATGAATATACATCTGTAGAGTGCATAGAAATGGATGAATATATATCTGTAGAGTGTATATAGATGGATGAATATATGTCTATAGAGTGTATATAGATGGATGAATACATATCTGTAGAGTGTATATAGATGGATGAATATATATCTGTAGAGTGTATATAGATGGATGAATATATATATATATATATATATATGTAGAGTGTAGATAGATGGATGAATATATATCTGTAGAGTTTATATAGATGGATGAATATATATATATCTGTAGAGTGTATAAAGATGGATGAATATATATCTGTAGAGTGTATATAAATGGATGAATATATATCTGTAGAGTGTATATAGATGGATGAATATATATCTGTAGAGTGTATTTAGATGAATTAATATATATATATATATATATATATATATATATATCTGTAGAGTGTATATAGATGTTTCAATATACTGTATATCTGTAGAGTGTATATAGATGGATGAATACATATCTGTAGAGTGTATATAGATGGATGAATATATATCTGTAGAGTGTATATAGATGGATGAATATATGTCTATAGAGTGTATATAGATGGATGAATTCATATCTGTACAGTGTATATAGATGGATGAATACATATCTGTAGAGTGTATATAGTTGGCTGAATACATATCTGTAGAGTGTATATAGATGGATGAATACATATCTGTAGAGTGTATATAGATGGATGAATATATATCTGTAGAGTGTGTATAGATGGATGAATATATATATATATATATATATATATATATATATATATATATATATATATGTAGAGTGTAGATAGATGGATGACTATATATCTGTAGAGTTTATATAGATGGATGAATATATATATATATATCTGTAGAGTGTATAAAGATGGATGAATATATATCTGTAGAGTGTATATAGATGGATGAAAACATATCTGAAGAGTATATATAAATGGATGAATATATATCTGTAGAGTGTATATAGATGGATGAATATATATCTGTAGAGTGTTTTTAGATGAATTAATATATATATTTATATATATATATATATATCTATAGAGTGTATATAGATGTTTGAATATACTGTATATCTGTAGAGTGTATATAGATGGATGAATACATATCTGAAGAGTATATATAGATGGATGAATATATATCTGTAGAGTGTATATAGATGGATGACTATATATCTGTAGAGTGTATTTAGATGGATTAATATCTATATCTGTAGAGTGTATATAGATGGATGAATATATATCTGTAGAGTGTATTTAGATGAATGAATATATATATCTGTACAGTGTATATAGATGGATGAATATATATCTGTAGAGTGTATTTATATGGATGAATATATATCTGTAGAGTGTATATAGATGGATGAATACATATCTGTAGAGTGTATATAGATGGATGAATATCTATATCTGTAGAGTGTATATAGATGGAAGAATATATATCTGTAGAGTGTATTTAAATGGATGAATATATATCTGTAGAGTGTATATAGATGGATGAATACATATCTGTAGAGTGTATTTAGATGGATGAATATATATCTGTAGAGTGTATATAGATGGATGAATACATATCTGTAGAGTGTATATAGAATGATGAATATATATATCTATAGAGTGTATATAGATGAATGATTTTTTATATATATATATATATATATGTATATCTGTAGTGTGTATATAGATGGATGAATATATATCTGTAGAGTGTATTTAGATGGATGAATACATATCTGTAGAGTGTATATAGATGGATGACTATCTATATCTGTAGAGTGTATATAGATGGATGAATATATATCTGTAGAGTGTATTTAGATGGATGATTATATATATCAGTAGAGTGTATATAGATGGATGAATATATATCTGTAGAGTGTATATAAATGGATGAATATATGCCAAAGCGAAATCACAGCACCATCCAAAGCGTATTTTTCTTAAAAAGCCTTTATTGCATTTTCTGGCTTGGATCTCAAATGAACAACGTTTCAGGCCTGTGTGGCCCTTTATCAAGTTAATAAATTACTGCTGATTGCACAGTTTTATACTCACATGTTAGATTGCCCTCTAGGGGCCAACAATCAAAATTGATTGATGCACAAAAGAAACATAAAGGCAACATTGTCAGATACATTGTAATATATGGAAAAGTGTCCACTTGTTTCCTGTAGGTTGTATTCTTCCTATATACAATTTAATTCTCATAATATGGTATCTGCAAAACAATAAAAATGACCAATATTTGTGGACAAAATGATTTAACACTAGTATTATTAAAAACAATCATTAAAATACTATCGGTATATGGGATGCAAGTCATATTCGCGATTAAGGCCATGGGGTTCCAGTGTTTCTAGGCGTCGTATCCATTGTGCTTCCTTTTTTAACAGCATTTTAACTCGATCGCCGCCGCGTCGAAGTTTTGGAATATTGTCAATTACCTGAAACTTTAATTGCTGGACCCCATGACCTTTTTCTGCAAAATGACTAGAAACCGCTTGATCTAGTTTTTTTAATTTCACTGCCGATTTATGTTCCCGTATTCTGTCTTTTACAGCCCGAGTTGTCTGTCCTATATAAAGTCGACCACATGGGCACTTTATTGCATAAATTGCAAATGTGGTATTGCATGTGTAAAAACCATGGATTTTTATCGGAGTGCCCTTTCGAGGATGATGTACAACATCGCCTTTAAGGACATTTGAGCAACAGTTACATGACAAGCAAGGGAAGGTGCCCATATTTCTAGGGCGCAAAATCCGTTCTTCCTTTGAACATCCCCCCAAATCTGATTTTACTAATGTAGATCCTATGGTATTATTTCTCTTGTATGACATCAGTGGCATATTTTGGAAAAATTCTACCTCGGGGACCCCATCTCTCAATATACCCCAATGTTTTCGTATAATTTTGGCCACTTCTTGGCTCACTGTATTGAATTTAGAGACAAAGGGGATACGTTTAGGTTTCCCTTTGATGTTACTTTGGGGACCTGTATATGAGGCTTCAATTCCCTCACGTTGTTTTTTAAGTAGCTTGGGAGGATAACCTCTCTGTAGAAAATTTATTTCCATTTCATCCAACCTTTCTTTTTGCAAACTACTCTCTGTCACTATTCGCTTGACACGAACAAATTGTGATTTCGGTAGCGAATTCTTGGTTTGCATAGGGTGGAATGAATTATAATGAAGTAAGGTGTTTCTGTCTAAGGATTTGCGAAACAAATCCGTAGTCAGAGTATCCCCCTTCCTAATAATGGAGGTATCCAAAAATGCAATTTGTTCACTGTTAGAGTTCAAGGTAAATTTTATAAAGGGTAAGGCAATGTTAATCTCTTGATGGAATGAATTAAGAGTCCATAGTGGCCCCGTCCATATAGCGAACACATCATCGATAAATCGAAACCACGCAACACAATGTTGCTTGAATAGTGTATTTGGATAGATAAATTTTACTTCGAATTGATTCATAAAAATGTTCGCATATGACGGGGCCACATTCGAACCCATTGCCGTACCCCTTTTCTGTGTAAAAAAAGTATCTTGAAACATAAAATAATTATTGTATAGCACCAACTCCAGACATTGCATTATAAACTTTTTTTGTGATCCATCCATGGTTGGATCCTCCGTCAGTTCGATGCGGACAGCCTCCAGACCCCCATCATGAGGGATGGAGGTGTAGAGGCTCTCCACATCAAGCGTGACCAGGATCGCATGCGATGGAATGTGTTTAATTTTATCAAGTTTCAGCAAAAAATCATTTGTATCCTTCAAATAAGATCTGTGTTGCAAGACATAACCATTGATCATTTTGTCAACAAAAATAGAAAGCGGGGACAAAACAGAGTTTATACAGGATACAATTGGACGGCCAGGTGGATTGTCAAGCCGTTTGTGAATTTTTGGCAAAATATAGAAGATGGGGGTAACTGGAGCAGTTTGTTGAAGAAATTGTGCTAGTGTAGGATCAATTACTTTCAGCTGAAGAGCGTCCATAATGAGATGCTCTACCTTTTTCTGTATGTCAAATAAGGGGTTAACATTAACATTTTCATAAGTATCCGTGTCTTGTAATTGTCGCCTTATTTCACTAATATACATAGCCTTATCCATAATTACTATGGCTCCGCCTTTATCGGCCGGCTTAACTATTAATGTATTATTATTTTTAATTGTTGCCAGTGCATTGTATTCACTGGCGGAGATATTATAAGGTATTTTATGTAGCTCCCCATTTCTATATTTAGCCTCCAAATTCACCATATCACGTTTGACTTGTGTTATGAATGCATCCACAAAAACATTACACTCATCGGGTCTATAAATGGATAAATCGGGTCTATAAATGGATGAATATATATCTGTAGAGTGTATATAGATGGATGAATACATATCTGTAGAGTGTATTTAGATGGATGAATATATATCTGTAGAGTGTGTATAGATGGATGAATATATATCTGTAGAGTGTATATAGATGGATGATTATATATCTGTAGAGTGTATATAGATGGATGAATATATATCTGTAGAGTGTATTTAGATGAATGAATATATATATCTGTAGAGTGTATATAGATGGATGAATATATATCTGAAGAGTGTATATAAATGGATGAATATATATCTGTAGAGTGTATATAGATGGATGAATACATATCTGTAGAGTGTATATAGATGGATGAATATCTATATCTCTAGAGTGTATATAGATGGATGAATATATATCTGTAGAGTGTATATGGATGGATGAATTTATGTCTGTAGAGTGTATATAGATGGATGAATATATATCTGTAGAGTGTATTTAGATGGATGAATATATATATCTGTAGAGTGTATATAGATGGATGAATATATATCTGTAGAGTGTATTTAGATGAATTAATATATATATCTGTAGAGTGTATATAAATGGATGAATATACATCTGTAGAGTGTATATAGATGGATGAATATATATCTGTAGAGTGTATTTAGATGAATTAATATATATATCTGTAGAGTGTATATAAATGGATGAATATACATCTGTAGAGTGTATATAGATTTATGAATATATATCTGTAGAGTGTATTTAGATGAATTAATATATATATCTGTAAAGTGTATATAGATGGATGAATATATATCTGTAGAGTGTATTTAGATGAATGAATAAATATATCTGTAGAGTGTATATAGATGGATGAATATATATATCTGTAGAGTGTATATAGATGAATGAATATATATATATATATATATCTGTAGAGTGTATTTAGATGAATTAATATATATATATATCTGTAGAGTGTATATAAATGGATGAATATACATCTGTAGAGTGTATATAGATGGATGAATATATATCTGTAGAGTGTATATAGATGGATGAATACATATCTGTAGAGTGTATATAGATGGATGAATACATATCTGTAGAGTGTATATAGTTGGCTGAATACATATCTGTAGAGTGTATATAGATGGCTGAATACATATTTGTAGAGTGTATATAGATGGCTGAATACATATCTGTAGAGTGTATATAGATGGATGAATATATATATATATATATATCTATAGAGTGTATATAGATGAATGAATACAGTATATATATATATATATATCTATATAGACTGTATATAGATGGATGAATATATATCTGTAGAGTGTATATAGATGGATGAATATATATCTGGAGTGTATATAGATGGATGAATATATGTCTGTAGAGTGTATATAGATGGATGCATTTATGTCTTTAGAGTGTATATAGATGGATGAATATATATCTTTAGAGTGTATATAGATGGATGAATATAGATCTGGGGAGTGTATGTAGATGGATGAATATATATCTATAGAGTGTATATAGATGGATGAATATGTATCTGTAGAGTGTATATAGATGGATTAATATATTTAGATATAGATATATATATATATATCTATATATATAGTGTATAGATGGATGAATATATATATATATATCTGTAGAGTGTATATACATGGATGAATATATATATATATATATATATATATATATATATATCTGTAGAGTGTATATAGATGAATGAATACAGTATATATATATATATATATATATATATATATATATATCTATATAGACTGTATATTGATGGATGAATATATATCTGTAGAGTGTATATAAATGGATGAATATATATCTGTAGAGTGTATATAGATGGATGAATATATATCTTTAGAGTGTATATAGATGGATGAATATACATCTGTAGAGTGTATATAGATGGATGAATATACATCTGTAGAGTGTATATAGATGGATGAATATATATCTGTAGAGTGTATATAGATGGATGAATATATGTCTATAGAGTGTATATAGATGGATGAATACATATCTGTAGAGTGTATATAGATGGATGAATACATATCTGTAGAGTGTATATAGATGGCTGAATACATATCTGTAGAGTGTATATAGATGGATGAATACATATCTGTAGAGTGTATATAGATGGATGAATATATATCTGTAGAGTGTATATAGATGGATGAATATATATCTGTAGAGTGTATATAGATGGATGAATATATATCTGTAGAGTGTATTTAGATGAATTAATATATATATCTGTAGAGTGTATTTAGATGAATGAATAAATATATCTGTAGAGTGTATATAGATGGATGAATATATATATCTGTAGAGTGTATTTAGATGAATGAATAAATATATCTGTAGAGTGTATATAGATGAATGAATATATATATATATATATATATATATCTGTAGAGTGTAAATAGATGGATGAATATATATCTGTAGAGTGTAAATAAATGGATGAATATATATCTGTAGAGTGTATATAGATGGATGAATACATATCTGTAGAGTGTATATAGTTGGCTGAATACATATCTGTAGAGTGTATATAGATGGATGAATACATATCTGTAGAGTGTATATAGATGGCTGAATACATATCTGTAGAGTGTATATAGATGGATGAATATATATATATATATATATATATCTGTAGAGTGTATATAGATGAATGAATACAGTATATATATATATATCTATATAGACTGTATATAGATGGATGAATATATATCTGTAGAGTGTATATAGATGGATGAATATATATCTGGAGTGTATATAGATGGATGAATATATGTCTGTAGAGTGTATATAGATGGATGAATTTATGTCTTTAGAGTGTATATAGATGGATGAATAAATATCTTTAGAGTGTATGTAGATGGATGAATATAAATCTGTAGAGTGTATATAGATGGATTAATATATTTAGAGATATATATATGTATGTATATATATATATATATATATATATATATATATATAGTGTATATAGATGGATGAATATCTATATCTGTAGAGTGTATATACATGGATGAATATATATATATATATATATCTGTAGAGTGTATATACATGGATGAATATATATATATATATATATATATATATATATATCTCTGTAGAGTGTATATAGATGAATGAATACAGTATATATATATATATATATATATATATATATATATATATATATATCTATATAGACTGTATATAGATGGATGAATATATATCTGTAGAGTGTATATAGATAGATGAATATATGTCTTTAGAGTGTATATAGATGGATGAATATATATATATATATATATATATATATATATATCTGTAGAGTGTATATACATGGATGAATATATATATATATATCTGTAGAGTGTATATAGATGAATGAATACAGTATATATATATCTATATAGACTGTATATAGATGGATGAATATATATCTGTAGAGTGTATATAGATGGATGAATATAAATCTGGAGAGTGTATATAGATGGATGAATATATATGAATATATATCTGTAGAGTGTATATAGGATGCACAGTGTATGAAGAATAAACACTTTTTTTGATTGAAGAAAAACAGAGTGCTGGTCCATTTTGAAAATATACAATACACATTTGACTGAGCACCCGGCTAAAGACTTTTGGGTTGGAGTGCAAGTGTCCATATTGGTATATATATATATATATATAGTGTATATAGATGGATGAATATATATATATATAGATCTCTGTAGAGTGTATATACATGGAAGAATATATATATATATATATATATATATATATATATATATATATATATATATGTAGAGTGTATATAGATGAATGAATACAGTATATATATATATATATATATAGACTGTATATTGATGGATGAATATATATCTGTAGAGTGTATATAAATGGATGAATGTACATCTGTAGAGTGTATAGAAATGGATGAATATATATCTGTAGAGTGTATATAGATGGATGAATATATATCTGTAGAGTGTATATAAATGGATGAATATACATCTGTAGAGTGTATATAGATGGATGAATACATATCTGTAGAGTGTATATAGATGGATGAATATATATATATATATATATATATATCTATAGAGTGTATATAGATGAATGATTATATATGTATATCTGTAGAGTGTATATAGATGGATGAATATATATATCTGTAAAGTGTATATAGATGGATGAATATATATCTGTAGAGTGTATTTAGATGAATAAATATATACATCTGTAGAGTATATAAATGGATGAATATACATCTGTAGAGTGTATATAGATGGATGAATATATATCTGTAGAGTGTATATAGATGGATGAATATCTATATCTGTATAGTGTATATAGATGGATGAATATCCATATCTATAGAGTGTATATAGATGAATGAATATATATATATATATATATATCTGTAGAGTGTATATACATGGATGAATATATATATATATATCTGTAGAGTGTATATAGATGAATGAATACAGTATATATATATCTATATAGACTGTATATAGATGGATGAATATATATCTGGAGTGTATATAGATGGATGAATATATGTCTGTAGAGTGTATATAGATGGCTGAATACATATTTGTAGAGTGTATATAGATGGCTGAATACATATCTGTAGAGTGTATATAGATGGATGAATATATATATATATATATATCTGTAGAGTGTATATAGATGAATGAATACAGTGTATATATATATATATATATCTATATAGACTGTAAATAGATGGATGAATATATATCTGTAGAGTGTATATAGATGGATGAATATATATCTGGAGTGTATATAGATGGATGAATATATGTCTGTAGAGTGTATATAGATGGATGAATTTATGTCTTTAGAGTGTATATAGATGGATGAATAAATATCTTTAGAGTGTATGTAGATGGATGAATATAAATCTGTAGAGTGTATATAGATGGATTAATATATTTAGAGATATATATATTTATATATATATATATATATATATATAGTGTATATAGATGGATGAATATCTATATCTGTAGAGTGTATATAGATGGATGAATATATATCTGTAGAGTGTATATAGATGGATGAATACATATCTGTAGAGTGTATATAGATGGATGAATATATATATATATATCTATAGAGTGTATATAGATGAATGATTATATATATATGTATATCTGTAGAGTGTATATAGATGGTTGAATATATATCTGTAAAGTGTATATAGATGGATGAATATATATATCTGTAGAGTGTATATAGATGGATGAATATTTATATCTGTGGAGTGTATATAGATGGATGAATATTTATATCTGTGGAGTGTATAAAATGCATGAATATATATCTGTAGAGTTTATATAGATGGATGAATATATCCTGGATTTGGTGCATCCCTAATATAGATATATATATATATATATATATATATATATATATATATATATATCTGTAGAGTGTATATAGCTGGAGAAATATATATATCTCTGTAGAGTGTATATAGCTGGAGAAATATATATATATATATATATATATATATATATGTAGAGTGTATATAGCTGGAGAAATATATATATATATATATATAAATCCTATATATATTCTATATTATCATCACTTCTAACTTAGTCGGAAGTGACAAAACGCGTCAGGCGGGGCAGAGTGAAGTCATCCAGAGTGTGTCCAGGAAGAGATACGCTGTGTGAAACACAAGATACCGGCCTAAGCGATTCCGTTCCGGAACATAGCGAACTAGACAACCGCACTAGCGTCTGGAAAGACTAATAAACACCTTTTATCTGGTTTTATGTGAGTTTAACGTTTAAAATGTTACATGTATATTAAAGCAATTTTACACTATTAGATGCGCATCTCTCCTAGTCCTGAGTGGAATCTGGACGATTAATGGCTGATATGCTCCAATCTATATAGAACGTCTTTAAGTACCCAACCCTTTTTGGGGGCGGATCACAGAAGAATAAAAACGAGTCTTGCTGAATGAAAGAGCATTCTATTCACGTGAATGTGTAGATAAAAGCAAGAAGGGTAGTGAAAAGCACAGAAGGGTAGTGAAAAGCAAACTAACCTACTATACTATATTGGAAAATTATTCTTTTCCCTCCATCTCATTTCCTCTTGTCTATCCCTGAGCTTCTTGGAGAAGCGCTGTTTCACCGGTTTTTGTATTTATTTGTATATTTCTACCGGTTGGAGAACGGTCCAAAACGGCAACGGAAGTGAATTTCCAAAATCCTTATCTTTTCCTTTGAAAGCGACATCAAATTGACTAATAATGCAGCTTATCTTTTAAAATGTCCAATAGAAAGGGGTGATAATTATGTATGTCGCATCTTGCATTTGACATATAACAAGCATTTAAGAAGGTTATGCAGCAGATATGGATACATCACTTAAAAACTAGTTTAGGATTGTCGCAAAAGACACTGCTTTGATGGGGTTTGTCAGCTTATCCATAGTTGTACAAACAGTGACCAAATGTGTCTCTTTTTCTGCCTGTATGGCTGGTAATTCACTTTTCTCTAAACATGCAAGTATCACATGTATTTGGAGTGCTGAGAAATTTGAAATTGTTTACAATTTTACTATGTCTCTTGCACCCAAAATTTGCTTTTAGACTATAGAATGAGTGGCATCACTGCTGAATATGTACAGTCATATGAAAAAGTTTGGGGACCCCTCTCAGCCTGCATTGACTCCACTTTCAACAAAAAAGATAACAGTGGTATGTCTTTCATTTAGAAACACAGATCAAAGGAGGGCACTCCAAGCAACAAAAAGAAGTTTTTTGGGAATAAAGCATCAAATGTAAAAAGGTGCTGTTAATCCAAGAATACCACCAACAAGTAACCCACATGTCACATATAATGGGTTTGCATGCTTTAAATAATATACAAAAAAGCGGTGGTATAAGGTAAATTTATTTTATATAGATAACAAAGTACAACAGGTAAATCAATATCTTATACAAGACAATTTTACGTAATAGTACTAATGAGCATATACATACCACCAGTTTTGTAAGTTCAAAGTAAAAAGGAGAAACAAACCACAAGGAACGGATACACTTTTCCAAGGAATGAGAATACCCCAAACTCTCGGTACACTCGACTTTGTCAAATGAATTTATGCAGAGGGAGAAGTACAATATTCTGGAATGGCCGTCATGGTCCCGCGAGTTGAATATCATGGAAAATCTATGGAATGATTTGAGGCATGCTGTCCATGCTTGTCAGCCATCAAATTTAACTGAACGGGAGAGATTTTGTATGGTCAAAAATACCGCCATCCAGAATCCAGACGCTCATCAAAGGCTATAGGAGGTGTCTAGAGGCTGTTACTTTTGCAAAAGGAGGCTTAACTAAGTATTGATGTAATACCTCTGTTTGTTGGGGTGCCCAAATTTATGCACCCGGCTAATATTGTTATGATGCATATTGCATATTCTCTGTTAATCCAATAAACGTTGTCACTGCTGAAATACTACTGTCTCCATAAGGCATGTTATATATTAAAAGGAAGTTGCTAATTTGAAAGCTCAGCCAATGATAAACAAAACTCCAAAGAATTAAGGGGGATTCCCAAACGTTTTCATATGACTGTAGATGTATAAATATGGAGGTGTTTTTTTCCTTTAATGTCAGCTCTCCTGCCACTGTCCAGTAGCTCAGCATTCAAGTGGGTTAAGCAGCAGATGTGGATACGTTGATTTTAAACTAGTTTAGGACTGACGCAAAGGATGTTTGTACAAACACTGTTACCAAACAAGTCTATTTTTCTGCCTGTATTGCTGATAATACAATTGCAGTTATCCCGCTTCATGTATGCTTTTTACCAGTACCGGGCCGAGGTATACATGTATGAGGCAAGTTGCAAATTGGATATTGGAGTTTGCAAGAGCGAAAGATTATTATGGCAAAATTACATTACTCTAGGACCCTGAACTAGGAGTATTCAGACAGAAGAGGTACGTACTGAGCTACTTTAAACTTCCCCATGTTGCAACCAAGCACATGCCTCTTCTACCTACCCCTAGTTGTGGCTCTGCTTTTTACATGTTTATTAAAAATGAGAATAATAGATATTTTGTCTAAATCCTTTAAAGTTTACAATGTTTTAATGAATAACTTCACAGAAAGTGGGGGCAGAGGAGGGCCCTAAAAGAAGTTGCTGGACTTTGGGGGAACCTCAATCCCAGGACTTATTTTTTTGCATTTTTGGACTTATTGCTTTAATGAATATGCAGCCAACAATGTTCCCTTTAATGTTCCCTTTAATTCTCTGTAGATTATGGCTCAAAAATATATTAAACCAGTGCTGTAACTATAGAAGAAACAGATCCTACGGTGGCAGGGGGGTCTGGATTGCAGGGTCGGCTTCCTCTGTAGTCCTAGAAATCCCCCCTTTCCAACCACTATCTTTTTTTTCCCTGGTGCAAGCAGGATGGTAACAGGGGAACACAAGGCAGCAGGCAGGTGAAGGGACCAGGAAAGAGCTACCCCTCTGATTGTTTTTTTGCAGGGGGCCAAGCACAGCATTGTTAAACCACTGCATAAGGCTTTTTAGATGCCAGCCAATATTTTACCACCTAGCCAGCAAGTCTCCAGCTAGGGCCAGCTATATGTTTACCAGGGCTAGCAATATGTTTACCAGTGGCAATCCTATCTATAAATCCCTCCCTTTACCCTGCCTCTCCTGCCTCCATACAGCCCATTTCCCTGTGCTCCTTGCTCACCCATCCCGCCCACTCCCATTTTTTCATCACTCCACCCCCAATCTGAAAGTCGGTATTATTGGCTCAGAAAGGTGGCAAGCCTAGCTTAATGTGATGTGTGAATAGCATGGTGGGTGGGTCACAGCAAGTCATTTTTGACCACAAACAGCTTATTACATTGACAATTATGCTATTATTATGCAAATCACAGTGAAGCTGTTTTACTAAATTTTGATGTCAAGAAAAAAATCACAAGCACAAATGGAAAAAAGCGACAAAACATAAGAGACTTTTCACACTCTTTCCCCTCAAATGTTATTTTTTTTTAAATAAAAATATTAAGCAAATTTTAACAAAGATGAGATTGTGCTTTTTTGTGGAAAAGAGTCACACACCACTGGGTAATAGTAACCATAATGTGTTTTTATTTAATGTCTGGTGCAAAAAACAAATATACACTGAGGTAGCAAAGACCCTGAATTTCAGAAAAGCTAATTTTGGTGCCTTGAGGTCTGCCCTTCAGAGCATAGATTTGGGGCATTAGGTTTTCAGCTAAAAACACAGAATAGAAATGGTTGTCATTTAAAATGATATAACATTGTTGCAGTTATAAATTTATACCCTTAAAGGACCAGTAACATCAAAAAATTTTTTGCAAAAATTAGTTACAATACAACAAAAAAAACTCACCAAGACAAATTAAATTTTAAAATAGCAAAGCATTTATTAAGAAATAACTTACCGAAACTCCACTTCCTGTCCTCTACAGAAAAGGCGACACGGCGACCATCCATACTGCAGCGCTCGATTTCTTCTCCCTGGCTATTCAGGGGGCGGCAGGAGCACATTGGTGAAGCCCCCCTACTCGTACATCGCGCTGATACACATACAGACAAACACAGGGACCTGGGGATATTCGCGTGAAGATCAGGGACCGGCTGCAGGCTGATGGAGTGTGCGACGACCAATGTGCCCTCAGTCAGCTCCATCAGTCCCATCCTACAGGATAAGAATGGAAACTTGTCCCAGCAGAACCAGTATGAGAACCACAAGCATCAACCGACTGCCCTCTCTGGACTCCCCTATAATCACCTGTACTCACCTTACCCCAACCCCATAGCCAGGGGCCCCACTCCTCCTCTAGCAGCAAATAGAAGTAGAACAGGCACCACTAACTGACTTTAGCGAAGGTCGGATAATGTACTGGCAGCGCAGGAAGAGGTATCGGCACCGAGAGCTGGAGAAGGAGATCGGGGCAGAGGACATAATGTCAGTGAATAGCCAGGGAGAAGAAATCGAGCACTGCAGAATGGATGGTCGCCGCGTCACCTTTTCTGTAGAGACCAGGAAGTGGATTTTCGGTAAGTTATTTCTTAATAAATGCTTTGCTATTTTAAAATTTAATTTGTCTTGTGGGTTTTTTTGTTGTATTCTAACTAATTTTTGTAAAAAATTTTTTGATGTTACTGGTCCTTTAAGAAGTAAATGTAAAAGCACTAAAAATCACCCTATGTGACTTAATGCAGAAGTAATTGGAAAGAAGAGTAAGGCATTTAAAAAATACAAGTATGTGGGGACAGAAGCTGCATTTAATGAATATTATCAGTATAATAAATGTAAAACTGCAATCTGGCAGACAAAGAAAATAAATTAAGAGTGCATTGTGGCAGAGGCTAAGACTAACCCCAAAAAGAGTTTTAAGTACAGTATAGGATGCAGGTTGAGAGTGTTGCTCCTTTAAATAATGGTAGCTATATGGTTGTAACAGATACAGAAAAGGCAAATGTGCTTAATCAGTTCTTTTCAGTGATTTTCTAAAAATTCAGGTAAACAAGGCACCAGGGCCAGATGGCATACACCCCCAGTTTCTAACAGAGCTTAGTTCAGTTTTTAGACCGGCCCCTATTTCTGATTTTCTCAGATTCACTTTCATCTGATATGGTACCTATGGATTGGATGAAAGCTGATGTCATTAAAATATTTACAAAGGGATTACAATCTCAGCCTGGCAATTATAGGCCAGTAAATTTGGTGGTGGGCAAATTATTTGAAGGCTTGTTAAGGGATCACATTAAAAATGTTGTCCTATTGAATGGAATTATGAGCAGCGATCAGCATGGCTTTATGAAGGATAGGTCATGTCAGATGAATTTGATTTGATGATTTTTATGATGAGGTAAGTATGATGCTGGGCAGTGAGGGAGCAGTAGATGTGATTTTTTTGGAGTTTGCCTTTGATACCATGCCCCAAAAACGATGCTTTCTAACGGTCTGTTGGGCCTAAAGAAGTCATTTGCACGTGGATAGGAAACCGGCTACAGGATCGGGTACAGAGGGTGGTTGTTAATGGGACATTCTCTACTTGGAGTAAGATTCTTAGTGGGGTCCCTCAGGGCTCGGTATTGGGTCCACTTTTATTTAACTTGTTTATTAATGACTTTGGTGAGGGTATTGTAAGTAATGTATCAGTGTTTGCAGATGACACACAACTATGCAGCCCAAATAATTCCATCCAGGATGAGGCATCCTTCAACAGGATCTTGATAAACTGGCAATCTGGGCAGTTACGTGGCAGATATTTAATGTTGATAAATGTAAAGTCATGTACCTGGGATATAAAAATATCCAAGCCACTTATACCATTAATGGGACTGCACTAGGCAAATCCATTATGGAAAAGGACCTTGGAGTCCTTGTAGATGATAAACTTTGCTGTAACAAGCAATGCCAGTCAGTGGCATCAAGGACAAACAAGGTATTGAGCTGTATTTAAAGGGGCATAGATTCACAGGAGGAGGGGGTCATTCTTCCACTATACAGAGCACTGGTAAGGCCCCATCTAGATTATTTCTTACGAAAGGGGAAATGAAACACACCATTATTTCCGGCTCTTTGCCTTCAAAGCATTTATTGCAGCAGAAAAAGTGGCACAAGCTTCATGAAATACTCCTCATGTGATTAATCCTTCATTCCATTAAAGGGGTGGTTCGTCTTCAAACAACTAGTTGTTTTCAGATTGTTCACCAGAAACAACTTTTTCCAATTACTTTTTATTTTCTATGTGTGACTGTTTTTCTAATATTCAAGTGTAAAGTGCCATTTTTCAGCTTCTAAAGCAGCTCTGGGAAACTGCTCTAAATTGATACATTTAGTTGATACATTTCTTATCTCTGTCCCTGCTGAGCAGAATCCCTAGGTTTCATTATAGGCAACTGTTAGAATTGATACAATAGTTGTTAATACTCCAGAGATGCTGCTGAGAAATGTATCAACTAAATGTTGCAAAATTGTAAAAATGTTGCAAAATTGTAACAGTTTGAGTCTAGCAGCTCATTAATTCAGGTGCAGACTCTAAACACCAGAGACAGGGACATTCAAATTTAAACTTTCATTTTGAAAAAAAAAAAACTAAATAATGGAAAGTAATTGAAAAAAATCTTTATCAATCTGAAAACAATCAAACTGAAAAATCTGTTTGGAAGGTGAACAAACCCTTTAAACTTTAACACCAATTACATCTTTCCAAATATCAAAGTCCTTTGCTCTAATGGCATAAAGTGTCCCAATTCATTGTGATGCATAAACATTCATTGCCTGCTATATAATAAATATCATGTCCAAATAACAGTCTCACGTCCAAGCTAAAGAGAAGGCCCAGCAAGCAATCCACAAGTTATTGGTTATGTGTCAGTGATGAGCTATCTGCATAGGTTGCAGACTAAGATCTGTGGTGCACTGGTAATGAGAACCATAGGAGGGAGGTAATGAATTCAGCCAACTCTCTCCTGTTTTCTTTCAACTTGAATAGATCTGGCTGTGAGTCAGTAAACCCTCGACTGCTATTTTGCAGACCAGGTACTAAACAGAAAAGGTGACTCCAACATAACCAAAATATCAATTCCTTTAAAGTGACATGACCAACTCTAAGTTGCACTTGAAGTTATCTGTGAGAGAAACAAACTGAAGCACATTCAAAACATCAAATATAATATGGTACTAAGAACTTTTATATGGAAACCTATCTAGAAAGCTTTAAACCATGACAGTGCCATTCCCCACAGTATTGTATTTCATCAAATAAACCTTTAGTTTAGCAAATTTATATTTCTCTGTAAACTAATAACTGAAGCAGTATAAATCAATGTTAATACAATGCTTACCTTTTCCCCTCCAGTTGTGATGACCACTCAAGGGCAGTGTGGTGCTAGACATTCTTACTGACTCAATCTAAATTAAATACATTCAGAACAGATCACATTTGTTATTTTTTCTAATAAATGCCCTTAATGATACTTGATAAATCATTCTCCTTGTTCTGGCACTGCCCTTAGTTTGAACTGTCCAATCTCTGTTGACTATCTATGCTTCTCTTTACTACAGTGAAACCTGTGCAGTGTCATTAAAAAATTCGAACTGAAAAAGTCACCGAAAATTTGCAAAAACCGCAACTTTTTGGACTTGACACACAATAACTACAACTTTTTCATATTCTCTCACAAAAGCCAGCATCAAAAACACTCAAAAACCTCTAAAACCACAAAGCAAGTAAAGATCTTCCATTTATAAAAGGGGTATCTGCCATTGACGTCTAAATGATTTTGGCAGGTTTAAGCTGGAGTATTTTTGGATTCGTAAAGGTTGCAGTTTTGATGCATAGTAAATCCTGGAAAAGTCACGCTTTTTTCCCCCATGACATTTTGGGATTTTTAGCAGCAATAAGCTGGACCCAAAAAAGTTGCAGTCAAAAAAAATCTGCCCCTAGGAGATACTTCAGATATCCATTTATAAAAGGGCTGACATAAACATAACCACAATCTAGTTTATTCAGATTTATAGATGAAACAGTAAAGTTAGAGGGGTTGTTCATAGTGATATGCGGGTCGAGAATTTCTTGACCCGCACCCGACCCTAACCCGCCCGCTCCCTATCCGCACTCGACCCAGGCCCGCTGCTCTCCTTTATTTATAGACCCGCACCCGCGGGGCAAGCGGAAGTGTATAAATTCCGGCGCCGTAAGCCGGCAGTACTAGGTCGCGGGCGGGGAGAGCAGGAGAAGAGCTCGACCCGCACACGCCCGCAACCCGCGCATTTCGTCCAGGGGTCGGCCCAAACCCGCCCGACCAGTGGGTCCCATGGGCCGACCCGAGGCCCGCACATCACTAGTTGTTCACCTTCCAACCCTCTCTTTTTATTTTGCATTTTCAATTTAAACAACAAGAAGCCTAGACAGAAAGTAAGAAATACTGTACAGTAAACGGTTGTCTTATATCAGTTGTGTATTTCCAAACTTGACAGAAGATGAATGTATTACAAGAGACAGTTTAGGTAGAGGTTTTTATATTGGGGGCAGGCATCACCTTTTGCTCTTTTGAGCTGGGCTGGTGATCAGGCCGAGCCCTGACCCACTGCTGTCTCTGGTAGGGCGAGCTATGGGCCCCATATAGCCAGAAATGTGTTTTGGCCAAGTATACTACTTTCTACAGGGGGAGGACCTCGTTGATGGACTTTTTCCATGAGCTCTTGGAAAGAGTTAAGTTGCCCCTGCTCCACTTTCTGAGTGAATGCTTCACTCCCAGAGAGGCCCAGAGGCCAGATTCAGGAAGCCCCAGGAGATGGAGTCTCAAATTTGGCCATAGGGGTGTGCATGGGGGCCAAGTGTTGGTTTTGGGTAGAGTTGTATAACGTACATCCCAAAGATTCTCATGATGGTAACCATTGTGGCAGTGTATAGGAAAAAAGAGTGCTCGCCCCTATTTAGGGGATTCTCTAGTGCTTCCAATAAGGTGGTGCACCCTACGTCAGCTGTCAGTACCACATTCAGCTTGTGCCACATTCTGCTGAATAAATGATTTAAAGGCATTGCAGAAGGTAGTGTTGTGTTTCCTTCCTATGAGAACGGGAAGGTTTGCTGTTTTTATAAAGCAGCCCTGGGAGAGGGGGTCACCGACTCTGTAAACTGTTCTAAATTAATAATTTCATTGATATATTTGTTATCTTTTTCCCTGTTGAGCAGAATCCCTTTGTTTCACTGGAAAGCATCTGTTGGAATTGATGCAATAGTTGCTAATATTCCATAGAGACTGCTGATTTTGGAAAAAATAAAAATGTTAAGCAATTGACAAACAAATGAGCTGAAAAAAAGTGTTTGGAAGATGAACCACCCCGTAAAGGGGTGGTTCACCTTTCAGCTTACTTTTATTATGTTATAGAATGGTTCATTGTAAAAAAAAAACTTTTCAATTGGTCTTTGTTTTTTAATTACTATAGTTTTTTAATTTGCCTTTGTCTTCTTAATCTTTCCAGATTTCAAATGGGGGGGGGGTTGGCAAATTCCAGAGGGGCTGCTGTAAGATGCCACAGACAGTCACTAATTATTGGGCCCGTGGGGGGCTGTTTGGGCCTATTTTGAATCCCAGTTCAAGCCAAGGAATGTTGACTTTTCTCTTCCTCATTTTTAAAAAGCTAATCATGCCCTCACTGGGCATACCACGGGGCACTGTAAAAAAAAAAATATCATATAGTAAAGAATTTTTTTTCTCTTTAGGCTAATGCTAGACAGGTTTGAAAATCAGCCAGTTGAAACACGCAGGCCGAGTATTAGCCCATAGACTGACTCCTGTCCTGACTTTTTCAGATAACGGAGTCTATCTGTAATTCGGATTACCATACATTGAGGTTACAATCATTCAAAAATTAAATGAGCCTAGTTTTTTTTTTCCTAGCAAAATTGATTCATGGTAGCTTATTAACCATCAAGTTTAAGTTACTATTATATTATTACAGAGAAGCAGGAAATTATTAATAGTTGCCAGGACTATGGAACAATGGCATTCTTGTGTCTTGGTGCTTTCTAGATAATGGGGTTTAGGATAATGACTGCTTCAGAAATCTCTAGAAAACCTTCGAGATTTATCTACATTGTTGCCAAAATGAGTCACGTGCTTTAACCTCACTGAGTTTTTTTATACTGTACATTTACTGTACATTGTATATATGTTCTTTGTTGCTGGAGCTGACACAACTGACTTATAACTGTAGGAAGAGCAATACCATGCCACAGCTATTTAGTAAGAGGGTAACAGTAGAGTTTCAGCAATGACAGTTGGAGGGTTCATGAAAAGGCTGCCCATGGAATTACAGTTCAGAATATCCAGTATGGCCGCCCTTGGATGGAAAAACTGAGGAGGTTTGATACATTAGGCATATCAGGTCATCAAACAGTTTTTTGGGGATGGCAGTTTGCAGGGGAGACTGCGTGCATCAAGTTGATTAATATATGCTCTAATCTAATGGAAAAGGCATATGTAGAAAAGGGAGGTCGATGGCTACATGCAGTTAATTAGTATCATTCATTGTTGTGGGGCAACAAGTATGTTATGCCCCCCTAGGAAACAGTCACAGAGACGTATAGCTATCTAAGAATAGCAGCAGGTACCAAGAAGAAACACCCAAAATATGAATGCTAGAGGTCCACTGTACAGTTTGATGCCCATTGGGCTGAGGATTACCAAAGTATCTGGTGCTAAGAGACCCAAAAATGAAGTTTGGTCCACTGAACAGTTTGATCCACTGGACAGTTTGGGCTGAGGATTACCAAAGTATCTGGTGCTAAGAGACCCAAAAATGAAGTTTGTGTTTGCTTTTCACTTGAAAAATCAACACATTTACATTTTTTTTGCAGGGCAAAACCCCATAAGGATACATTAACCCCCCAAAACCATATATTTTTTGGAAAAGTCACTTTCAGATGAATCCAGAGTCACAGTGCGTTCCCAAAATTGTTGCTTTTGTTGAAATACCTGGAAAAAGCTTTAAAGCTTCCACTTACTAGCATCTTATCTCCCAGATAGCATAAGGTACCACAAGAAAACATCCTAAATATGAATTCCTGGGGTCCACTCATAGTTTGATGCACATTGTGCATAGGATTACCAAAGTGTCTGGCATTTAGAGACCCCAAAATGAAGTTAGCGCATACAGACATTCCCGGGAGTCACTTGAGCTACTGAATAACCATTACATTTACAGCGTTTTTTGCGGGGTAAAAAAGCACAAAACACATATTGACCCCCCCAAAACCAGCTGCAGTGTGACGCTGGAAGACTGGGAAAATTGTGCAGCAGCAGGACACAGATTTTCCCGCCTCTACTTGTTTCCTAGGGGCTGGGGAAGAGCAGGGATAGAGTGAGCAGCTGCTCTTCAACGCCTGTAAGACATTGCAACACTGACCCAATTATGAGCAAAGCTTTAGATTTATGGCATAATCACTGTGGAATTCCTGCTCATAGTATTTGACCACAAGAAAGAAATTCTGATGTGTAAATAGTATTTCATTTTTAATTGTATTTTAGAAATTCACTCAAGCTGAATGGGACAAAAAGGCTTATGTTTGCACTGGGTGTATTTCACACACAGGTGTCAAATGCTCTTTATGGAAATACAGGCTAAAGCCCCTCTTTTATATAAAAAATGATTTTTGCTGCCAATAGATAATTTATTTGTAGGTGCTGGATGAACAGATGCAAACTTTAAATGTAACTTGTCCTTTTGGAGTATTGCTTGACAACTACATACTCAAATGGTGTAGAAAAAATACACAAGGGCAAAAATAAGGTTGATGAGTGTTTACCATTGTAAGAGCCTTCAGGAGTCACTATCTCAGTTAATGCTTTGCTTTAATCCAAAATTCAGTTTGGGACTTGGCACTTAGGGATCTTAGCACTTTTTGCAGGATTTGTGTTCAACCAGACTGAATCCGAACCCTTAGGGGGTTATTTATCAATGTCTGTATTTATCTCAATATTTTATGCTACAAATCCGCTCGGGTTTTTTACGCTTATTTATTATTAAATTTTCCCAAACATTTGCGGGAAATAAAAAACTTTCATTCAAATTTCACGTTTTTTCCTGAATTTTCACCCAAAAACGTTGTGGTATTGCACGAAACCCAGCGCGCACCAAAAAATCATTGGGACTTCTCCTACTGACTTATATGCAACCTCGACAGGTCTGAGGTGCCGGATTTTCTGATTCAGACTTTTACATCCTCGGGGGAGAGTCCTGCAGTGGGTCATGTACCCGCGGGTTACCCGCAAAAACCTGCGGTACCCTGCGGGCAGGCCGCAGGTCTTCTCAATAGCGATTTTTACTCCTTTTTCTGATCACATCTACTTCCGATGATGCCACTTCCGGTTTACAATGACAGCACTTCCTGATTCTTGATGGTCAGCAGGACAAGGGTCCGGGTTACGGATAAGGTACTTGTGGGTCGGGTCGGGTAGCGGGTCCGGGTTGCGGGTAGGGGTTCCAAAAAATGGACCCCCGCAGGACTCTACCTGGGGGTTTAATAAATTACGAAAAGTCAGATTCTATAAAAAAAAAACTCATAAATTTTTTTGAGGTTTTTGAATTCGGAGTTTAGTAAATAATCCCCTTAAAGTCACATAACTTCCAAACTCTGGAGAACCAGAAGGGAAATGTTGTAAAATGTAAAAATGTATTTGCCATTCTACTAAATTCAAAGACAATTGGTTATGTTTTTAATTATATATAAAGTATATCATTCTGGGGTGACCTTCTTCAGAAATGTTCCAAACAGCAAACTTACATCCCTGTGAAAGGTCACTAACGAGTAACTAAAATGCTGCATTTCTATGATTTGAGAAAATAAAAAGGTGAGTTCCTCTTGTGGACAATACATAAATAAAATAGATACAGATTACAGATATATACTGTGTGTATATATACATATTGCTTCGTAAGTCGTGTGAGTGCGGCTTCATCTTTGCAACTTTAAATTTCCTTTTGGAGGACAGCACCCAGGCAACTTTAACTACGATTTCGTGAGTACCGATACCTACACTTTTGATATATATATATATATATATATATATATATACACACAAAATATTGCATATATATATAGAGAGAGACTTTCAACATCTGAAACTTTTTATACTGTAAACTATTTTTTATTAAAAAGCTCTGACCCATTTAAAAATATAGAATAGCTTAAAATTATAAACATAGTAGAGTAGAAATATATATTGTCCTATTGATTTACATTTTTGTTAAAAATACAAGAGTTAAATGTTAAAACAGTCAGGAATATCCCAAGTTCACAAATACAAGATTCTTGTGTACAATTCCATCCTACTTGAGTACAGATAGGTTCAGTAAAGTGCCAATATAACCCCATGGTCAAAATGAGTGCATTGAATAGGACTTGCATACATTTGTCTACTGATTTAATCATGAAAATGGTTAAATCTTGAACAAGCAGGGAATCTGAAGCTACTCCATGTTTGGTCCTTGTGAGGCAGATAGATTAGCAGTAAACCAGCAACCCCTCCTCATGTTGTGACTGTTTTGGTTAAGAAATAAACAGGGAAAATTTGCAGGGGGTGCTGCAAATCAAATTATTTTCCTTGCAAGGACCAAATTGGAATAGCTTCAGTTTCACGGTTTAAGAAATAACTATAACCACATATTTTTCATGATTAAAGAAACAGTAACACCAAATACAGATATAGAGAATGATAGAGATCAGCTGGGTATCCTGTGCTTTGTCTTCTTTGAATGGCTGCCCCCATGGCTACACAGCAGCTTGTTATATAAACTATAGTAGTGGGTCTAAAGCAGACACACCAGTTTTACCAGTGCTGGGTAACAGCACATTTATTTGCATTCCTTTAAAACACTTTAATTTTACTGTTCCTTTAAAACAGCAATGAGTATATTCAGCACAAGCCCTTTACATTGAACTCATGTGATAATGCCCCTAATGTTCCAGTCTCTATGACTCCATTGCCATTTAAAAAAAGGAGTTCAGGAATAGTTTAAACAGCGGTTCCTTAAAATCAAAAAGCTTTATTCCAGGTTACAGTTAAAAAACAGTGGACAGGACTTCACAAGAGACATACTTCCTGTTCTATGATAGTGTGATCACCTGACGCGTTTCATGCCTCGTTCTGGCACTTCATCAGAGGTGATGTCAGCAGTTACTCTAGCCTTTTATGACTGTCAATTAAAATCATCAATTAAACATAAAAACACCTTTTCTGTATATAAACAGGCAGTATAGATTCAAGCCAAAATGCAATACAATTACGCACATAATTAATGACATTTCAAGGTAGGGTGGGTAGTATTAATCTTATTTAACATAATCCTTATCAGAGAAAATAGGAGACCTCCCAATCACTATTCAATCCCAATGGGAAACGTGTTTTAAGGGTAAAAATCCAGTATACCTCTCTGATCAATCACTCTATGTAGATCTCCTCCCCTTACCCCTAGTTTAACACTTTCAATGCCCTGAAACTTAATATGGTTGAAATCTCCATTATGTGCATACATGATATGTTTTCCTATTGCAGAAATGTTCTTATTGTTAGTTAGATTGTTCTGTTCCAATTTTTCTTTATCAATAGGTGTGAGATGCTCTCTGGCTCGTTCCTTGAGAGATCTGTAGGTTCTCCCCACATACTGTTTACCACAAGTACGTGTGGCTAAATATACAATCCCTCTAGAATTAGTTAATTTAACTTTTCTGTTATGTTACTTTTAAATGTGGTTTGTACTGATATATGTTTACACACCTTACATCTATTACTTCCACATTTATAACTCCCATTTTTCTTTAACCAGCCCGACCCTTCTTTTTTTATATATTTTTAGGGCAATATAGACTGGGTGAAACATCGCTGGAAATTGTCCTTCCTCGTCTGAATACAAATTTTATGCTATCAAGCATTTTTTTATCCAATAGAGGATCCATCTTCAGCACATCAAGTCTCTTTTCGACTATTTTTCTAATCTTAATTGCCTGGTTGCTGTATTGTATAATAAAAAGTGTTTTCTCCATATTTTGTAATTTTTTTCTCCAATTTTTTCTTTTTCCTTTTTTAGATTGTGAATTTACAAGTTCTTCTCTAGAAGTTGCAACTGCTGTTTCATAAGCCATCTTAATATGACAGTGTGACAATATTTAAGTTTATATTCAATGCATTGGTTTAAAATAAATATTGATTTTCTACAGTAAACATGGATCAATTTGTTATGTCACAACAACCTATTGCTTTGTACTTCACAAAGACTTGCTCAAAGGGTTTTATATGCTTAGCTCCAGCCATTCCACAACAAGGCTTTATTCAAATATTCCGGGTTGAGGTTGTAAACATATTACCCAAGTAATTGTGCTATCCACTCATATTATAGTTACATTCTTTAGAAAACCATGTATTAGCGACAGATATAAGCACAGCAGGTGTGCCAAACACATGCCACTAGCTTGCTGCAGACTGTAATACCCTCCCTTGCTGCAGACTGTAACACCCTCCCTTGCTGCAGACTGTAACACCCTCCCTTGCTGCAGACTGTAACACCCTCCCTTGCTGCAGACTGTAACACCCTCCCTTGCTGCAGACTGTAACACCCTCCCTTGCTGCAGACTGTAACACCCTCCCTTGCTGCAGACTGTAATACCCTCCCTTGCTGCAGACTGTAACACCCTCCCTTGCTGCAGACTGTAACACCCTCCCTTGCTGCAGACTGTAATACCCTCCCTTGCTGCAGACTGTAACACCCTCCCTTGCTGCAGACTGTAACACCCTCCCTTGCTGCAGACTGTAACACCCTCCCTTGCTGCAGACTGTAATACCCTCCCTTGCTGCAGACTGTAACACCCTCCCTTGCTGCAGACTGTAACACCCTCACAGAGACACACGCTGCAATTCAGGCAGATTAGACGCCCGGCAACAAATATCCTTTTCTTCAAGGCGACTAATCTCCCCGAACTGCCTCCCCACTGGCTAGAATGAACATTGGAGGCGGGGTGGCACTGGGAGCGCTTTGTTTTCCAAAGTCACCAGTAGTTGCTTCATGGAGACACTTTAGACGACTTCGGAAAACGAAGTGCCAACCAGCCGTCAATTTCGGGGAGATTAGTCGCCCCGAAGAAGAGGAGATTTGTCACTGGGTGACTAATCTCCCCAGATCTGATTGTGGGTCTCTGCCCTTAAAATGATTTTTGTTTTTGAGGGCATGATGCTTAACTCAAATGCCGGGGAATGTAAAATATATATACGGAACTGGTATAAAATGACCAATGGGCCAGCATTCTAGATTTAATACAATCCCTGGCTCTTCAAGGATTAAGCATGAAGCCCCCCCAAAGAGTGGCAGTTTGCAAAAATTAGTGGGTATTTTATTTGGCACACCTTTTATTTAAAAACCCTGTTATGTACTGTCAATATGCGGCATAGCAAATTCAAAGGAGTAGTTGTGGAGTTAAAACCTTTTCATAGCATGTACCTATAATTAGGATACAATACTGAAGTTAAGAATTCAAATGGGCAGCACTCTGATTAAAAGAAAAGCCTTTATTTTTCACATGCAGGGCAACAAGGACAGAGCAACGTTTCGAGCCCACCTGGCTCTTTGTCAAGCTTGCGGCAATTAGCCACTCCTTCATATTGACTTATAACTTGCCCATGGCACCTCAGCCTCTTAGAATGACCCTGTTGACACATCATGGATTATGCTACTACCATTTCACAGTACTATTTTCACAGTAAGGAGCATATTTGTAAGGGTCGAAGTTTCAAATTTTTTTAATGGTCAAAACGCTCAAGTTCCACTAGGGAGTTATTCAAATTCGATATGAGTTTTTAAAAAAAATTCAAATTGATTTTCGAGATTTATCATACTATGGCCCTTTAAGAAGTCAAATTCGACTATTTGCCACCTAAAACCTGCCAAATTGGTGTTTGTTAATGAGAGAGTTCTTGGAGTTGTTTGCAGCCTTCCTGACATTGCAGTTTTTTGAAGAGAAAAAAAACTCGAATCGAGTTTTTAAATTTGAATCTGATTCGATTTGCGTTTTCGGGTTTATTCGATTCAACTGAGTTTTAAACATTTGATTTTATTAATAGATTTCGATTGGTCGAATCTCTAAAAAAAAACTTGAATCTAATTTTAATAATTCCCTAGTCGAATTTGACAGTTTTGGCCATAAAGAAACTTGAAAATTTGAATTTTCACTTCGAACCTTGATAAATCTGCCTAAAAATAACATAAAATAATCTGCCTACTAGATAAACTTCTTTTGCAATTACCTGAGTACAATATAAAGATGAATGAATAACAAGTACTGTATATCCCACTGTAAAATAAGACAGGTAAAATAAGTGTAAAATACTATTTTAAGTCATTTTATTTCAAATACTTAGGGGCCGATTAAAAATATAATAAAAAAGGGAATCCTGATATATTCCCAGCAGTCTGAATCATATCAAAGTTTTCAACACTTCTTGACTGTCAAGAAAAATTGCCAAATAACAAAAATTGATGAATTGGCACAGTTACCAAAGATTTTTATAATTTTTTAAAGATTTTTTTTACATGAGCCAATTCTTTGGAAATGATCAACCTGCTTTGAGCAATTGAATTCTGTTCTTTTCAGGTATTCGAATTCAGTGGCAGCACAGACTTGATAAAAAGTATTTTTCAAAAATCTGCTGCCAACTGTTTTAAATCCTTGAGAATCACTTTAGTTAAAATGAGGTTGTACATAGTAATGCACCTGCTAGGATCCAGTCAATTGCAGTAGGTGAAATTGCACAGATTATCTGGTAACTATTCCACTGGACAGGTAGAGCACATATGCACTGAAGTTGGAGAGAGTCTTTGGATAACTGGTCTAACAGCAAGATTTATAGTAGTTCAGCTCAAGTTCATATTGAGCATAATATGTAAACATAGAAAAAGATGGCTGCTTTCCCTGATTAGGCCAATCACATATAAAGGGGCCTGCACACACACACAAACCACTCTAGGATTGACAGTTTATTGTATTACAGGTATGAGATCTGTTATCCGGAAACCCTAGAAAGCCCCGAATTACAGGCCATCTCCCATTTTATACAAATAATCCACATTTTAAAAACCAATTTCCCTTTTTTTCTGTAATAATAAGAGTACCCTGTATTTGATCTAATCTAAGATATTAATTATTATTGAAGGCAAAACAATCATATTAGGGTTATTTAATGTTTGCATGATTTTCTAGTAGACATAGGGGCAGATTCCCTAACCGGCGCATATTCCACACTTAGTCAGGTGTAAATTTGCTAGGACAACAGCAATTCCCTAAAGTGCGAAGTTGCGTCCAGGGTGCTGAACGCTGGAGAATTTTCGCTAGCATTATTTCGGCAATCAAAGCGAAGATGCCCTAGCGTTGCCTAATTTGCATATGGCGGTAAATGATAAAGTCACACAGCCATATATGTTGCAGGAAATACATTACATTACACAAGTCCAGGGAAGCTTAATAAATAAAATAGAGTTGTTATAATGCCCTACACATGAGCCCAGTGTATAGTTTATGTTCCATATGTTGGAAAATGGAGGGGGGAACACGGTTACCCAAAAAAAATTTCCGGACCTTTGCAGGCTATCAAAGGTCTGGAAAAGACGCCAGCATTTTTTGGGACTTAGAAAAATTTTGCACTAAAAATTGAGGAAGTCCTATGCACTACATTGCACTTCGCCTGGTCTGAGGTGGCAAAGGCAAGTCTGGCGCAAGATTTAACGTTCAGTAAAATCCGTATCTTACTGACTTTGCAGAGTTATGTCCCTTCACCATAGCGAAAATTCGCCTGGCGTAGAGTGCGAAACAACGCTACCGTCTGTCTCCTTCACTAGCGAAACTACACCTGCGCCCGTTAGGGAATCGGTTAAGTTCCGAAATGACGTCACAATGTCAAATTTTCACTACCGTTAGTCACTTGACCCTTTAGGAAATCTGCCCCAAGGTATGAAGATCCAAATTAAGAAAAGATCCCTTATCTGGAAAATCCCAGGTCCAGAGTATTCTGGATAACAGGTCCCATTCCTGTAATATAATGACTGATGCTCTATGTGACATGAATAGATGCTAGTCACCCTTGATCATGTATCAATATTGTAATGGACTGCACAGGAGGAACATGTCATCTAGTTACAACCATTATGAGAGATGTTTTTGCCCTCAGAGAAACTCTTGCAGGTCATTTTTCATTAAATTGACTGTACGGGGCTTTATAGTCTGTGTATACAAAACATACTTTCTTAGCATATGCAGTGGAACCTCAATTTTACATTCCCTGATTTTAAGTTTACATTGTTGTTTTGTGGTTCCACCTATATATTTTCCTGGATTTTACACCATTTTTTTCTGGTCCCCTGAAAAATGTAAACTGGGGGTTCTACTGTACATACATTCATACATACATACGCAAGCTGCCATAGTGTTTGCTCTGCTTGAGGTAAACTTACATATTCTCTGTAAACAATAAGCTTGCCAACCATTTCACTTTCACTGTGCAATATTACAGACATCTGCAAACTTAGTTTGATTTGAGAAAGCTAATTATGTGCACACGTTAAAAATAAAAACGGAGGGTATTGTATGTTCAATTGGGCATTATAAGCAATGCTCATAGGTCTACTATCCATTTCAGGAACAAAATAAATCAAATAATTTATAATAATAATAAACAGGTCATTTTCCCTTAAAGGGACTAAGGGAAATATAGATTTGCACAATATTCATATTTAATAAGAAACAGCCACAGAATGCTGGGGGAAAGTTCTTGGAATGTGAAAGTCCATCAGCTCTTAACGATGGCCTCTATATTTGGCTGCCCAATCTGTTCTTCCATGGACTGGCTGCAGTTGTTGAGGACGGTTTAATATGGAGCGATTTCCAGCAGCTGGCTTGAAAGGTGGAGCTGGCATCTGAGAGCGTACAGCTTTTGGTTTCCAAGCATCTTAAAACTAGATATACACATATTATTAACAAAGATGATCATTGGAAAAACTGAAGAAGCCCAATTAAACTGTAAGCATAGGAGAAGGAAAGCTACAGAGGCATTTTATTGCCAATAGATTAACCACAAGTGCACGCTAGAATGTTAAGCTCTCTCTCTGTTTGTTTAGGATAGCAGCTGCCATATCAGTTTTGTGTGACAGCTGGAGTCTCTCCCAGCTCACTCATAGCTCTGGGCTCAGATTACAGCAGGGAGGAGGAGAGAGGAGAAACTGAGCATGCTCAAGCCCATGCCCAGGAGGTTTAAGCTGAAAATAGGAAGTCTTAAACAGAACCCCATGTATACACAATAGAAGGAAAGAAATGTGGTGTTTCTTTTGACAGAGGACAGAGAGCAGCATTACATTAGGGTTTACTGGTGTATTTATATAGACCTTTCTGACAAAGCTTATTTACTTTTAACCTTTCCTTCTCCTTTAAAGAATTATTTAGAATGCAATATATTATCACGTTTCGGCTAATCTAGGGCAAAGCAATCACACCACACTAACTGCTCTTTTGGGTAATAAATAGCAATGGAAAAATAAAATCTATGCAAGCTAGAAACATAATGGTTTACCTGCAGCATTATCAGGTAAGGTTCTTAGTGTGGTAGATTTGGGCTTGGTAAGTTTTAGTTATCGCTGATAATGGGTGCAGCTGAGGGAAACAATATAAAAGCAGCGAAAGATAAAGGATAATTAGCAGAAGACAGGAATATGATTCTAATTGCAGAATGCTTACTACAGCAGCAGCAGCTTCCATACATCGCTGTGAATTAGGAATAGTTTTATAATTTAAGAAGAAAAAACAGCAGCATAGCAGTAATACAGTAAGATCAGGTAATACAGTAAAAAGGACATATTCAAAGGCTCATTTACAGAATATTCCCAAAACAGATATAGATGGATTGACAGAGAAACACTGTGCCATTGGAAAAATGTCAGTGTAGCTGCTTCTACTATGAGCATATAAGAAAATCAGATTATCAGTCCTCTTATCTACAGATCTGGCAATAGTGGTATCCAACCTCATTAATGACAAATACAACTTAATGTAAATATACTGCTGAACTTAAATGGAATAGGTACACACATCTCTGGATTCAACAACCCATCTATGCTCTATTTAACTGAATCGAATTTGTGAAATAAACCCTTTATATGGATTTATGGACTAGTTTCATTGAATCTCCCCCAAAGTTCTGCTTCAGCTGTGTGATATCGACATGCTTTCATGCTGGTACAGCCTGTTTCTGGATCCCCCGTACCATTTACATTAGACATTTACATAGACTTTGACTCAGTAATTCCAAATCTCTCAATTCCTTCTCTTTGATCTATTCTGCTGTGGTTTAGCAGGAGAACTTTGGATCCTTGTCCTTGTTTTCAGAGCCGGGCCGTTGCCATACACAACCTGTCTGGCCCAGAGCCAGCTGAGCGCGCGCAGGTTAATTCGCAAAAAAATGGAACTTGCGCAAGAATGGATTGTGCACAGGAGCACAAAAGATGAAGACTATGCCCGATAGTTGGGGAAAGAGGGGACTGGACATGGGGTAGACAACAAGGGGCACATTTACTTAGGGTCGAATACCGAGGGTTAATTAACCCTCGATATTCGACCGTCAAATTAAATCCTTCGAATATTGAAGACGAAGGATTTAGCGATATTCGTTGGATCGAACGAACATTGAAGTTCAGTAGGTTTTAGGTGGCAAAGTAGGTGGTGAAGTTTTTCTAAAGAGACAATACTTCGAATATCGAATGGTCGAATAGTCGAACGATTTTTAGTTCGAATCGAAGTCGTAGTCGATGGTCGAAGTAGCCAAAAAAAATAGCTCCTACTCTTTTAAATGTTTAGCCTTAAATACACATACTTGTTGCTGCTCCAATTGGTGCCAGCTGTATTCTCTGCCCTGCTGATCCCACCCCCTTCTTGTTAAAGACAAGAATACAAATTGTGACATTGACAAATATTTTCTTGGACACTGCACCTATACTGCTAATATTGCGGCATACTGTTCCTTTGCTGCCCAAAGAGTCTATATCTATGGGTGCCTTGACCCATGTTCAAAGTGCAGTGCCTACAAGGCCTGTGTCGTTTAATGCTAATAGAGGAGATGGGCTAAGGATTACACTACCGATTTATAATTCATTAAACATCAATTACAACAGAATAAAGAAATCACATTCAATTGCATCTAACATTTACCTCCATTAGCTCTGTTGTAAACAAGGCCTCTTCCTATTTTGTAGTTAGGGCACTGTTCCATGGGGCATGCTTTCCATCTTTATTTGCAGAAATGAACCCTGCTTTTTTGGGGTTCATGCCTGGATATCACAAAAGGTATAAAAACAATTAATATGGGTAATTTCAAATATTGCAGATATAAAACAAAGGTGTAAGTCATAAATGCAGATCCCAGACCAGGCCCTCCCTTTTATCTGATCCAATTAAACATTGGCAGCTTGGGTGGATTGGACCAAAGTATGGGGTGGGGTGGGGGGGTAGGAAAGGAAAATGAAACCACTGCCTGTGCCTTACATTTGATTCAAAGATTTATCACTTATCTTACACTGTTCCCTCATCTCCAAAGCACACGCAACAGATATATATCAGTTTACACATGTTTGTGTTAGCTACCATTTTCGTTACTTTGAGTTCCGTGCTAGTTGCCTTTTTCTATTCTATTATATCCTATAAAGAGTGCCTCTACAGTATTACATTGTATACAGCAATTACTCACACATTGTGTTTGTTTGTGTGTAATGAATGAGAACATAAAAGCATACTTCTGATGGAATACTATGGACCAAATATATACAGTGTTAACAGGGCATCCCCTATATCTTCCTACTTGCTGATGTGTGATTAAAACAATAGAGAAGTCATTGCAGTTAAATAAATAGTTATAAACTACCAAAACTTTCTTAAACTTTGCACCTGCTTTTACTTTACTTCCATATTGGCTCAAATACTCAAAAATTAAATGTACAAGGCAGATCTGTATGAACAATAAAATGCAATATAAACAAGACTGTGGAGACCTGGCCCCTCCTGGAGGACCAAATCTGGCTCATGTGCCTATATTTAGATAGTCTTGATGTAAAGTATTGTTTCCAAAAATACTATTTCTGGAGTTCCCATTACCAGCTGTTTTCAGCCCACTAAACCCCCAGTAGTAGCAAATCATAGGCTTAAGGTCATGCTCCCAATTGGCTTCCTGTAAAGGAGGAACACCATTAATGAAGGGCTATGGAGACAAGGAAGCTCACATCCCAGCAGCTCTCATTGGATTAATATCATGACTATCTTAAAGAAAATAATAAAAGAGAGAAACACTTGTGAACCTTTGGACTTTAGGATCTATATAGGTGTGTGACTAGGTCAGTTTGTAACGGTTGATTTTGAAAAAAGAAAAAGAATACCCCGTATGTTTCCCTAATCAATTGTCGATTATACCCTTATGATAACGAGATTTATTATAACCACCCAACCTCAACTTGCCACTTACGTTAGGCAACTAATTGCTTTATTTGGCAAAAATTGTGTAAAAGGTGTGAACAATAAAAATTGATTCTGTGACGATCTTGTTTCGTGGTGATTTGTCTTGATTGCCTGTACTGATTTACTAAAAAGGGAATGTGCATTGATCAATTTTTCTTCTTTTTCTCTATGTCTGTAGTTAATTTGACCAGATCAATAGCACTTCCATTGTATTTTGGTACATTTTTATTAAGCCATGGAGTGCTCCCACAACTTTTGCATTTTGTATTGTAGCAGATCTATTCTGTTCGGAAGTTTAGCAGCTATGCGGCAGGCCAGGCTTCCATGTGGTTGTAGCACCCCACACCCGTCCCTTTAAATGGTGGAACAATGCCTTTGGAAATGGGTGTTGGTCTGGGCACTTTCTCTCTCTTAAAAGCCGCAAGCGGGGGAGTGTTAATCTCATGGAACTAATGCTGGGGTCTAGGTTATCTGTCCCCTTTGAAAGCTAACGGCAGGGGAGGACTAAGCCCTATGATGAAAACCAATGCCCAGGTCGGGAGCCCTTTTATTTCAGGTAATGCTCTTATGCCGGGAGGCTTTAGCATTTGAAATTATGACCAGAGGTAAATAGTTAGCAGTAGCATCACTAGAGGGGGCGGGCCCTGGTGCGTGACGTGCAGCCGGGCCCCGCCCCCTCCGTACGGCCGCATTTTCATTGGTGCACGGGCTGCTGGGGGGGGCTGAGGGGGTGCGGGCCCTGGCCCGCTCGCACCCCCTGCTCCCCGGTAGTTCCGCCACTGATAGTTAGGGACCGCCATATGGGTTTTACCTTGACGTGGTATGGTGGCTTATCAATCTTATGATCATAATTTTGTAACTAAAAACCCCTGTCTTTGTAAATACATGCATCTGCATAGATTACTGATATGACAGGGGACCAGGGAATGTGCATTGATCAATGTTTCTTCTTTTTCTCTATGTCTGTGATTTATTTCTATTGCCTTGAGAAAGTTCTTTTTAGCGAAACGCGCATCGGCAAGATTTTACTTTTAAAGCTTTTTTAAAAACAATCCTGTTTCTGTTGTTATTACCCTAGTGCATTTGCGTCTCAATTTTAAAGCACTGAAGGGTTTCCTCCTATTCAGAATTGGAGACAGATCGCCACTTAGTGGGGCTGCCTGGGGCGGCAATTGATTTTATTATTCTTCTCTTTTCTTTCTATTAATTTCTAAAGGTTGCTGGATTTGTGGTTTTATCGTTAGATAGCTCTATGAGAGTTAGCTTAAAATAATTTTATGACCACAGTCCAGTATACTCTGACTGCCTTGCCTTTGTGGTGTCCCTGAGATAGCAAAAAATGACATAGGGTTCTTGGGACAGCTCCACCATCGAATTTTTAACTTTCTATCTAATTACTAATGAAATCAAGTGCTCTTTTAATTATTACTCTGGTTTAACCGATTTTTTAGTACCATATTAATTGTTGCATTATTAATTAATTGTTTGGGTATTAGATATAATGAAGTGAAGCACTGGGCACTTTATATTTATTAGCAAATAGTTTTAATGAATTCATCGGCTATTCAGGCAGAGTGCACTTTCAAGTCAATGAAATACAACTTAGCACTTTTTAGTAAATCAGTACAGGCAATCAAGATAAAGCACCACAAAACGATCGTCACGGAATCAATTTTTATTGTTCACACCTTTTACACAATTTTTGGCAAATAAAGCAATTAGTTGCCTAACGTAAGTGGCAAGTTGAGGTTGGGTGGTTATAATAAATCTCGTAGTGAATTATCACAAGGGAATAATCGACAATTGATTAGGGAAACATACGGGGTATTCTTTTTCTTTTATCTTACAGAAAAGTTACCTGATGTGATTTTCTAATTGACCACGAAATACCCATCTTTCAATTTGTTTACCAGGTAAATATCGGGATTGCCATAGATATTGCTGCTTAGCAGAAGTTGTTTGACTTGTGTCTATTCTCCTTGTGCCAGCAAGTGAAGAACCTTTGTTTTCATCACCAAATGCAATTGGAATCTGACAAACTTAAAGACAGAAGCATTTAAAAAAAGAATGTTTGTAAGTGGATTGCTTTTGATTGTAAAGCCCATGGCAGATAACTTTCAATTGCTATGTGATCAAAATACCGTACAGCAGCATATATGTTCCCTATCAGGTGGGGGAGAAAACGACAACACTAAGGGACAGATTTATCAAGGGTCAAATTCAAAATTCAAATTCAAAAATTTGAATTTTCAAGTTTTTTTATTGTCAAAACTGTCAAATTCGACTAGGGAGTTATTCAAATTTGATTCGAGTTTTTTTAAAAAGTTCGAATTTGATTTTCAATATTTATCATACTCTGGCCCTTTAAGAACTCGAATTAGACTATTCGCCACCTAAAACCTCTCGAATTGCTGTTTAAGTCAATGGGAGACATCCAGGGATCAATTTGGAGTTGTTTGCAGCCTTCCTGCCACTTGAATGGAGTTGTTTTTTTTTTTTTAAATCAAATAAAATTTGATTTGAGTTTTCGGGTCAATATAATTCATCACTCACATGAATTCAAGATTCAACCCTTGATAAGTGTGCCTCTAAAACTCTGGAGGATAAACATTGGGCAAATTTGCACCGGGCAGTCATCTGTAAAACTGTGCCTCTATAGTACTACATATCCCAGTAAATAAAGTCATGTATTTAGATGTGTTATTATCTATATTTACATACAAATTATAGTGGTCTTACTGTATGGGATATCAGCAAGCACAAAAGCATTGTTTCACTTATATACAGCAATGATTAACTAAGCAAATAAAGACTGTAAAACATGCCATAATGTAAGAAAAAATATTTCTGCTGTACCATTTTATTACAAAATGTGAGTCACTACAATATGAAAGGAAAAATAAACACTTAGGAAAATATAAGTGGTGCACCGGCAAGCATTTCCTTATAACAAACTGTAACTCTCACCCAAATAACAAATCCTCAGGTTTATTTTCTTTTGCTAGTGCCATTGTGGGTTTCTTTGAATATGACATTCCAAAGTCTGTATCAATTTCATGTTCTCCTTAACAACAGACTGACTTCAGCGTTGCCGCCCATGTTTAATGCTCACAGCACTGCTCTGGGGTCCATTGACTACAGGTTTCTGGATTACATGAAACAAGAATATATTATTACTTGCGTCCTGTATCATGTAATATATGTACCGCACAACATTCTTTAGATGGAAACATATACATTGGAAAAGGAGTAGTAGGAAAACATGTAGCTAACTACTTTGTATCTCTGATTATTGCCATAGATTTTCCCCATGTACACTTATTTCTCATTATTCCTGCCATTACTCATTTAATTTTTGGGGAATAGTTAATGTTCCTGTTCTGAACTATACTGGGGCACTCAACTCTATTACATTATTATTTTTTCTGCCTTGCATGGCATGTTGAGGTTACCTTTACCTGGAAGGTAATTCCCCATGACTACTAAGGTCAGACTTTGCCTTGCAGTGGCCTTCCTAAAGTGGCACTTTTCTAAACTCTACTTTATTTATTTTAAAGGTATTATTTATTTGTTTTATAAACAACAAACTTTGACAAAACAATAAACATTTCTGTTACGTGTACATACGTGTCACTGGATTTATTTTACATTGCATCAGATTCTTTACACCTTACTTACAGGTTGGGTTAATACCCCCATTATTAATTTGTACAAGGACATCCTTATTCCCGCATCATGTCACTATTAGGTTGAGTACCAGGGCTCGACTCCCACCATGGGCTCCATGTGGGAAATTTACTAAAGGGGGGCGAAGTGGCTAACGCCGATTTACGGTAGCTGACGTAAATTCGCTGGTGTAATTTCGCCAAGAAGATAGACTCTGGCGCAACTTCACACTAACGCCAGGCAAATTTTCGGTCTGGCCAAAGAGCATTACTACGCAAATTCACTAAGTTTTTTGATTTTACTGACCGTTACCTCTATCGCCAGACTTGCCTTCGCCACCTCAGACCAGGCGAAGTGCAATAGAGTAGATAGGAATTCCTCAAAACAAAGTTGAAAATGTTGGAGTCCTATTTAAAAGGTGATAGACTGAAAAAGATTGTACATTTATTTTGGGGTACCCTCCTTTCCCCTACATTTGCTAACATATGGCACATAAACTATACTGTGGGCACATGTGTAGGGCATTATAACAACTTTATATAATTTTATTAAGGTTCCCTGGCCTTGTGTAGTGCAATGTATTTGCTTCCGCATATACGGCCATTGTACTTTAACTGCACGCAGTATGCTAATTAGCCAACGCTAGTGTAACTTCAAACTGCTGAGCGTAATTTCGCCAGCATTCTGTACCCTGTGCGCAACTTCTGATCTTCCTGAATTAGCGTTGTCCAGGCAAATTTACGCCTGTCTAAGTGTTGCGATGTGCGCAAAGGCAGCACTGGCAAAATTTTCACCGGTTAGTTAATTTGCCCCCATATCTTTTCAGATTTATGAGCCGTGTCTCTAGCTTCATGTGTAAGTTTAATTAATTGTATTGCTGCATTGCCTAAGTTTTCCAGGAGTTTATCGTGGGGGGGTGGGGGTGGGACCCATAATACAATAATGCCCTAAACCTCCCTGCGTGGGCATTAGGTACCAGTTGGTCAACTACCCCCAATAAGCACACCATCGGGGATATCACCTCTGAAAAATCAAGTGTGGTTGCTAGGGCTGCCATTATCTGAGACCACTATGTATTGATTATTGGATAGGCCCAAATCATGTGTATGAAATTAGCCGCTGGATTTCTGCACCTGGGGCATATATCATCAACTCTCTTACCCATAAGCTTTACTGGGGTTGTATAGAGTTGATGGAAAACTTTATATTGGATCAGCCTATCTTTCCCTGGTATTATACTAGCATACATTGTTTCCGTGGCTTCATCCCAGTCCTCCTGGGTCAGCTCCGGTATTTGTGACTGCCACCAGTTTTGTAGGCTGTTCTATTGCTAAGTCTTCCATTGCCAGAGTGGTCAAGGTTGGGGAGAGTGTACCAAATTGCGCCTTGAACACATGCCGGATTTGGAAGTATCTGAATATGGTGCCAGTATTAAATGTATGTTTACAAATGCAAGAAGTCTGGCTGGTAAAATGGGAGAGCTGGAGCTGCTGGTGATGGAAGGAAAATATGATGTTATTGGTGTGGCCGAAACATGGCTGAATGAGTCGCATGACTGGGCAGTAAATATCAGTGGCTATACTTTGTTTCGGAGGGACAGAGGCAATAGAAAAGGAGGAGGGGTATGTCTGTATGTTAGGCAGGATTTAAAAGCTCATATAAAGGAGGAGGTTATGTGGGGCAGAAGTCGTATGGGTGGAGTTCTTCACCAATTGTAAAGAATCCAGCAAATTAATTGTAGGCGTATGCTATAGACCCCCTAATGTAAGTGAGGAGGAGGAGACAAAGCTCCTAATGCAAATAGAAAAGGCTACTAGTTTAGGTAAAGTAATGATAATGGGGGATTTTAATTACCCAGATATTGACTGGAGCAACGGTACTGCTAGATCAGTTAATGGGAACAAGTTTATAAACTTATTGCACGACAATTTTTTAGCACAGGTTGTTGAGGAGCCTACCAGAAAAAATGCTATTCTTGATTTAGTGATCTCAAATGACCCAGAACTTATAGCAAATGTGCAAGTCATTGAACCCCTGGGTAATAGTGACCATAAGGTTATATCTTTTAATGTCTGGTGCAAAAAACAAAAATATACTGGGGCAACAAAAACCATGAATTTTGCAAAAGCTAATTTTAGTGCCTTGAGGGCTGCCCTACAGAGCGTTGATTGGGGCATTAGGTTTTCAGCTAAAAACACAGAACAGAAATGGTTGTCCTTTAAAATGATATTAAATCATTACTGTTCTCAATTTATTCCCTTAAGGACTAAACATAGAAGCTCTAAGAATCATCCTGTGTGGCTTAATACAGAAGTACAGAAGTTAATGGGACAGAAGAGAAAGGCATTTAAAAACTACAAATCTGTAGGGACAGAAGCTGCATTTAATGAATATAAACACTGTAATAAATATTGTAAATCAGCAATCCGGAAGGCTAAGAAAAGAAATGAAGAGTTAATTGGGGTGGAGGTGAAAACTAACCCTAAAAAGTTTTTTAAATATATTAATAGTAAAAAGATGCAGGTTGAGAGTGTTGCTCCATTAAATAATGGTACCAGTATGGTTGTAACAGATACAGATAAGGCAAATGTGTTAAATCAGTTCTTTTCTTCAGTGTATACAATAGAGGAGTCTGGGTTCACAGGCTCACTTAATAACTGCACGAATGGTTCAGCTCAATCTAGTCAGTGGCTGACTCACGATATGATTCAAAAAGCTTTAATACAAATTAATGTAAACAAGGCTCCAGGGCCTGATGGCATACACCCCCGGGTTCTAAGAGAGCTTAGTTCAGTTTTAGACCAGCCCTTATTTCAGATTTTCTCAGATTCAATGTCATCTGGTATGGTGCCTATTGATTGGAGAAAAGCTGATGTTATTCCAATATTTAAAAAGGGATTACGATCTCAGCCTGGCAATTATAGGCCAGTAAGCTTGACATCTGTGGTGGGCAAATTATTTGAAGGCTTGTTAAGGGATCACATTCAAAATTTTGTCCTAATGAATGGCATTATGAGCAACAATCAGCATGGCTTTATGAAGGATAGGTCATGTCAGACGAATTTGATTGCATTTTATGATGTGGTAAGTAAGATTCTGGATAGTGGGGGGGCAGTAGATGTGATCTATTTGGATTTCGCCAAAGCGTTTGATACTGTGCCCCACAAACGACTGCTTTCTAAACTAAGGTCTGTTGGGCTTAATGAAGTCGTTTGCACATGGATAGGAAACTGGCTACAGGATCGGGTACAGAGGGTGGTTGTTAATGGGACATTCTCTACTTGGAGTAAGGTTCTTAGTGGGGTCCCCCAGGGCTCAGTATTGGGTCCACTTTTATTTAACTTGTTCATTAATGACTTAGGGGAGGGTGTTGTAAGTAATGTATCAGTGTTTGCAGATGACACAAAATTATCCAGCCCAATTAATTCCATCCAGGATGTGGCATCCTTGCAACATGATCTTGACAAACTGGCAATCTGGGCAGCTAAGTGGCAAATGAGATTCAATGTTGATAAATGTAAAGTCATGCACCTGGGATGTAAAAATATCCAAACCACTTATACCCTTAATGGGACTGCACTAGGCAAATCCATTATGGAAAAGGACCTTGGAGTCCTTGTAGATGATAAACTTGGCTGTAGCAAGCAATGCCAGTCAGCAGCATCAAGGGCAAATAAGGTCTTGAGCTGTATTAAAAGGGGCATAGAGTCAAGGGAGGAGGGGGTCATTTCTCCACTGTATAGAGCACTTGTAAGGCCCCATCTAGAATATGCCGTACAGTTTTGGTCTCCATCACTCAAACAGGACATTATTGTATTAGAGAGGGTACAGAGAAGGGCAACTAAGCTGGTAAAAGGTATTGAAAATCTTAGCTATGAGGAAAGACTGGCCAAATTGGGGATGTTCACGCTGGAGAAGAGGCGCTTAAGGGGTGATATGATGACTATGTATAAATATATAAGGGGATCATATAATAATCTCTCTAATTCTTTATTTGCCAGTAGGTCTTTCCAGCTGACACGAGGTCACCCATTCCGATTAGAAGAAAAGAGGTTCCGCCTAAATACTCGGAAGGGGTTTTTTACAGTGAGAGCTGTGAAGATGTGGAATTCTCTCCCTGAATCAGTTGTACAGGCTGATACACTAGATAGCTTTAAGAAGGGGTTGGATGGCTTTTTAGCAAGTAAGGGAATACAGGGTTATGGGAAATAGCTCATAGTCCAAGTTGATCCAGGGACTAGACCGATTGCCATTTTGGAGTCAGGAAGGAATTTTTCCCCCTCTAAAGCAAATTGGAGAGGCTTTAGATGGGTTTTTTTGCCTTCCTCTGGATCAACTGGCAGATAGGTAGTTAATAAAAAAAAAAAAAAAAAGGTTGAACTCGATGGACATGTGTCTTTTTTCAACCTTACTTACTATGTTACTATGTTACTATGTAAGTACCCAGAGGCACCTTTGGCTTTGAGCTCTGGGTATGATATAAAAGTATTATTTAGTAGTAGGTAGCCCAGATATTTAATGCCTCTCTGCGGCCAATAGAGATAATCTTACAACTTGCAGTAGTGTGGGAGGTTAGTATTTCTCCACAGTGGCAGAGAGGACATAAGGCAAACTGGTTCTTTTTTAAGGATTTTCAGCCCTTGGCACCAAGCTCTGTCGGGGTGTGGTAATGGTAGATGGTATTTTCCCTGCATCAAATAGCTTATGATAGGACAGATTTTTTAATCCTTCCAGCAACCCCACTAATGTTGGCTTGCAATGCCATATTGGGGTTATATGGGTCAGGATTGTACCACCAGTGTAAATATTTATATTTGGGATGCTGCATAGTATAGTTGGAAGTTAGTGCCAGACCACCATCCTCTTTGTTAGCTGTAAGCTTCACCCCAGGCAATTCTCTGCACTTTTTGATTCCATATGAAGGGAAGAATCAGACTATTGATTTTTTTGAAAATTGACTTTGGGATGTGGGTTGGGTCATTATGTAAATGCTAAAGCAATTTGGAGAGATATACCAAGATACTTAAACTCTTGCACCTATGAGAGTTGAGCATTTGGGGGGGGGGAGGATGGTGGAGACCTCATTATCTATGGGGAATAATATGGATTTGCTCCAGTTTATCTTTAGGCCTGAGAATTCTCCAAATTGTTCCACTATGTTAAGAAGGGCTGGAAGGGAGTCTTCAGTGTCTGCTAGATATATAAATAGATCATCAGTGTACAGAGATATTTTTTTGGTGATCGGGCCAAGAGTCAGACCCTTAATTTGCTCAGATTCACGTATGGCTATGGCCAAGGGTTTAAGATGGGTGCCTCTTCCCTAGTGGAATGAACCAGACCATTAACCCTGACTTTTGCTGTTGGTTGCTGATATAGAAGCCGCAGCCATTTAATGAAGTGTTCCACCAGTTTGAATCTGCGCAGGGTCTCCCACAAATAGGACCATACAAAGGCTTTGGCAGAATTAAGTGAGGCTACTGCTGACTCCGCATTCGTTTCCCAATAGTTAGCAAACCTTCCAAGTTCGCTGTTTGGAATTCTTCATTATTTGGACTTTTTCTAAGTGGATTCTTTAAAGACTTTGTCTAAGGACTCTGGATTTGAAAAAAAATACTATTTTTCTTTTCTTTGTTATTTACAGTTAGGCCCATAAATCTTTGGACAGAGACAACTTTTGTCTAATTTTAGTTCTGTACATTACCACAATGAATCAACGCAGATTCAGTTGAACTGCAGACTTTCAGCTTTAATTCAGTGGGTTTAAGTATTGAACTCGTGGACATCACCAGATTCTGGGTTTCCTCCTTTTTAATGCTCTGCCAGGCCTTTACGGCAATGGCTTTCAGTTGCTGTTTGTTTTTTTTTGTTCAACCCACTGAATTAAAGCTGAAAGTGTGCAGTTCAACTGCATCTGAGTTGTTTCATTTAAAATTAATTGTGGTAATGTACAGAACCAGAATTAGAAAAAAATGTCGCTGTCCAAATTTTTATGTGCCTAACTGTAAATACTGACTCCTATATACTGGAGAAATAATTTTGCTGAGTTTGGATGGCAGCTGAGTATCAGCAGTACTCTGTGGCACCTGGATTTGCTGCAGAGGCTGGTTGGTTGCAGGTGGTGTATCAGGTGATGTTTTCTCTGATATTTGAGATGTTGCTTTAGACTGCATTTTTGTGACATATATTGGCTGAGGTTGTTTGGATTGTGGTGCTTTGCTGAAAGTCTTCTTCTGCTCAGCATACTGGGTTGGAGGCCCCAATGATTGTCCAACTTGAAAATATGGGTGCTTAAAGCCTTTATGCATAAACATATAATAGTTGTAACATTCCATGTATTGGGCCCCTTAGTGTGCATATAGCATATACAGTGTAAAGAAAAAATAATTAAATGCAAAGTCACCATTTCAAATCTACATTACAAGCAACAGAGACAAGTTTACAATACACTTTTGATCCTTTAATGAACAACATTTTTCTTAACATGATTACTAGTTAATAGACACTGTTGTGTATGTAATGGTGAATACCATAGGGATAGAATGATTAAAAACACTACAAAATAAATGAAAAAAGGGGATGAGGGCAGCATGAATAATAAAGCAACTTCTCCAAAGAAAAGTGGGCATAAGTATAACTTGTCATGCATAATAATAGATAGTGGCTTTTAATACTGAAGGACTATTTACTGGTGACTTGTCAACACCAACTAATGCAGATATATGTGAATTCCCAGTTACAAAATACAGATTGCAATGTTCACTTCTGGCACTTTTGCTGTCTGCTGAACAATGGCAGAAATGCTAACCATGATATCCAAGAAGAACTACAATGTGTTTTTTTTCATACAATAAATTTTATTGATTTTCATAAAATTACAAAGTAAGTATAAGTACAATACCATTGAGTCTAAAGGTTGGTAACAACTTAGATATAACAATTAAGTTAGCATACGGTTTTCATAACAGTTACTATGGAATTGTTATGGAAATCAAGAGAGCATATTGCGTACATGAGAACTAAATGTAATCACATCTTTCCACGCATACAAAAGATCCCTGTTTGCCCTAGAGTCAGTAATTTCAAAACCATTTCAAATTCATAGAATTTCAAATGCAGCAGCTACAATCTTCACTTTTCCGATTTAATTGTTAACCCAAGCAGCCCCAACATTCTCTACAAAATGCAGAACTGAAAAATGAAAGCTGTTAAATGTTAAGCACCACTCTACAACATAAAATCATACAGTATATATCTGACTGGCTGTTGGTCTTTATTTTGGGTCCCAGTGCATTGTATCCCTCATTAGATTTCAAGCATCTACACTAGCATTGGGTATGAGAGTTTATAGATTGATAGGACAACACTGAGGGGAAGGGGAAATTCATTGATCCTGCAAGCTGATATCCTTCTGGCCAGTCATTCTGACAAGTAAAAAAAATGATTATGATTTCCTACAAACATGGCATTACAGATATAGAATCTAATGCTTGAGATCTAAGGTTTTCTAGATAAGTTTAGATATGTTTTCTAGATTAGTTAGGAGTAAAATGTACTGTTCTATTATACAAAAAAATAAAAAAAAATATATATGTAAAAATAACGCAGACTTTAAAAAGACTCATTGGAAAATGTTTTTCCTAAATTTTGGAGCTTTCAGAGATAACGGGTTTCTGGATAAAAGATCCCATAACTATAGTGTACACAATATGGCCAGGAATATGCAGACACTCTGTTTAATGCTATCATTTGGAACACTCACTGTTTCTACAAGCAATGTCAGGACATGAAAGAGTGTTTTCCTTGGTTTGGGCTAGAGTGCTTGGTTCCTATTGAAGAAAACCTTAAGGCTTTGCTTCCTACTTTGTGCCAACAGTTTGGTGAAGTTTTTTTTTCCTCTTTCAGAACAATTCCCCCAGAAGTTTGTTTAGACAGAATTGAAAGAACATGACTGTCCAGCACAGAGCCACTTCTTTCACCCAACCGAACACCATTTGGATGAACTGGAACACCAACTGCAAGTCAAGTCTGACTCCCGACATCAGTTCCCAACCTCATTAATGCTCTTGTGGTTCAATAAAAAATAAATCCCCCCGTCTATAGTCCGACATCTAATGGAAAGCTATCACAAAATAGCAGAGATTGTTATAGCTGCAAAGGAAGGACCCACTTCATATTAATAACATAAGTTTCAGAATAAGAAGTTGGACAGGTGTTACTTTTTGTCATGCAGTATATTTTGCAAAGATTCTGAGAGTGAACGTATTTATAAGTCATTATACCAAAAATAATTTGATTGGATCCCCCTTAATTACATTTAAAACATACCCTTTTGGGGTTCCTAAAACTTGACATATTTTGAAGATCTGAGTAAGATTATACAGTTCAGCCATAATGCTACCAATAGCCCACTAATCTATTGGAGAACTGTATGAAGAGGATCTGAGCAATACTTCAGGGGCTCTGTACCTGCAGTGGAAAAGCAAATACTTGTAGGGTGCTTTGCACAGAATAAACTGTATACATGGCAAATTGAAGTACATGATACATTAGAAGTAAGACTTTCCATATTCTGATATTGTTTCACAGCTTTGTATGCCTGTATATTTAAGTATGTGCTGTATTAAAAATGTACCCTACAAAAAACACATTGATATTTAATAAAGTAAAGGATGTTGAAGGATTAATTTCAACAACGAGGAGCTCCCAGGGCTATTTGTTGCTCTACATTCAGGAATTTTTCTGATTTGTTAAATAAAAAATAGTCTGACCAAACTATAATCCACGGTTTGCTCTTATATATCAATAAAGAAACTCAAACTAAAATCAGATCAGGAAAAACTGCAACTTTTTCAGAATGTGCAATAAACCCAAATTTTTCACGTTTCATGCCGAAACCCATGGAAAATTCAAGTTTTCGCTGAAAAAACACTGTCAAATCCTGAAAACTCTGAGCATTTTGTGAGGGTTAAAACATCTTCAAATGGTTAAGGTGACATCTGCCATTGAATGGTACAAGAATTCGGCAGGCTATAGATTATTTTCGGATTCGAACTTGGAATAGATTTGAGGCATAATAAATAGTGAAAAAATTTGCGTCTTTTTTTACCGAAACTTTTTCAGGTTATCGTCATCAAAACAGAAGCCGCCAAAAAAACGCATCTTAATAAATAACCCCCTCAATACACAACTTTTCAACATTAAAGGCCTCCGGTGAAAAACACACTGATGTAAATGCTACAACAACCAGTTTTTAGTTTGAAGGATAATGCAGTCATATAATATTGAACTATGGATGCAAAGTGGCCAAGATAAATTACCTCTTAAAGTGCTATTTAAATATACAATGGTTTAACAACATTCTGCTTGAATCAGTAAAAAAACAGATCATTTACTTACCATCTGGTAGATACATAATCAGTATATGGTGGCTGAGATCTTAGTTCTCTAACTAAGCCAAAATCTGCAATTTTTACTAGTTCTGGGCCCATACAAATAAGGTTTTCGGGTTTCTACTACTATAGTACTTCGAATCGAACAATTCAAACGATTCAATCATACTATCGTACGATTTTACAAAAAAATAGGCTGACATAGCAATTCAGCAGGTTTAAGGTGGCGAAGTGTCGAAGTCAAAGTTTTTTAAAGAGACAGTACTTCGATTTTCGAATGGTCGAATTTGTGAAGTATTTTCAATTCAAGTCGAATTTGGCCTATTCGATGGGTGAAGTACCCAAAAATTACTTCGAAATTCGAAGTTTTTTAATTCGAAAATTCACTTCAACCCTGCATATATGGTAACATTTTTTACAGAAAGCAGTCTATAGCCACAATAAAAAAAAAAAAAACAGTTACCAAGTGTTAACAGTATTGCTGTGTGATCAAAATGCTTACCATGTTTGTGCATAAAATCTAAGCCTGAAAGCACCTGAAACATAATGTTCCTAATTTCATTCTCAGTGAACATCTTATTTTCTCTTGAAGCAGGAAAGTCAAGGAAACCAATAGCAGAAAAAGTCGACAGAATGAGAAAGAAAAAAAGAAAATCAAACAAATGTCAAAAGCAATTGATACCATTTCCAGGTTAACTAATGCAAAACGATTCCCTTACTGGGATACAGTGTGAAAAGTGATGCTTTGGTTTTTTGGCACGCTTTTATTAAAATAGGTGATCCTTACTTGTTTAGTTTGACTGGGGGGTGCACATCCATATTACTCAATATTATCAAACGGTGGACAATAATGGTGGCCAGATTACTTACTAGAGATGCATCTATTTATGAATTAGGCAAAATACTAAATCCTCCACAAAAATACCAAACCAAATACAAACCCTAATTTGCACATTGATTCATCTGCCCTAAATCAAGGGTTCAGATTCAGTTTGGCCAATCATAAAGAATCCAGCCAAATAAATATCCTCTCAAACCAAATTCTGGATTCAGTACACTCACATTAGTAATTACATTAGCAATATACAGTATGTTGTAGTTATTTTTATCACATTTGCCTATATTAACAGATAAGCAGTGGAGCTTTAGTCTGGCTCCATGCTGTTTAACCCAAATGGTACCAATAGCCCTTAATGAATGCTGCAGGAATTAAAAACACAAAAGTCATAGTAGTTTTTAGCAGACTTATAGATTTGCAGAAGTAATTCAACTGTCAGAGTAAATTCAAACAATGCAGCTGGCCATGGATTATGTTTCATAAAAAAATGATTCTCCAAAGCCACTTCAGCATTGATTTAATTAATGGAGACATATAGAATAAATGAGAAAACCCTAATTTTGTAGGCAGTTATCAATACTATATGGTGTTGATTTCACATTGGGTTAATAATTAAGGTTATCTCTAAAAAATGGCCCCTTTTTTGGGGCTCCCAATAGATGTTCACTGGTCTCTGTCAGTGTTTCAAATGAGGGGTTGGCATGTCCTAGCGATTCCTGCCAGAAGCACGTTAGGAGGGTGATAGCCAATCACAGTCCTACAGTCATACAAGCAGGCTTAAGTTCCCTATCAGGCCGTAGGCACGTGCCTAGGGTGCAAAGCTGGGGGGGGGGCATGTACCTGCTCTGTCGCCTACCCCGTGTCCGGTCCCGTCTCTCCCTGGCTGGCGAGTTTCACGCGCACTGAGCCGGCGCCATGGCCCGCCAGGTTGCGCCGTGGCCCGGCTCTGCAGTGAACATGTGTGCTGGAATGAATTATAGTGTTCCCAGTAATCCTGGGAACAGGATCAGTCCCATTTTGTCTGCACTTAGTTTGTGAAAGCGAGTAGACATCTGAGATGATATGGCAGAGAGGCAGTTGGATGCTTGGGATATAACAGAGAGGTAAAGATTAGGAAAATACCTGGGTGTTAACAGCATAAAGATGGTTTGCAAGCCAAATAAGCTCATGAGTTTGCCGACAGATGTAGTGTATACTGAAAAAACTAGGGGTCCAAGGATAAAGCCTTGAGGAACATCAACAGACAGTTGAAGCAGTGAGGAGGCTTTTTCCAGGAAAAAGAAGGATTGGTTGGACAGGTATACCAACATCCAGATGAATGCTGTGGCCTATATGCCAAATAAAAGGAGAATGTGCATGAAACCAGATTAAAGTAGGTCTCATACAGGGTTAAGAGAAAGTAAACGGTTGCAGACAGCACATTCTAAAAGTATGGAGGGATTATGAAAGTTTGATAAATGGAAGGAGACAAATAAAAGGTTTTAGAGTAGGTGTCACTAGTATGTGTTTAAAGTCAGAAAGAACGAATGGAGAGAGAATATGAGCAGATAATATTAAGAGATTACATCAAGAAGGTACTGTAGGTGGTTGGATGTAAGTTAGAGAGAAGTAAAACTGCTTCCTCTTTTTCATTGACTGGGGAGAATTGTAATATTGTGGCATAATTGTAGCTAGGTGTTTTGTGCAACAGGCATGATGGGTGCTGACATCTCACTTGCAAGGGTTTTTATTTTCTCCAACAGTGTTGGACTGGAATGCCAGGGGCCCCCCAGAAAACCTTAGACATTTATTATTTACACACTCAGACTTTATAGTTTCCTGGTGATTCTCTATAGTGCCAGCTGGTACATAACAGATTACTCCCAAGCCACATCAACTGCCAGAACAGCTCACTGATCATTTGGATAAGCGATGAAATGAAATAATTCATCTGTATATAATATCATTTTAGGTCAACTACAGTTACAGTATTTGATTATAGGGCTAATTTACAAGATTGAGGTGCTCCACACGCTGCAAATTTGTGGCCAATAAAAAGCTATTCACAAATAGACTTGTGTCCATACTGTACTTGTGACTTGCGCTAAAATCCAGTTTGTGCCTGCTTTGCTGCAAAAGGGCACACAGGCGTCTGCTTCTGTATTTTTCAAACACACACACTGCATAAACCTGCATATATTGCGTCTAAACGTTTTTTCTTGACGCAGCTAAGCGTTTTTTTTCCATTCCAAATGCAAATCTCTATTCTATTGACAGATGAATGTAAGGTGGCACTGGGATTAACACCTGCCTTGAGTTACACATTTTTTTTTCCTGATGCGTGGGTCAGAACATGAAACACAGAAAGAAATTGTCAGCTGCTGCTCGAAACAGCCAGGTGCCAGTGCTTGGTCTAATCCATATTCTAGAGCTGCTAGAAAAAAAACTATTTTTATGCAAAAAGGGGAGAGATTTCCAGTGCATGGTTTGCCTTTAAAGGAGAAGGAAAGGCTTGCAGCTCTTGGGAGTGCCAAATGTTCGGCACCCCAAGTGATTGTATCTACTTACCTGAAACCCCAGGCCGGTGCTCCTATCAGCAGAAAACTGCACTGGCCCGGGGATATACCAGTGAGTACCACGGAGTAATCTTCTTCCGTCCTCCTCCTTTGCACGGCTGCACGAGAAGCCAAACTTTAACTAAAAAGTCATATATTTTGTTCAACTGCGCATGCGGTTGCCCTGGGAAATTTGAAGAAGGAAATGGATCGCTCCGTAGTGCTCACTGGTATAACCCCCGGCTGGTGCAGTTTTCTGCTGATAGGAGCACCGGCCCAGGGTTTCAGGTAAGTCAATACAATCACGTGGGGGTGCCTAACATTTGGCACCCCCAAGTGCTGCAAGCCTTTCCTTCTCCAAGCTTTTCCTTTCCTTCTCCAGCATGGGTTAGACTAAGTACTGGTGATATCTTTCTGTGTTTCATGTACAAAATGTAGCCAAATATTGCTTCTATTGTCCTTCAGCCTTTAGACAGTGGTAGGCAGGAGCCGCTTAATTATCTTAAAGGGGTTGTTCACCTTTTAGTTAACTTTTAGTATGATGTAGAGAGTGATACTGAGACAATTTCAAATTGGTTTTCATTTTTTATTATTTGTGGTTTTTTAGTTATTTAGCGTTTCAGCAGCTCTTCAATTTGCATTTTAAGCAATCTGGTAGCTAGGGACCAAATTACCCTAGCAACTATTCAATGATTTGAATAAGAGACTGGAATATGAATAGGAGAGGGACGGAATAGAAAGACGAGCAATAAAGAGTAACAATAACAAATATGTAGCCTTACAGAGCAGCTGCCCATTTAAAAAGCTGGCAAATCATTATAAAACTATAAAAAAGAAATAGTGAAAACTAATGGAAAAGTTGCTTAAGATTGTCAGTTCTATAACTTACTCAAAGTTAACTTAAAGGTGAACCACCCCTTTAACTTTGCAGTCCTTTCGATTTCCAAATTATATAGAGTCTTGTAGAACTGGTGCTTTTGTTTCATTGAAATCTTCTTCTCCTCTTGTTCTAAGGTGCCTAGGATTTGCGGTCTTATAGGGAAGTTAGAACCTCATGAGATAGAAAAGGTAAATTCAGTGACCGCAGTCCTTGGTGCCCTGCCTTCTTCCTGTTTGTGGTGTCCCAGGGAGAGAGCGAAAAGCAATCGGGACAACTCCACCATGTGAAAAAACAGGTGTCAATTTTTACATTTGAATGTGGCTCACAGGTAAAAATAAAAGGTTGGGGACCCCTGTTATAGAACATAACCCATTGGACAGTGCCACCCATATATGACTATTTAGGCCTACCTAAAAAGTGAGGTGATTCAATGAGAAACATAAATTTTATTAAACACAGACACTGCATTTCAGCTGTTGAACTAGATGACTAATAAATTAATGGAGCATGAATAACATTTTTCTCAAGTGAATGAAACGGTAATAACCTTGACCAGGTGCCACAATTGCATAAGCGATGGGAAGTTTAAAGGGAAAAAGTGTGGAAAGGGTTGTTTTGCTGTGGTGTCCTGAGGAGAAGTAAAATGACAAGTAGGTCAGGCCCAATGATTAAACAGCAGAAAACATTTCAAGCACCATAGGGCCTGTTGCACATTTCTTAATTATCTTGTTTTGGTGTGTGCATGAAAAGGGTGTGCTGCATAACAAAAGAGAGAGTAGGATATACCTTTAGCGATACCAAACGCAGATATTTAGTATTCAAATAATGATATTGCATTAGCATGTTATTGCATATTAAAAAATAAATTACTATCCCTTAACTTTTCAACTATTTAATTAAGAGAATAAACATGTACAGAGAATAAATGTATTAAATGATTACAGAAATTGAGTTATTTAACTGGTTTCTTTTTCTGTTTAATTTCAGTTTTCCTCTTTTTATGTACAACTTGGGTTTCACTTGCTTCCGTTGTTTCATTTTGGGCCTTTTTCTTCTTTGGCCTGTCACAGTCTTTCACTGGAATAAAGGATTAGAAAATCAGCACAGAAACTGCTAATGTAGTTTTACAAGATCAGTAGAAATTTTTTTATAACCCATTGTTGGCTTTATAAAAAAAAACATTATAATTTGTCTCTTTTATTTCCTAATGGTTTTTAAAATTATTTTAATTTCTATTCTCCAGTTTGCAATTTTGATTGCTGACCCTCTGCAAATATAAAACGTTCCTCTCTCTGGCTACACTTTCTTTACTCATTCATATGACAAAACAGCAAGTGGCTGGTTAGACAGAGTACTCAATATCCTGGGGATTAAACTTTTCAAATTCCCATATATTTTGTGGCAAAAGCTTACCAAAATTTCTAGGCTGCAGCACATCTGCAGTCAAGAAGCAGCAGCGGAAGTCAGTTTGCTGTAAATTTTTCTCTAGTGCAGCAACCCAACTGCCTAGTGCTCCTTAGATTGTCAGGTTAGAATTTTTGGGGTACTGTTAAAAAATGATGGTGTTTTGATTTTAAAAAAAAAGCCACATTTCTGTTACTGAGTTGAAGGAATAGCCAGAGCTATACATAGGCTCCCATGGGCACCGAGATATAAAATATTATTGCACTGCTTTAACTCAGTGCCACTCAGGAATCATGGATCAAATGAAAAGAAAACAACTGATGTCAGTGTGAATATAATAAAAAAAAAAAAAAACATACAAAAATGATGCCATCTTATACAGTCTGTATAAAGTGCTTACCAGCTAAAGCAGTGACAGCTGTGTTGCTGTTTTCCTTATGGTCTACGCCACTGGGAAGCCAAGCTGAGAGACAAGTAAGTCTAGCCGATGTACTGACTTCACAAAGCAATGATGGAGAAGTCTGGACCTGTAACATAAGTGTGTGCGGTCATAAGCTACAGTGTTTGTAAAATTAAATCTATCTAAAGATCACCTGAAATTTCAAATTCTGGCCACAGTTGGCAGGAAGTGTTCATGAAGATTCTCATTTATCCAGGCCATGAAATACAGTATCTAGAAAGCTCAACACCTGCCTCAATGGTACCATTGTGACTGCACCACATTTTCCCACATCTGGGAAACACCTTACTGAAGTTCAATGTAACCACTGTGATTTGATGTCTGTGACTTTACTACCATCAAGAGGTGAAATGCCAGGGAATTGCCTACCACTTCAGTTGAACTGAAGAAGCCTATTGGATGTGTGGTGAAACATTTTCAAGAAAAACTCTAAATGCCCAGTTGTCCTTGACTTAAAGGGGTTGTTCACCTTTGAGTTAACGGTTATTATGATGTAGAGAGTTATATTCTGAGACAATTTGCAATTGGTTTTCATTTATTATTATGTAAGGTTTTTGAGTTATTTGCCATTTCATTCAGCAGCTCTTCAATTTGCATTTCAAGCAATCTTGTAGCTAGGGTCCAAATTACCCTAGCAACCATGCACTGATTTGAATAAGAGACTGGAATATGAATAAGAGAGGCCTGAATAGAAAGAAGAGTAATAAAAAGTAGGAATAACAATTAATGTGTAGCCTTACAGAGCATTTGTTTTTTAGAAGGGGTCAGCGAAGTCGATTTGAAAGCTGGAAAGAGTCAGAAGAAAAAGGCAAATAACCATAAAAAATAAATAATGAAAACCAATTGAAAATCTGCTTAGAATTGGGCATTTTATAACATAATAAGTTACCTTAAAGGTGAACCATCCTTTTAATTGGAATGAAATTATTTTGGACTTTGAGAGAACATGCTTGGGGCTGTGTTTACCATACAAGCTTTAGGACCAATAATTACTGTGGAATAGGGTGACTCATTGGTAGAGGAGAAGAAGAATATGGGTGAACATTCACATGGAATTTCAATTATCCAGAATACTGAATGCCATAAATTGTTCTTTCAGTACTGTGGTATTCCTGCAAGAAGATATAGATAGTTATTTTTATAAGCTCATAGGGACTTTATGCATGTTATAAAACTAACCTTTTCCATATCTTAATATAACCGTCACTTGATGAAGATACAACAACATGAGTTCCCTGCAGTTCAATGACATGAAGATTCTTCACCCTAAGATAAAAGATAAACTAGAGGTTAGATGCTATTGTACACTTTTTAACATAAATAGGTTAAGCTGGCCATATGTACTGTATATCTATAAAAGCTGTGAACATGATATATGTTCCAAATACTTATCGGCAGGTTTAAAAATCCCATTGGACAAGGTCTGCATCGGCATGCTGATGCTCTCCTCAATCCAACAGATCTTTATGAGCCAAAACTATGATCCAATCATTGTTACCTGGGCCAAAAAAAGTACATTTGACTTAAAGACTGTTTTAAAATTTTTAAATGATGGGAAAAATCCACCGTTTCATCTGGCAAGTTTGAAAGCCATGAGGTGATAGCAAAGGGTCTTGATATTTCTTTGAAAAACATCCATTTGCATAACATTATGATATTATCAGTATAAAGATGATTATTACATTTGTAGAGTAAAGCTGGTCATAAACATATTGCTAAAAGCTTTCCGTATACGTTTGCTGGCAGTTTGTGAATTTCACAGGTTTCTGACTTTTTTGGATTTGAAGCCTGAAAAGTCAGAATTTTTCTTGAAATTGGTGGAAAAATCCAAAATGTTCAGATCATTGTACGAAACCCAGCACAGACAGTAATATCTTCATATTGCAAATAGGACCTCTGCCAATGACTTCTACAGGACCGTGACAGGTTGAAGAGTATTTTCAGATGCAGACTTTTTGCAGCCTTGGGGTATAATGAATCTTGAAAAATGATATATTTTTTTTTCCACTGAAAATTCAGATTTTGTAGCAAAAAAAACCAAAAAACATTTTTTTGAGTTTTTAGGATTTGGACTTTAATAAATAACCCGCTTAATTTGGGGGACGACGACGCATATAAACTATTTTACTGTTTTCACAATTAAAGGTGGATTTTTGATGTACATGATTATGTCCCCAGTGCAGGCTGGGAACCCTTAGCGAGCACCTGGTTTATTTTCTTATGAACCACTGGCTTAAAGGGATTGATTACCTTTGAGTGAACTTTTAGTATGATACAGAGGGTGATATTCTGAGCCAATTTGCATTTTGTAAAATGTTTTGTAGTTTTCCAGTTATTTACCAGCTCTCCAGTTTGCAATGGCAATTTCCAAATTACCCTAGCAACCATGCATTAAGACTAATAGGAGAGGGCCTGCATAGAAAAATGAGTAAAAGTAGCAATAACAATAAATGTGTAGCCATACAGAGTATTTGATTTTGATATGGTCAGTGACCCCCACTGGAAAGCTGGAAAGAGTAAGAAAAAAACTGAAAATAAATAAAAACCTATCAAAATAAATAATGAGGACCAATTGAAAAGTTGCATTGAACTGGGCATTCTACAACATACTAAAAGTTAACTTGATGGTGAACCACCCCTTTAAGGGAAAATAAGTGGAACAAATACAGTACCATTCTTATAAAAAGGGTACATTTCGCCTTTTACCCTCGCATTTAGGTGAGCATGTCCCTATTGTACCTGTTTTCATGAGCTTTAAATTCGCAGACACATTTCTGTGATCATAAAGTCTGATTACTTCCTCATCCCCAGTCACATCAATAAGAGCATCCTATAAAACAGAAAACAGCATGAGGCTTATGAATATTTTGTTGATCAGTAACAGACATTGAGGAACACTTCAGAAGCATTAAAAAATCCACAAGATAAAAAATTAATGAAACCTATCTGAATCAGGCACTCTTAAACCTTTCCCTGCCAGCCGTTTTGTCCTAGATGCGAACATCTATTGCCAAGCAGTTTTTAGATATTTTGCACTCTTTCACTTTTTTGAAAAATTACCTCAAAGCTTCCACCCTACAGCAATCATATCTCCCACACATCATTAGGTATCAATGTACAACACCCCAAATATAAAAGCCTAGGGTCCACTGAACAGTTTGATGCCCAATATGTATAGGTGTACCCAAGCACGTGGCATATAGAGGCCCCAAAACGAAGACCCCATATGGTCTGTCATTTCAGGTACCGCAAAATCAACACATTTACATTGTTTTTAGGGGGGCAAATGTAGAAAAAAATAAGTTCACCCCAGAAAACCATATATTTTCGGAAAGTACACATTGCCACGAATCTAAATTGGGTATGCATGTCTTTGTACTCCAAAGTACCAAGCCGCAAACCATTACATCTGGTGATTTTGGTGGCATTTCTAAAAAAACATGGATAAAGTCCCTAAAAGCTTATAAAAATAATCTATTTCTTCTTGCAGGAATACCACAGTACTGAAAGAACAATTTATGGCATTCAGTATTCTGGATAATTGAAATTCCATGTGAATGTTCACCCATATTCTTCGTGTCTGTTTTATCTTTTATTTCTGCTTTGCATACTCAGGGTTAAATGAAAACAAACCAGTCGCCATTTGCAATAACTTTATTTCCTTAATAAAAAAGCATACAAGTACTGTTCATTCATGAGCAAAATTTCACCATGTTTTGGTGATGTCCATTAAATCATACTGTTCTTTTTATGTAATATACTCTAAAGGTTGTGATATAAAAGTCAATAAAGGCTGCCAACGTAGCCCCTGCCTACAGGTTGAATAGGCAAGCTTAGTTATGGAGCCATCCCAATGCCATTCTCAACCGATCAGTCCAGATATCTATTGGGTCCTCTACCAATGAGTCCCCCTAGTCCACAGTTGTAATGTAATTATTGGTCGTAAAGCTTGTATGGTAAACACAGCCCCAAGCGTGTTCTCACAAAGTCCAAAATAATTTCCTTCCAATTAAAAGGATGGTTCATGGTAACTTATTATGTTGTAGATTACCCAATTGTAAGAAGATTTTCAATTGGTTTTCATTATTTATTTTTTATGGTTATTTGCCTTTTTCTTCTGACTCTTTCCAGCTTTCAAATCGACTTCACTGACCCCTTCTAAAAAACAAATGCTCTGTAAGTCTACACATTAATTGTTATTCCTACTTTTTATTACTCTTTTTTCTATTCAGGCCTCTCCTATTCATATTCCAGTCTCTTATTCAAATCTGTGCATGGTTGCTAGGGTAATTGGGACCCTAGCTACCAGATTGCTTAAAATGCAAATTGAAGAGCTGCTGAATAAAAAGCCAAATGACTCAAAAACCTTAAATAATAAAAAATGAAAACCGATTGCAAATTGTCTCCGAATATCACTCTCTACCTAGTGATCCCCAACCAGTAGCTTGTGAGCAACATGTTGCTCTCCAACCCCTTGGAAGTTGCTCCCAGTGGCCTCAAAACAGGCACTTATTTTTGAATTCCAGGCTTGGACGCAAGTTTTGGTTGTATAAAAACCAAGTGTACTGCCAAACCGAGCCTCAATGTAAGTTGACAATCCATATAGGGGCTACCAAATGGCCAATCACAGCACTTATTTGGCACCCCAAGAACATTTTTCATGCTTGTGTTGCTCCCCAACTCCTTTTACTTCTGAATGTTGCTCACAGGTTCAAAAGGTTGGGGGATCCCTGCTCTACATCATAATAACCGTTAACTCAAAGGTGAACAACTGGGCGTTTAGAGGTTTTTCTTGAAAATGTTTCACCACACATCCAATAGGCTTCTTTAGTTCAACTGAAGTGGTAGGCAATTCCCTGGCATTTCACCTCTTGATGGTAGTAAAGTCACAGACATCAAATCACAGTGGTTACATTGAACTTCAGTAAGGTGTTTCCCAGATGTGGGAAAATGTGGTCCAGTTACAATGGTACCATTGAGGCAGGTGTTGAGCTTTCTAGATACTGTATTTCATGGCCTGGATAAATGAGAATCTTCATGAACACTTCCTGCCAACTGTGGCCAGAATTTGAAATTTCAGGTGATCTTTAGATAGATTTAATTTTACAAACACTGTAGCTTATGACAGCACACACTTATGTTACAGGTCCAGACTTCTCCATCATTGCTTTGTGAAGTCAGTACATCGGCTAGACTTGCTTGTCTCTCAGCTTGGCTTCCCAGTGGCGTAGACCATATAGAAAAAAAAGCAACACAGCTGTCACTGCTTCAGCTGGTAAGCACTTTACACAGACTGTATAAGATGGCATCATTTTTGTATGTTTTTTTTTTTAAATTATATTCACACTGACACATCAGTTGTTTTCTTTTCATTTGATCCATGATTCCTGAGTGGCACTTTGAGTTAAAGCAGTATTACTGCAGTGCCAGAATCATCATTTTATATCTCGGTGCCCATGGGAGCCTATGTATAGCTCTGGCTATTCCTTGAACCCAGTAACAGAAATGTGGCTTTTTTTTAAATCTAAACACCATAATTTTATAACAGTCCTCCAATTATTCTAACCTGACAATCTAAGGAGCACTATGCAGTTGGGTTGCTGCATAGAGAAAAATTTACAGCAAACTGACTTCCGCTGCTGCTTCGTGACTGCAGAGGTGCTGCAGCCTAGAAATTTTGGTAAGCTTTTGCCACAAAAAATATGCGAATTTGAAAAGTTTAATCCCCAGGATATTGAGTACTCTGTCTAACCAGCCACTTGCTGTTTTGTCATATGAATGAGTAAAGAAAGTGTAGCCAGAGAGAGAAACTTTTTATATTTGCAGCGGGTCAGCAATCAAAATTGCAAACTGGAGAATAGAAATTAAAATAATTTTAAAAACCCATTAGGAACTAATAAAAGTGACAAATTATATATTTTTTTTAAAAAAGCCAACAATGGGTTATAAAAGAATTTCTACTGATCTTGTAAAACTACATTAGCAGTGTCTGTGCTGATTTTCTTATCCTGTATTCCAGTGAAAGACTGTGACAGGCCAAAGAAGAAAAAGGCCTAAAATGAAACAACGGATAAGGAAGCAAGTGAAACCCAAGTTGTACATAAAAAGAGGAAACCTGAAACTAAACAGAAGAAAAAGAAACCCAGTTAAATAACTCTATTCCTGTATTCATTTATTCTCTGTATATGTTTATTAAATAGTTGAAAAGTTAAGGGATAATAATTTATTTTTTAATATGCAATAACATGCTAATGCAATATCATTATTTGAATACTGAATATCTGCTTTTGGTATCACTAAAGGTATATCCTACTCTCTTTGTTATGCAGCACACCCTTTTCATGCACACACCAAAACAAGGTAATTAAGAAATGTGCAACAGGCCCTATGGTGCTTGAAATGTTTTCTGCTGTTTAACCATTGGGCCAGACCTACTTGCCATTTTACTTCTCCTCAGGACACCACAGCAAAACAACCCTTTCCACATTTTTTCCCTTTAAACTTCCCATCGCTTATGCAATCGTGGCACCTGGTCAAGGTTATTACAGCAGTTTCATTCACTTGAGAAAAAATGTATTTATGCTCCATTAATTTATTAGTCATCTAGTTAAACAGCTGAAATGCAGTTGCTGTCTTTAATAAAATGAATGTTTTAAATTTCCCATTGAATCACCTCACTTTTTTCCTAAGGTAGGCCTAAATAGTCTTTTATGGGTGGCACTGTCCAATGGGTTATGTTATATAACAGGGGTCCCCAACCTTTTATTTTTACCTGTGAGCCACATTCAAATGTAAAAAAACAGGACTGTAATGGACACCTGTTTTTTCACAGAATGGATGACTTTACTAATTGAACTCCACATTGCTATTACTTTGAACAAGCTATTATTATTTAGAACAGTCAATGGGATGACAAATCAGGTGTGAGTGAGAGACCCTATTTTATTTAATAAATGGGGATCCAGCAAAGCCTGATCACACATACATCATATGGCTCTAACAAAGAGGGTGTCTGAAGACCGCAGAAAAAGAGTTGGCGATGCCCATAAAGCTGGAAAAGTTTACAAGACTATCTCTAAAGAGTTTGGACTCCACCAATCAACAGTCAGGCAGATTGTGTACAAATGGAGGAAATTCAAGTTTTGCTGCTGTACTCAGAAGTCGTCAACCATAATAGATAACTCCAACTGCAAGGCGTCTTGAGAGGTTACAAAGGAACCCAGGGTAACTTCTAAGTATATGAAGGCCTGTCTCATGAGTCGAGTCCACCATCAGAACAACATTAAGCAGCAATGGAGTGTATGGCAGGGTAGCAAGGAGAAAGCCACTGCTCTCCCCTCAAAATATTGCTGACTGTCTACAGTTTTCTTGAGATGTGGACAAACCAGAAGGATAGTGGAAGAATGTTTTATGGATGAAGCCAAAATAGAACATTCGGGCTTAAATGAAGAGCGTAACATTAGGAGAAAGAAAAACACTGCATTTGAGCATAAGAACCTTATCCCCTCTGTGAAACATGGCAGTGGGAGTGTTCTGGTTTGGGCCTATTTTGCTGCATCTGGGCTTGGACAGCTTTCCATCATTGATGGGACAATGAATTCTGAACTAAACCTAATTCTAAATGAAAATGTGAGGACATCTGTCCATGTACTGAATCTCAAGAGACAGTGGGTCATGCAGCAAGATGATCCTAAACACATTTACCAGAAAATAGTTAAAGATGAATAAAGTGAATATTCTGTAATGGCCTTGTCTAAGTCCTGACCTTAATCCAATTGAAATATTGTGGAAAGACCTAAAGCTAGTGGTTCAGCTGCCATTTTGTAGATGCGGTTATTAAAGGAGAAGGAAAGGCTAAAATTAAGTAAGCTATCAGAAAGGTCTATATAAATACACCAGTAAACCCTCAAAGTAGTGCTGCTCCTCTGTAAAAAGAAACACTGCATTTCTTTCCTTTTATTGTGTACACATGGGCTTCTGTATCAGACTTCCTGTTTTCAGCATAAACCTCCAGGGCAGGGCTTGAGCATGCTCAGTTTGCTCCTCTCCCCATCCCTGCTGTAATCTGAGCTGTAAGTGAGCAGGGAGAGACTCAGGCAGGACGTGATGTCACACCAAGCTTGTATGGCAGCTTCTATCCTAAACAAACAGAGACAGTGTCTAGAGCGGTTTACTCAGGTATGGTAAAGCATTCTACAGAATAAATATACCGTTCTAGCTTGCACTATTGTGGCTAATATGTTGCCAATAAACTGTCTTGGAGCTTTCCTTCTCCTTTAAAGCAAACATTTGCAAAAAAAAAAAAAAAAACACCCTGCCGTTCCCAATCTCATTCAAGAGTTATTTCCACCTACTGACTTTGATGTGTCAGTTGATATCAATTTATAAACTTCATTGATTTGACTACCATCCATGAACTGAATAATTTAATTTGCTCTGACTTATCTATAAATTGCCCCTGCAATAAATAAAGTGAATTATAAATAATGAATCAACTGGACTAGACTTCATCAATTTGTGTATATATAGATTTCCATGAAGGTATTAATAAAGTGCTTGTGCTCGAATGCTGTTGAAAATCAGTTGATTAAAATGTGCTTATCAATTTATTGAAATATTAAAGATAAGAAATGGAATAAATAAACAGATGGTGGAGTTGTCCCGATTGCTTTTCGCTCTCTCCCTGGGACACCACAAACAGGAAGAAGGCAGGGCACCAAGGACTGCGGTCACTGAATTTACCTTTTCTATCTCATGAGGTTCTAACTTCCCTATAAGACCGCAAATCCTAGGCACCTTAGAACAAGAGGAGAAGAAGATTTCAATGAAACAAAAGCACCAGTTCTACAAGACTCTATATAATTTGGAAATCGATAAGTCTGCAAAGTTAAAGGAGTGGTTCACTTTTAAGTTAACTTTGAGTATGTTATAGAACTGACAATCTTAAGCAACTTTCCCATTGGTTTTCATTATTTTTTTTTTTTATAATGATTTGCCTTTTTCTTCTCTTTCCAGCTTTCAAATGGGCGTCGCTGACCCCATCTAAAAAGCAGCTGCTCTGTTTGGCTACAGATTTATTGTTAGCTACTTTCTGTTACTCATATTTCTATTCAGTCCCTCTCCTATTCATATTCCAGTCTCTTATTCAAATCAATGAATAGTTGCTAGGGTAATTTGGTCCCTAACTACCAGATTGCTTAAAATGCAAATTGAAGAGCTGCTGAATAAAAAGCTAAATAACTCAAAAACTTAAATTGCATAAATTTTGCACGCGCCATGTCTAATCGGGGCACTACTTCAAATGCAGGCTCGGCAGCCCAGTTCAGGTTTGTCCAAGGCCCAGCAGTTGGGGACCCCTGCTTTAGATCATAGGATAAAAGTCACAAGATATGCTACTTAAAAAAAAAAAAAAAAACAGTATAAATTCAGTTTGTATCTAGATTGTATAGTAAACCCCAAACCCTTGCTATGGAGAATTAACAGAACACAGCCAAGCTGCATGCACAAAAGATACTTGGTGTCTCACTTGAAGATGGATCCTACTCCTTCACAAACTACTAAAAGGATTTGTCTGCATGGCCTGACTGTTTAACCACAGTTCAGCATTCAGAAACTTCATTAATGGTGGTTGGCGAAGATGTTTATTTTAAATGTGGTCCACAGATTCACCTCTATTGTAAAAGTAAATAATTGATCTGGTGTATAAAAATACTGTTTCAGTTTCAGATACTGCTGGTCTTGCCAGGAAGCTACATTTTGCACCCATTTTTCAAAACATTCTGGATATTAAGCCCTATACCCTTACATGTGGAGTAATGATTTATCAATATATAAACACAAAAGCCATGAATATCTTGTAAATTATATCCTTATAAACGGTGAGTACGGATGTCATCAGTTATAAACGGTGTGTAGTGATATCATTTCTGTCACATGACTCACTGTATCTTGTGTATTATAATAAATAAAGTATCCCCTGTTGCAAAATATGAGGATATTATAAATTACCTTGGAATTCCATGACTAGCATTCTTAGTTTATCTCATTCTCCTCTATTAAATGAACACTGCAGCCCAGTTTATTTCTTCCCATAACTAGGTGTTTATGACTAAGAAATAAGACATTAGATTTGCTCCAATTTTGTAAATGTACCATTTTATACCATGATTCTGGCATTATGAGTGGATATCTCTCTCTATATATATCTATCTCTCTATCTCTATATTTTACTGAGACGTTGGTATATTTTACAGCGAGCATATCCCCACATTAGGGAATTTGGATAGCCTCCTTTGCAATCATACAATCGTATCGAAGGGGTATGACTATTGGTAGCAGCATATAAAATTAAGAAAGAACAGGAACAAAGATACATTTTGGGGTTTGAGGACTCCTGGGATGTATATGTTGTAACAAAACAGCTGGGTTAGTTATAGATGGGCGATATGTTTCTCCCAGGGTGTTATATAATACAACACCCTGGAACATGGATTAATTAATACAGACCAAAGCTGCAAGGTAATTGCTGCAGCTAAAGTACCTGACTGACCTTGGGAGGAGGGACCCCTCCCACCTGAGAGTGAGAGCAGAAGCTGCACTGCACAAGGAAGGTACTGATTACCAAACTTTTGTGTTATATTTTGATTCTGTTGTTTTAAGTTGGTGTTGGGAAAGCCACCCAACTGTAGTTAGGCTGCCAACTGTGTTTAGCCAGCGCTCTGGTGCAAGGGTTTATTTTTCTTTGTTTTGTTTTGCTTGTTACTAAAGACTGTGTAACAGAATAAACTGCAGGCACTTGCCTTTAAGAGGAGCGACTACTGTGACTGTTTTTACCCTAAAAGACTGTGGAAAGCAGCCCCAAGACACTGACCCAGGTACCCCTACAGGTCTAGTTGTCACACGTGGTGGAGGATGCATTGGGCACCACACTAAAGTCTGAGGGTAAAAGTACAGCAGTTTCCAAAATGGAGGATGTGATAAAAGCTCTCATTCAGTCTACTGCAGTGCAGCAAGAAACGAACAGACATGCTGCTGAGACAAACAGACATGCTTCCCAGAGTGCAGCAGCTGGTTCTACAACAAGGAGAAAGTGTTGCTACTCTTGCCAAAATCCAGCAAGAAAGCACTGAAACACTAGTGCGACAGCTGGCAGAGGTACAGGCCGAGGCCCGTCAGGAACAGCATGCGGCTACCAGAATGGTGCAGCAGGAAATACAGGCCTTGTCAGACAAAGTCAGTCTAAACCCTGAATCCACCCAGCATGGGAAAAAGCTCATACGTGCAAGCCATTACCTGCAAAAGATGGCGGCTACTGATGATGTTGAGGCATATCTACTAGCCTTTGAACGCACTGCTGAGCGAGAAGGGTGGCCAACTGGTGAATGGGCAAGTTTACTGGCCCCTTTCCTGAGTGGAGAACCACAAAAGGCCTATCATGATTTGGAGCCAGCAGATGCCAGTGACTACAGCAAGTTGAGGGCAGAAATACTTGCACGTCTGGGAGTGACAGCTGCTGTTCGAGCCCAAAGATTCCACTCGTGGATTTATGTTCCAGACAAGGCTGTCCGGTCGCAGATGTTTGATCTGATACATCTGGCACGGAAGTGGTTGCGGCCTGACCTCAACTCCGCTGCACGTGTGGTAGAGTCGCTTGTGATGGATCGTTTCCTGAGGGCTTTACCAGCTTCATTGCGACGGTGGGTAAGTCAGAGTGACCCCCAGGATGTTGACCAGCTTGTTGCCTTGGTTGAAAGATATGTTGCTGCCGGAGAGCTGGTTAATCCACCGAGTGCTGAGAGATTCCCCAGCTCCAAATTTCGCACAAGGTCTGTTAAGACTGTCCCAAGGTTAAGGGGCGATGAAGATCAGGGTGGCAAAGACAATAGACAGTGGTCTGATAATACAGTAAAATGTTTTAAATGTTTTGAGTATGGACACATGTCTAAAGACTGCCCTTTAAATGTTGAACCTATGCAATGTGATATGAGTAACAGGGGTAAACCTTACTCTTTGCTTTCAAAAAGAGCAGAGGCGGATGCTGTATGCTGTTATGTTGAGAAACCACAATGGTGTACTGTAAAAGTAAATGGGAAAAATGTACAAGCGTTACTAGATTCCGGGAGTATGGTAACCTTAGTAACCCGGTCCCTTGTACCCCAGTGTAAAATTGATCATACAAAAAGTGTGGGAGTTGTCTGTGTTCATGGGGATAGACAGGATTATCCTACTGCGCAAGTCACCCTGGCAACCCCATGTGGGTCTGTGGAATACCAAGTCGGAGTGGTTCCCCAACTTGCACATGAAGTTGTGTTGGGAAGAGATTTCCCTTATTTCCTTGATTTATGGGCTTTTGTTAATAGTAAATCACAAGAATTAGTGGGGGATACAGATAACCTCGAGTATGTATTTCCCTTTGCTGATGTACAGTGTGATGAGGCCCCAACCCCTCTCCCTGCTTTGGTAGGGGATAACACAAGTAGTGATACTGAGCCCCATACTTCTGATGAGACAAATAAGGAATTAGCTGACCTAGAAGTCAGTCCTCTTAATTTTAAAAGTGCTCAGTGGGAGGATCCCACTTTGGTGGAACCAAGGCATAATGTTCAGGTGACAAATGGGGTTGTGAATAACCCAGGTGTCTCACTTTCATATCCTTATTTTGAAGTGTCAAATGATCTCCTGTATCGTGTAGAAAAGAGAAATGATGTTGTACACCAACAGTTACTGGTTCCCCAGGTGTTCCGTAATGCTGTTCTACGGCTGGCACATAGTCATGTATTAGGAGGACATTTAGGGGTAGAGAAAACAAAGGAACGGGTTTTAAGGAGGTTTTACTGGCCTGGTGTATTTGCCTCCATTAGCAACTATTGTTCCTCATGCCCTGATTGCCAGCACACTGCCCCCCTGAAAGTTTATAGAAGCCCCCTTGTGCCTCTCCCAATAATTGATGTTCCTTTTGATAGGATAGGCATGGACCTCGTCGGCCCACTTATAAAATCTGCTAGGGGACACCTATATATTCTAGTTATTGTGGACTATGCCACACGATACCCTGAGGCTATTCCCCTACGCAATTCATCAGCAAAGACTATTGCAAAGGAGTTAATGTTAATGTTTAGTAGGGTGGGTATCCCAAAGGAAATTCTAACTGACCAAGGGACACCATTTATGTCTAGGGTCATGAAAGAGTTGTGCAAGTTGTTGCAAATAAAACATCTCAGGACATCTGTTTACCACCCTCAGTCAGATGGCCTTGTCGAAAGGTTCAATAAAACTCTAAAAACCATGCTCCGCAGAGTAATTGACAAAGATGGTAAAAACTGGGACTTCCTGTTGCCTTATTTAATGTTCTCAATCAGGGAAGTTCCCCAGTCTTCAACAGGGTTTTCTCCATTTGAATTATTATATGGCCGGCACCCCAGAGGGTTGTTGGATATAGCGAAGGAAACCTGGGAGCATGAAACTACCCCTTTCCGAAGTGTCATAGAACATGTGGCTCAGATGCAGGATAGGATTGAGGCTGTTATGCCGATTGTACGTGAGCATTTGCTAAAAGCCCAGAGAGCTCAAAGAGACTCATACAATAGGAATGCTAGATTGCGTGTATTTCAGCCAGGGGACAGAGTACTTGTTCTAGTCCCTACAGTAGAAAATAAGTTTCTAGCAACTTGGCATGGCCCATATGAAGTAATGGAGAGAATTGGAGAGGTTAATTATAAAATACGACAACCTGGTAGACGGAAGCCGGAACAGATATATCACGTTAACCTGCTAAAGCCGTGGAAGGACAGGGAGGTGTTAATGGCATCCCAATCTCCCCTTGAAGTGGAGAAAGCACCAGAGGTAAACATAGCCGACACCCTGTCCACTCCCCAGAAACGTGAAGTCAAAGATTTTGTGAACCGTAATAAAGATGTGTTCTCAACAATGCCCGGGCGAACTAAAATAATTGAACATGACATTGTTACAGATCCGGGGCAACGTGTACATCTCAAACCATATAGAATACCAGAAGCTCGTAGAGAGGTTGTTAATAGGGAGGTAAAAAAAATGCTGGAGCTTGATGTTTTTGAGGAATCCCAAAGCGAATGGTGTAGTCCCCTTGTCCTTGTCCCAAAACCCAATGGGGAAATTCGATTTTGCAATGACTACCGCAAGTTAAACGCTGTATCTAAATTTGATGCTTATCCCATGCCCAGGGTTGATGAGCTGGCAGAGCGGTTAGGGAAAGCAAGGTACCTCACAACTATTGATCTGACAAAAGGTTATTGGCAGGTTCCTCTTACGAAACAAGCAAAAGAGAAAACTGCATTTTCCACCCCTGAGGGGCTGTTCCAGTATAAAGTATTACCTTTTGGCTTACATGGGGCCCCTGCAACTTTTCAAAGAATGATAGACCGAATCCTAAAGCCACATGGTAGGTATGCTGCTGCTTACCTTGATTTTCAAGAAGCACTCGCACACCCTAATCATTTAGATAGAGAACACCTGGTGCACAGCAAAAAGAAGGAATCGGCCACCTCCCTGGAATACTGGAACACAAACTTCACTGGCACACAGGATATTTCAAGCAGGAAAAAACCTTGCTAGGTATTTATTGCAGCATGCTGCAATAAATACCTAGCAAGGTTTTTTCCTGCTTGAAATATCCTGTGTGCCAGTGAAGTTTGTGTTCCAGCTGCTTACCTTGATGACATAGTCATTCACAGCACAGATTGGGAATCCCACCTACCAAAAGTTCAAGCGGTTCTAGATTCAGTTAGGAAAGCTGGCTTAACGGCCAATCCAAAAAAATGTACTATTGGGCTTGAGGAAGCCAAATACTTGGGATTTTCCATAGGAAGGGGTCTAGTTAAACCACAAATCACAAAGGTGGAATCTAATCAGAGCTGGCCACGACCTTCCACTAAGAAACAAGTTAGGACCTTTCTGGGCTTAACAAGCTACTACAGAAGGTTCATACCTGATTTTGCTACTATTACCAGCCCTTTAACTGACCTAACTAAAGCAAAAGCTCCTGTAATAGTACGTTGGTCAGCAGAAGCTGAAGAAGCTTTTGTTAGGTTAAAAGAAGCCCTCTGTGCACATCCAGTCTTGGTGGCGCCTGATTTCACAAAGCAATTTATCGTGCAAACAGATGCCTCGGATGTTGGCTTAGGGGCGGTTCTGTCACAAGAAGTGAATGGGGAGGAGCACCCAGTGAACTATTTGAGTAGAAAACTTAGTTCCCAGGAGAGGAACTATTCAATTGTGGAGAAAGAATGCTTAGCCATAAAATGGGCTCTGGAATCGTTGAGATATTATCTCTTGGGCAGACAGTTCAAGCTTATTACAGATCATGCCCCACTTACATGGATGAGCCAGAACAAAGACAAAAATGCAAGGGTTACCAGGTGGTTTCTGAGCTTGCAGCCGTACAGTTTCACTGTAGAACACCGGGCTGGAATAAAACAAGGCAATGCTGATGGGCTGTCAAGGTTATACTCTTTAATGTCCATGGTCGCTCACCCCTCTAGGTCTGAGCTGGGGGGGGAGGATGTGTAACAAAGCAGCTGGGTTAGTTATAGATGGGCGATATGTTTCTCCCAGGGTGTTATATAATACAACACCCTGGAACATGGATTAATTAATACAGACCAAAGCTGCAAGGTAATTGCTGCAGCTAAAGTACCTGACTGACCTTGGGAGGAGGGACCCCTCCCACCTGAGAGTGAGAGCAGAAGCTGCACTGCACAAGGAAGGTACTGATTACCAAACTTTTGTGTTATATTTTGATTCTGTTGTTTTAAGTTGGTGTTGGGAAAGCCACCCAACTGTAGTTAGGCTGCCAACTGTGTTTAGCCAGCGCTCTGGTGCAAGGGTTTATTTTTCTTTGTTTTGCTTGTTACTAAAGACTGTGTAACAGAATAAACTGCAGGCACTTGCCTTTAAGAGGAGCGACTACTGTGACTGTTTTTACCCTAAAAGACTGTGGAAAGCAGCCCCAAGACACTGACCCAGGTACCCCTACAGGTCTAGTTGTCACAATGTGTATGAGTTGTACACAATACCGCTATGTCATCAAGGGTAAGGAATTTGTGCACCCTGGTACAGGCCATACAAAAGTCCAAAAAATGTTTTGACACAGGCAGGTTTGCATTTCCCAAGTTAATTGAGGATTTATGTTGTGATAGGTGTGACTTCACTTTCTGATAAATAAATAAAACAACCCAGATAGTGGTGAAAAAAAATATCAGATAAATATTTTGCCTATAGCACACAAAACAATGATTTGCAAATATGACAAACATCACAAACAATCCAGAAAGCACCTGTAAACCAAGGGAACTGTTTAATGACATACAAATCTGCCAGGCAAGTAAAATCATTGATGTTTCCAAACTCCTTGATTATAAAATATAGAAAGCAGATATATATATATATATTTTAGCCCAATTAAACTGTGGTCTATAACATGCAGACACTAAGGTGCCCAACTAATGTCACAATTGTGCCAAAAGTCGAGGCTGACTAAAGAGTAGCCAGTTAGGAGCTTCATAAAGTGACAGACAGTGAGTTCAGCAGGTGTAACCGGTGGGTAGTGAGCAGTTGTACACTGGAAGTCCTTGTCTTATCCCACTATTAAAGTGTAATAAGTAGAAATGAGTCCGCAGTGGGTCCTGTTAATACACAGGGACATCAAGTAGGAACGTGACTGACACGAGCAGGAATCACGCCGCTGCTTGTGACAAATGGGCCGACTCCCTATTCTCCCACTCAACACACGTCCGAAACCCCCGGCTCAAAAATGCTGACCACCTCTAACAAACTGAAGTTCGCTGGGCGATTTGCTGCCTTTAGCAAGGAATCAGTATGTGGATAATCTCACGTGTCCCGGCCTCTCCTCCATTTGTACACAAACCTGCTGCTGTCGGCTCTTGCTGTATGGAGCCCTGCCGGAACTCAAGTGATCTCTCCTACTCCGTATCTTGTTCCCGGTCCTGACAGTCCTCCGCCTCCTCCGGCTGCCGCCATTCGCTTGTTCACCAGGACCCTGTTCGGGTCACTCTTGTCCCGAGGTCCCCCCGACTTTCCCTCACTAACACGACTGTCTGCAAGAACTCCCGAGAGGCACCGCTCACCTGCACAGCGCTCTCCCGACACTAAAGCGATTCCCGCGGAAGGGGGAAACACGCAGGGGTTAGCTTCCGTCACCCCCGTACAGCTGCGCGTGAGTTTTCAGGTCGCTTCTCCTCGCTGCCCCTCGCTGCCCGCCTGCCTTCCGTTACCCACTGCGCCCGAGCACGTAACTCGCAACGCAATGACGCAAAATCGCGCGTTGCTTGCTGGGAAGTATAGTTTTAAGCAAATATGGGGAGGTGGTTTGCCGGCACGGCTGGCTGGAATTTTCAAGCCTCCCGCAACGTTATTGGTCTAATCACGTGACAGATAAATATTGCGCACCTGACGTGGTTAGTAGTAGTTACATGAAGCCTGACATACTCGTACAGGCACTGCTGATGAACTTGCGCCTGCTGTACACATTAGTGTTTGAACACAACAGAGACCTCAATACAAATGTTTCACGGAGCTGTAAAGGCTAATTGTTTTTAACGCTCTCTATTCATCACAACTGGGAGTCGAGAGCAGGACTTGTTTTGTACAGGGAGAACATTTAAAGGGGCCATTTACATTTGCCTGGGGGACAAGTGACATTGAAAGTAGGGCAGAATATGGCCATGTAGTAGTGTCTCCTGTCGCTTCTTAACTTGCGTGTCTGAACGGGAGAGGGGCCTCATACACAGAGCTCTAACACCAGCGAATTGCTATTCAGAGGCTACAGTACAGGTTTCTGTGTTGGAAAACAGACGTTTGGTCATTCTGGCCATTTTTTCAATGCCGGGGAATTCGTGTCAGCGCTGGGGCAGGAACCTGTGCCGTTCCCTTGTGCAACAGCCACACTCAGACACTTGTTGCATTCACTGCAGGTAGCCAATGAGAATTCAGGGTACTAGTCCCTTATCTCTGTCCAATCAGAAGCTGGAGTACCTCTACGCGACAGGACTCTACTGTTATTGACATGAAAGACTCCTGTCCCGCTGTCAAACTCTATGGTACAGGTGTAACTAAGAGAGACCGTTCTTAGCTCAGGCTGTAATCTCAGCAAGTGCCCAATGCAATGGCAAAGCAGTGATTAGTAAGTAACTGCACGTCACGCTGCTGCTTTTGCATTTCTTACACCATGGAGTTGTGAGGAAAACGTGATGCGGCTGCCTACATCCATCTCCAGGAGCCGAGACGAGTAGCTGAGGAACATGTGGAAATGTCCCCGAGCCATCGCGCCGAATGACAGGAAGTAGCACTTAACTATTTCACTAATTGCACTAATATTGGCAGTGGCCTCACTACTTCCTCAGGGGACTCTGTGAAAAATTAGTACCGGGCTCCCCTCACACCCCCGGGCCAGCTAACCCCGCCCCCGTATCATCACCACTTCTTCCTCCGTCTCGCCCGTCGGTCCCGTCCCTTTTATACTTCAAATTTGGGTGGTGTTATCTGAGACCAGCGACCTGTATTGCTGTCCTGTCAGTGTCTGCTCACCGCCGCTGAGAAATGTCTGTGAATGATCAATGTCAATTGATCAATGATCAATGTCTGGCATGACAACCATCGGTGGATATTTTTTTAACCCTCTGAAAGATTCATGTCAAATGTTCTGTCATTCCCATAAAGCTATACCAGGATTAGAAAAGTAACAGGCTGGCTGTCAGGGAGTGCAGCCGGGAGTTGTGAAGGGGTCAAAGATCGTGGGGCCAAATTGTCATTATTGCTGAACAATATCTGAAGTGTTTGATAATATATATATGTGCAAATGTATCATTATTAGTCAATATGGTTTGTGCTGCAGGAAGGGGGGAAGCCTGAGGTATCCAAGTATTTAAACGCTAGAGAAACACACACAGACATGATCCATGGTCACATGACCCAGATAACTGCCGTTTCTCTGTCAGTTAGATGAGCCGATCAGCCGAAGAACAGGTGATTTTCTCTGCAGCTTTGGACCTGACACATCAACAATTGGAAAAAGGAGATGAAAGAGAGAAGATGACAAAGGTAGGGAACAAGGGGAAAACACTGGGTAGAAAAGAGAGAGGTCTCTGTAAAAAAAATCATGAAAGCAGAAGAGCAGGCAGGAGAGGGAAGCAGGTAAGAGACAATTTTAAATGCTGATTTCATGCTTATGGTGATTTTTTTCTGTTTGTTTTTAAATCTTGTAAATTAACTCTATTGTGAGTTTGCGGCAGCTCTTTTGACAACATATGTTTTGAGATTAGTTTTTTTTCCCATTTTCTGGGGTAAATCTTGATTTAGCAGAAGGGTTGTTTGACTAACTAAATACGTAAAGCGTATAAACCATAGAGTTCTTGCTGTTACACCATTACATTTGTCAGAGAAATGTGAGAATCCAGCAAATAAGCAGATTTGCAATTATGTATGCTGGTACATATGTCCATGCGTTGTTATCATGGGATGTTATAGGCAAAGTCTAGTGACAGTTTATAACTGCCACAGAGCTGCCATATTGAGTAGGTGAATGAACAGTGTAAGAGAGACTCCTCGCAAACAAAATTGTTTTAGCTAATTTGGGCCCATGGCCTCAATCCTTGATAAAAGAGATGGAAAATAATGGAAATATAAGGTTTTGTAAGAAGAGCAAGATATTTTGCAAACCTCTAGAAGATATGATTGGACAAGGGGTGTGAAGCAAGTAAGTTGCAATTTTAAAAAGCTGATTTTTTTGCATTTGGTAATTTTTTTTGATTCTTATTAATTAACTTTGTTGTGTATTGTGAAGATCCAGCAAATTGGCACATTTTCAATTATGTATACTGGTACATATGTCCATGCGTTGTTATCATGGGATGTTATAGGCAAAGTCTAGTGACAGTTTATAACTGCCACAGAGCTGCCATATTGAGTAGGTTAATGAACAGTGTAAGAGAGACTCCTCGCAAACAAAATTGTTTTAGCTAATTTGGGCCCATGGCCTCAATCCTTGATAAAAGAGATGGAAAATAATGGAAATATAAGGTTTTGTAAGAAGAGCAAGATATTTTGCAAACCTCTAGAAGATATGAATGGACATGGATGTGAAGCAAGTAAGTTGCAATTTTAAAAAGCTGATTTTTTTGCATTTGGTAATTTTTTTTGATTCTTATTAATTAACTTTGTTGTGTATTGTGAAGATCCAGCAAATTGGCACATTTTCAATTATGTATACTGGTACATATGTCCATGCGTTGTTATCATGGGATGTTATAGGCAAAGTCTAGTGACAGTTTATAACTGCCACAGAGCTGCCATATTGAGTAGGTTAATGAACAGTGTAAGAGAGACTCCTCGCAAACAAAATTGTTTTAGCTAATTTGGGCCCATGGCCTCAATCCTTGATAAAAGAGATGGAAAATAATGGAAATATAAGGTTTTGTAAGAAGAGCAAGATATTTTGCAAACCTCTAGAAGATATGAATGGACATGGATGTGAAGCAAGTAAGTTGCAATTTTAAAAAGCTGAATTTTTTGCATTTGGTAATTTTTTTTTTTGCTTCTTATTAATTAACTTTATTGTGTATTGTGAAAATCCAGCAAATAGGCACATTTTCAATTATGTATACTGGTACATATGTCAATGCATTGTTATCATGGGATGTTGTAGGCAAAGTCTAGTGACAGTTTATAACTGCCACAGAGCTGCCATATTGAGAAGGTGAGTGAACAGTGTAAGAGAGACTCCTCGCAAACAAAATTGTTTTAGCTAATTTGGGCCCATGGCCTCAAACCTTGCTAAAAGAGATGGAAAAGAAAGGAAATAAAAGGTTTTATAAGAAAAGCAAGATATTTTGCAAACCTCTAGAAGATATGAATGGGCAGGAATGTGAAGCAAGTAAGTTGCAATTTTAAAAAGCTGATTTTTTTTGCATTTGGTAATTTGTTTTTGCTTCCTATTAATTAACTTTATTGTGTATTGTGAAAATCCAGCAAATAGGCACATTTTCAATTATGTATACTGGTACATATGTCCATGCGTTGTTATCATGGGATGTTGTAGGCAAAGTCTAGTGACAGTTTATAACTGCCACAGAGCTGCCATATTGAGTAGGTGAGTGAACAGTGTAAGAGAGACTCCTCACAAACAAAATTGTTTTAGCTAATTTGGGCCCATGGCCTGAAACCTTGCTAAAAGAGATAGAAAAGATTGGAAAAAAAAAGGTTTTGTAAGAAAAGCAAGATATTTTGCAAACATTTAGAAGATATGAATGGGCAGGGGTGTGAAGCAAGTAAGTTGCAATTTTAAAAAGCAGATTTTTTTGCATTTGGTAATTTTTTTTGCTTCTTATCAATTAACTTTACTCCAAGGGGCCGATTCACTAAATTCAGGTGAAGGGTTAGAATAAAAAAAACTTCGAATTTCGAAGTTTTTTTTGGGTACTTCGACCATCGAATTGGTTAAATTCGATCGAATTCGTATTCGACCATTCGATAGTCGAAGTACTTACCCTTTAAAAAAAACTTCGACCCCCTACTTCGGCAGATAAAACCTACCGAAGTCAATGTTAGCCTATGGGGAAGGTCCCCATAGGCTTGCTCAGCTTTTTTTGATCGAAGGATTTTCCTTCGATCGTTTGATTAAAATCCTTCGAATCGAACGATTCGAAGGATTTAATCGTTCGATCGAACGAAAAATTCTTCGATCGTTCGATCGAATGTTTAGCGCTAAATCCTTCGACTTCGATATTCGAAGTCGAAGGATTTCAATTCGAGGGTCGAATTTCGAAGTATTTTTAACTTCGAAATTCGACCCTTAGTGAATCTGCCCCCAAATGTAATGGTGTAACAGCAAGAACTCTATGGTTTATACGCTTTACGTATATATATTGTTTTATTGTTATAAGTAAGCGATAGTGTTATGTTTTTCTGTTTATTGTGCTTTATGCATTGGAGAATTGATTTGTATTGGCTTATATAGATGGACAGTTGAATTGCTGGGTCCTTTGCAGGGGATGGCATAGTCACCCAAAAAAGAGGTCCTTGTTGTAAAGTTATTTAGTGGGCGTGTAGGGTGGACCTCTGAGGATGTGACCCCTAGCAACAAAAAAGGGGTAAGGATTCCCTTTTTGTCCTCTGGATTGTCAGTATATATATGTGTATGGTCACTGATTTGTATTCATTATTGTCAAACTGTATGGTTATTGATTTGAATTGGTATTATTGTAAACTAAGTATATATATATATATATATATATATATATATATAAATATATATAAATGTCCAGATAGTACCTGCACACTTTACCTTTACTTTTCTCTGTGGGTGCTTTGGTCAAAGTAATGTATGTCCTTCAAAATGGACCAGCACACCAAGTTTTCAAGTGTTCGAATTTCCTTTATTGCCATAACACTCGTGCATCCAACGTTTCGGCCCGCATTGGGGCCTTTATCAACGTTGGATGCACGAGTGTTATGGCAATAAAGGAAATTTGAACACTTGAAAACTTGGTGTGCTGGTCCATTTTGAAGTATATATATATATATATATATATATATATATATATATATATATATATATATATATATATATATATATATATATATATATATATATATATATATATATATATATATATAGTCCTTGTGTTTTCTCCGCACTCCAAACAATGGCAAGTGACCCAGGTGCTACCCGTAGTGAAATAGATAAATATATAGATGTAAGGGTGCACATCAGGAACGTTTAAGGCAAGGTTACTTAAAAGTTAAACATACTAGGCCTGTTTTTAAATATTTCAATAAAGTATGTTTAACTTTTAAATAACCTTGCCTTAAACGTTCCTGGTGTGCACCCATTTACATCTTTATATTTATAAATATATATATATATATATATATATATATATATATTCATCCATCTATATACACTCTACAGATATATATATTCATCCATCTATATACATTGTACAGATATGTATTCAGCCATCTATATACACTCTTCAGATATATATTCATCCATCTAATAAACTCTACAGATATGTATTCAGCCATCTATATACACTCTACAGATATGTATTCATCCATCTATATACACTCTACTGATATATATTCATCCATCTATATACACTCTACAGATACATATATATATATATATATATATATATATATATATATATATATATATATATATATATATATATATATATTCATCCATCTATATACACTCTACAGATATATATATATTCATCCATCTATATACACTGTACGGATATGTATTCATCCATCTATATACACTCTTCAGATTTGTATTCATCCATCTATGTACACTCTACAGATATGTATTCATCCATCTATATACACTCTACAGATATGTATTCATCCATCTATATACACTCTACAGATATATATATTCATCCATCTATATATACTCTACAGATATCTATTCATCCATTTATATACACTCTACAGATATCTATTCATCCATCTATATACACTCTACAGATATGTATTCATCCATCTATATACACTCTACAGATATAGATATTCATCCATCTATATACACTCTTCAAATTTGTATTCATCCATCTATATACACTCTACAGATATGTATTCATCCATCTATATACACTCTACAGATATATATATTCATCCATCTATATACATTGTACAAATATGTATTCAGCCATCTATATACACTCTTCAGATATATATTCATCCATCTAATAAACTCTACTATGTATTCAGCCATCTATATACACTCTACAGATATGTATTCATCCATCTATATACACTCTACTGATATATATTCATCCATCTATATACACTCTACAGATATATATATTCATCCATCTATATATACTCTACAGATATATATTCATCTATCTATATACACTCTATAGATATGTATTCATCCAGCTATATACACTCTACAGATATGTATTCATCCATCTATATACACTCTACAGATTTGTATTCATCCATCTATATACACTCTACAGATATATATATTCATCCATCTATATACACTCTACAGATATGTATTCAGCCATCTATATACACTCTTCAGATATATATTCATCCATCTATATACACTCTACAGATATGTATTCATCCATCTATATACACTCTACAGATATGTATTCATCCATCTATATACACTCTAAAGATATGTATTCATCCATCTATATACACTCTACAGATATATATTCATCCATCTATATACACTCTACAGATATAGATATTCATCCATCTATATACACTCTACAGATATAATATATATATATATATATATATATATATTCATCCATCTATATACACTCTACAGATATATATATTCATCCATCTATATACACTGTACAGATATGTATTCATCCATCTATATACACTCTACAGATTTGTATTCATCCATCTATGTACACTCTACAGATATGTATTCATCCATCTATATACACTTTACAGATATATATATTCATCCATCTATATATACTCTACAGATATCTATTCATCCATCTATATACACTCTACAGATATCTATTCATCCATCTATATACACTCTACAGATATCTATTCATCCATCTATATACACTCTACAGATATGTATTCAGCCATCTATATACACTCTAAAGATATGTATTCATCCATCTATATACACTCTACAGATATGTATTCATCCATCTATATACAATCTTCAGATTTATATTTATCCATCTATATACACTCTACAGATATGTATTCATCCATCTATATACACTTTACAGATATATATATTCATCCATCTATATACACTCTACAGATATCTATTCATCCATCTATATACACTCTACAGATATCTATTCATCCATCTATATACACTCTACAGATATCTATTCATCCATCTATATACACTCTACAGATATCTATTCATCCATCTATATACACTCTACAGATATGTATTCATCCATCTATATACACTCTACAGATATAGATATTCATCCATCTATATCCACTCTTCAAATTTGTATTCATCCATCTATATACACTCTACAGATATGTATTCATCCATCTATATACACTCTACAGATATGTATTCATCCATCTATATACACTCTACAGATATGTATTCATCCATCTATATGCACTCTACAGATATATATATATTCATCCATCTATATACACTCTACAGATATATATTCATCCATCTATATGCACTGTACAGATATATATATATATATATATATATATATATATATATATATATATATATATATATATTCATCCATCTATATACACTCTACAGATATATATATTCATCCATCTGTATACACTGTACAGATATGTATTCAGCCATCTATATACACTCTTCAGATATATATTCATCCATCTAATAAACTCTACAGATATGTATTCATCCATCTATATACACTCTACAGATATATATATTCATCCATCTATATATACTCTACAGATATATATTCATCCATCTATATACACTCTACAGATATGTATTCAGCCATCTATATACACTCTAAAGATATGTATTCATCCATCTATATACACTCTACAGATATGTATTCATCCATCTATATACACTCTACAGATATGTATTCATCCATCTATATACACTCTTCAGATTTATATTTATCCATCTATATACACTCTACAGATATGTATTCATCCATCTTTATACACTCTACAGATATGTATTCATCCATCTATATACACTTTACAGATATATATATTCATCCATCTATATATACTCTACAGATATCTATTCATCCATCTATATACACTCTACAGATATCTATTCATCCATCTATATACACTCTACAGATATCTATTCATCCATCTATATACACTCTACAGATATGTATTCATCCATCTTTATACACTCTACAGATATAGATATTCATCCATCTATATACACTCTTCAGACATATATTTATCCATCTATATACACTCTACAGATATGTATTCAGCCATCTATATACACTCTAAAGATATGTATTCATCCATCTATATACACTCTACAGATATGTATTCATCCATCTATACACACTCTACAGATATGTATTCATCCATCTATATACAATCTTCAGATTTATATTTATCCATCTATATACACTCTACAGATATGTATTCATCCATCTATATACACTTTACAGATATATATATTCATCCATCTATATATACTCTACAGATATCTATTCATCCATCTATATACACTCTACAGATATCTATTCATCCATCTATATACACTCTACAGATATCTATTCATCCATCTATATACACTCTACAGATATCTATTCATCCATCTATATACACTCTACAGATATGTATTCATCCATCTATATACACTCTACAGATATGTATTCATCCATCTATATGCACTCTACAGATATGTATTCATCCATCTATATGCACTCTACAGATATATATATATTCATCCATCTATATGCACTCTACAGATATATATATATTCATCCATCTATATACACTCTACAGATATATATTCATCCATCTATATACACTGTACAGATATATATATATATATATATATATATATTCATCCATCTATATACACTCTACAGATATATATATTCATCCATCTATATACACTCTACAGATATCTATTCATCCATCTATATACACTCTACAGATATCTATTCATCCATCTATATACACTCTACAGATATGTATTCATCCATCTATATACACTCTACAGATATGTATTCATCCATCTATATACACTCTACAGATATGTATTCATCCATCTATATACACTTTACAGATATATATATTCATCCATCTATATATACTCTACAGATATCTATTCATCCATCTATATACACTCTACAGATATCTATTCATCCATCTATATACACTCTACAGATATCTATTCATCCATCTATATACACTCTAAAGATATGTATTCATCCATCTATATACACTCTACAGATATGTATTCATCCATCTATATACACTCTACAGATATGTATTCATCCATCTATATACACTCTTCAGATTTATATTCATCCATCTATATACACTCTACAGATATGTATTCATCCATCTTTATACACTCTACAGATATAGATATTCATCCATCTATATACACTCTTCAGACATATATTTATCCATCTATATACACTCTACAGATATGTATTCAGCCATCTATATACACTCTAAAGATATGTATTCATCCATCTATATACACTCTACAGATATGTATTCATCCATCTATATACACTCTACAGATATGTATTCATCCATCTATATACAATCTTCAGATTTATATTTATCCATCTATATACACTCTACAGATATGTATTCATCCATCTATATACACTTTACAGATATATATATTCATCCATCTATATATACTCTACAGATATCTATTCATCCATCTATATACACTCTACAGATATCTATTCATCCATCTATATACACTCTACAGATATCTATTCATCCATCTATATACACTCTACAGATATCTATTCATCCATCTATATACACTCTAAAGATATGTATTCATCCATCTATATACACTCTACAGATATGTATTCATCCATCTATATACACTCTACAGATATGTATTCATCCATCTATATACACTCTTCAGATTTATATTCATCCATCTATATACACTCTACAGATATGTATTCATCCATCTTTATACACTCTACAGATATAGATATTCATCCATCTATATACACTCTTCAGACATATATTTATCCATCTATATACACTCTACAGATATGTATTCAGCCATCTATATACACTCTAAAGATATGTATTCATCCATCTATATACACTCTACAGATATGTATTCATCCATCTATATACACTTTACAGATATATATATTCATCCATCTATATGCACTCTACAGATATATATATATTCATCCATCTATATACACTCTACAGATATATATTCATCCATCTATATACACTCTACAGATATATATATATATATATATATATATATATATATATATATATATATATATATATATATTCATCCATCTATATACACTCTACAGATATATATATTCATCCATCTGTATACACTGTACAGATATGTATTCAGCCATCTATATACACTCTTCAGATATATATTCATCCATCTAATAAACTCTACAGATATGTATTCATCCATCTATATACACTCTACAGATATATATATTCATCCATCTATATATACTCTACAGATATATATTCATCCAGCTATATACACTCTACAGATATGTATTCAGCCATCTATATACACTCTAAAGATATGTATTCATCCATCTATATACACTCTACAGATATGTATTCATCCATCTATATACACTCTACAGATATGTATTCATCCATCTATATACACTCTTCAGATTTATATTCATCCATCTATATACACTCTACAGATATGTATTCATCCATCTTTATACCCTCTACAGATATAGATATTCATCCATCTATATACACTCTTCAGATATATATTTATCCATCTATATACACTCTACAGATATGTATTCAGCCATCTATATACACTCTACAGATATGTATTCATCCATCTATATACACTCTACAGATATGTATTCATCCATCTATATACACTCTACAGATATGTATTCATCCATCTATATACACTCTTCAGATTTATATTTATCCATCTATATACACTCTACAGATATGTATTCATCCATCTTTATACACTCTACATATATAGATATTCATCCATCTTTATACACTCTACATATATAGATATTCATCCATCTATATACACTCTACAGATATATATTCATCCATCTATATACACTCTACAGATTTATATTCATCCATCTATATACATTCTTCAGATTTGTATTCATCCATCTATACACACTCTACAGATATATATTCATCCATCTATATACACTCTTCAGATATATATTCATCCATCTATATACACTCTACAGATATATATTCATCCATCTATACACACTCTACAGATATGTATTCAGCCATCTACATACACTCTTCAGATATATATATTCATCCATCTATATACACTCTACAGATATATAGTCATCCATCTATATACACTCTTCAGATTTATATTCATCCATCTATATACACTCTACAGATATGTATTCATCCATCTATATACACTCTACAGATATATATTCATCCATCTATATACACTCTACAGATATATATTCATCCATCTATATACACTCTACAGATATGTATTCATCCATCTATATACACTCTACAGATATATATTCATCCATCTATATACACTCTACAGATATATCTATTCATCCATCAATATCAATGTCAACAGTGAGTATTTACGTAAGCAGTGGGAGTGTGTTTTTCACTTTTTTTGTAGCAGTAATAGAGCCTCCTCTTCGTAGGACTAGTACATTATCAAAGATTGTATGTCTGAATTGGGAGAGAGTATGTTTCATTTTAAGCTAATGCTTCGATACAGGCTGATCAGCCTTCCCTGTGGCCAAAGCATTCATGATTGCAAAACTGTGATTGTTCATCCAGTCCCGATAGGTCGTGGAGGCTTTTCTACATAGTGTAATCCACATGGGCAAGAAGATATATACTGTATATAACATGATCAGTGGTGCATGTAACTCTGTGTTGGATTCTGTATTTCACACCCATCCACAGATGTGAGAAGTGAGTGCCTTGTAACACCCCACCACATGTGATGCAATTGGCACATATATAGTATCCGACTTCAAAGGTCTATCTAACCAGATTCTGCCCTTCTTAGGGTTATTTGTTAAATCCTTTACGACCAGCAAGTCATTTAGGTTACGTCCTCTTTTTAAAACCACCGGAGGGTGGGTGGGATCTCCCAATCTCCCACCGGTTCTTCAGCACTCTTTTGACCTGGAAACTGGCATAAGTAAAATAAATGTAGTGTTTTGTTTTCTTTGTCCTCTGCTGCTGTTATAGATCTTCATGAGTGTATATTTTGGCTCTTTCCAGCTGATTTTTAATCAAGTTTGTGGAATAACCCCTGGAAGTGTATTGGACACCACACATTTACTAACTCTCTTGAATGGACTGGTCATGCCACCGGGGTATTTGTTGGTAACCATGGATGTATCTAGTCTCTACACTGTGATTCCCCATGGGAGTGGGATTGCGGCTTGTGGAGATGCATTGACAGACATGCATCGGGGCTTACCTCCGATGGCATTTTTATTAGCCCTACTTTTACAAACATCCAGGACCGTGATGGGCATGCCTGGTGTATATTGATGGATGAATATATATAGATATATATATATATATATATATATAAACACACACATATATCTGTAGAGTGTTTATAGATGGATGAATATATATATCTGTAGAGTGTATATAGATGGATATATATATATATATATCTGTAGAGTATATATAGATGGATGAATATATATATATATATATATATATATATATATACATATACATATATATATATATATATATATATATATATATATATATATCTGTAGAGTGTGTATAGATGGATGAATATATATCTGTAGAGTGTATATAGATGGATGAATATATATCTGTGGAGTATATATAGATGGATGAATATATATCTGTAGAGTGTATATAGATGAATGAATATATATATCTGTAGAGTGTATATAGATGGATGAATATATATCTGTAGAGTGTATATAGATGGATGAATATATATCTGTAGAGTGTATATAGATGGATGAATATATATCTGTAGAGTGTATATAGATGGATGAATATATATCTGTAGAGTGTATATAGATGAATGAAGATATATCTGTAGAGTGTATATAGATGGATTAATATATATATATATATATATATATATATATATATATATATATATATATATATATATATATATGTAGAGTGTATATAGATGGATGAATACATATCTGTAGAGTGTATATAGATGGATTAATATATATATATATATATATATATATATATATATATATATATATGTAGAGTGTACATAGATGGATGAATATATATCTGTAGAGTGTATATAGATGGATTAATATATATCTGTAGTGTGGATATAGATTAATGAATATATATATATGTAGAGTGTGTATAGATGAATGAATATATATATATATCTGTAGAGTGTATATAGATGGATAAATATATATCTGTAGAGTGTATATAGATGGATGAATAAATATTTCTGTAGAGTGTATAGAGATGGATAAATATATATCTGTAGAGTGTATATAGATGGATGAATAAATATTTCTGTAGAGTGTATAGAGATGGATGAATATATATCTGTAGAGTGTATATAGATGGATGAAAATATATCTGTAGAGTATATATAGATGGATGAATACATATCTGTAGAGTGTATATAGATGGATGAATACATATCTGTAGAGTGTATAAAATGCATGAATATATATCTGTAGAGTGTATATAGATGGATGAATATATATATATATATATACATATACATATATATATATATATATATCTGTAGAGTGTGTATAGATGGATGAATATATATCTGTAGAGTGTATATAGATGGATGCATATATATATCTGTAGAGTGTATATAGATGGATGAATATATATCTGTAGAGTGTATATAGCTGGATGAATATATATCTGTAGAGTGTATATAGATGAATGAATATATATATCTGTAGAGTGTATATAGATGGATGAATATATATCTGTAGAGTGTATATAGATGGATGAATACATATCTGTAGAGTGTATATAGATGGATGAATACATATCTTTAGAGTGTATATAGATGGATGAATAGATATCTGTAGAGTGTATATAGATGGATGAATAGATATCTGTAGAGTGTATATAGATGGATGAATAGATATCTGTAGAGTATATATAGATGGATGAATTTATATCTGTAGAGTGTATATAGATGGATGAATATATATCTGTAGAGTGTATATAGATGGATGAATATATATCTGTAGAATGCATATAGATGGATGAATATATATCTGAAGAGTGTATATAGATGGATGAATTTATATCTGTAGAGTGTATATAGATGGATGAATATATATCTGTAGAGTGTATATAGATTGATGAATTTATATCTGTAGAGTGTATATAGATTGATGAATATATTTCTGTAGAGTGTATATAGATGAATGAAGATATATCTGCAGAGTATATATAGATGGATTAATATATATATATATTATATATATGTATGTGTAGCGTGTATATAGATGGATGAATACATATCTGTAGAGTGTATATAGATGGATTAATATATATCTGTAGTGTGGATATAGATTAATGAATATATATATCTGTAGAGTGTGTATAGATGAATGAATATATATATATGTCTGTAGAGTGTAAATAGATGGATAAATATATATCTGTAGAGTGTATATAGATGGATGAATAAATATTTCTGTAGAGTGTATAGAGATGGATGAATATATATCTGTAGAGTGTATATAGATGGATGAAAATATATCTGTAGAGTGTATATAGATGGATGAATGTATATATCCGTAGAGTGTATATAGATGGATGAATACATATCTGTAGAGTTTATAAAATGCATGAATATATATCTGTAGAGTGTATATAGATGGATGAATACATATCTGTAGAGTTTATAAAATGCATGAATATATATCTGTAGAGTGTATATAGATGAATGAATATATATTTATCTGTAAAGTGTGTATAGATGGATGAATATATATCTGTAGAGTGTGTATGGATGGATGAATATATATCTGTAGAGTGTATATAGATGGATGAATATATATCTGTAGAGTGTATATAGATGGATGAATATATATCAATAGGGTGTATATAGATGGATGAATATATATCTGTAGAGTGTATATAGATTGATGAATTTATATCTGTAGAGTGTATATAGATGGATGAATATATATCTGAAGAGTGTATATAGATGGATGAATATATATCTGTAGAGTGTATATAGATAGATGAATATATATCAATAGAGTGTATATAGATGGATGAATATATATCTGTAGAGTGTATATAGATTGATGAATTTATATCTGTAGAGTGTATATAGATGGATGAATATATATCTGTAGAGTGCATATAGATGGATGAATATATATCTGTAGAGTGTATATAGATGGATGAATACATATCTGTAGAGTGTATATAGATGGATGAATATATATCTGTAGAGTGTATATGGATGGATGAATATATATCTGTAGAGTGTATATAGATGGATGAATATATATCTGTAGAGTGTATATAGATGGATGAATATATATCTGTAGAGTGTATATAGATGGATGAATATATATCTGTAGAGTGTATATAGATGAATGAATATATATATCTGTAGAGTGTATATAGATGGATGAATATATATCTGTAGAGTGTATATAGATGGATGAATATATATCTGTAGAGTGTATATAGATGGATGAATATATATCTGTAGAGTGTATATAGATGGATGAATATATATCTGTAGAGTGTACATAGATGAATGAAGATATATCTGTAGAGTGTATATAGATGGATTAATATATATATATATATATATATATATATATATATATATATATATATGTGTAGAGTGTATATAGATGGATGAATACATATCTGTAGAGTGTATATAGATGGATTGATTAATATATATATATATATATATATGTATATATATATATATATATATATATATGTAGAGTGTACATAGATGGATGAATATATATCTGTAGAGTGTATATAGATGGATGAATATATATCTGTAGAGTGTATATAGATGGATGAATACATATCTGTAGAGTGTATATAGATGGATTAATATATATCTGTAGTGTGGATATAGATTAATGAATATATATATATGTAGAGTGTGTATAGATGAATGAATATATATATATATCTGTAGAGTGTATATAGATGGATAAATATATATCTGTAGAGTGTATATAGATGGATGAATAAATATTTCTGTAGAGTGTATAGAGATGGATGAATATATATCTGTAGAGTGTATATAGATGGATGAAAATATATCTGTAGAGTATATATAGATGGATGAATGTATATATCTGTAGAGTGTATATAGATGGATGAATACATATCTGTAGAGTGTATAAAATGCATGAATATATATCTGTAGAGTGTATATAGATGGATGAATATATATATATATATACATATACATATATATATATATATATATATATATATCTGTAGAGTGTGTATAGATGGATGAATATATATCTGTAGAGTGTATATAGACGGATGAATATATATCTGTAGAGTGTATATAGATGGATGAATATATATCTGTAGAGTGTATATAGCTGGATGAATATATATCTGTAGAGTGTATATAGATGAATGAATATATATATCTGTAGAGTGTATATAGATGGATGAATATATATCTGTAGAGTGTATATAGATGGATGAATTTATATCTGTAGAGTGTATATAGATGGATGAATATATATCTGTAGAGTGTATATAGATGGATGAATATATATCTGTAGAATGCATATAGATGGATGAATATATATCTGAAGAGTGTATATAGATGGATGAATTTATATCTGTAGAGTGTATATAGATGGATGAATATATATCTGTAGAGTGTATATAGATTGATGAATTTATATCTGTAGAGTGTATATAGATGAATGAAGATATATCTGCAGAGTGTATATAGATGGATGAATTTATATCTGTAGAGTGTATATAGATGGATGAATATATATCTGTAGAGTGTATATAGATGGATAAATATATATCTGTAGAGTGTATATAGATGGATGAATAAATATTTCTGTAGAGTGTATAGAGATGGATGAATATATATCTGTAGAGTGTATATAGATGGATGAAAATATATCTGTAGAGTATATATAGATGGATGAATGTATATATCTGTAGAGTGTATATAGATGGATGAATACATATCTGTAGAGTGTATAAAATGCATGAATATATATCTGTAGAGTGTATATAGATGGATGAATATATATATATATATACATATATATATATATATATATATATATATATATATATATATATATATATCTGTAGAGTGTGTATAGATGGATGAATATATATCTGTAGAGTGTATATAGACGGATGAATATATATCTGTAGAGTGTATATAGATGGATGAATATATATCTGTAGAGTGTATATAGCTGGATGAATATATATCTGTAGAGTGTATATAGATGAATGAATATATATATCTGTAGAGTGTATATAGATGGATGAATATATATCTGTAGAGTGTATATAGATGGATGAATTTATATCTGTAGAGTGTATATAGATGGATGAATATATATCTGTAGAGTGTATATAGATGGATGAATATATATCTGTAGAATGCATATAGATGGATGAATATATATCTGAAGAGTGTATATAGATGGATGAATTTATATCTGTAGAGTGTATATAGATGGATGAATATATATCTGTAGAGTGTATATAGATTGATGAATTTATATCTGTAGAGTGTATATAGATGAATGAAGATATATCTGCAGAGTGTATATAGATGGATTAATATATATATATATATATATATATATATATATATATATATATATATGTGTAGAGTGTATATAGATGGATGAATACATATCTGTAGAGTGTATATAGATGGATTAATATATATCTGTAGTGTGGATATAGATTAATGAATATATATATCTGTAGAGTGTGTATAGATGAATGAATATATATATATGTCTGTAGAGTGTAAATAGATGGATAAATATATATCTGTAGAGTGTATATAGATGGATGAATAAATATTTCTGTAGAGTGTATAGAGATGGATGAATATATATCTGTAGAGTGTATATAGATGGATGAAAATATATCTGTAGAGTGTATATAGATGGATGAATGTATATATCCGTAGAGTGTATATAGATGGATGAATACATATCTGTAGAGTTTATAAAATGCATGAATATATATCTGTAGAGTGTATATAGATGGATGAATACATATCTGTAGAGTTTATAAAATGCATGAATATATATCTGTAGATTGTATATAGATGAATGAATATATATTTATCTGTAAAGTGTGTATAGATGGATGAATATATATCTGTAGAGTGTGTATAGATGGATGAATATATATCTGTAGAGTGTATATAGATGGATGAATATATATCTGTAGAGTGTATATAGATGGATGAATATATATCAATAGGGTGTATATAGATGGATGAATATATATCTGTAGAGTGTATATAGATTGATGAATTTATATCTGTAGAGTGTATATAGATGGATGAATATATATCTGAAGAGTGTATATAGATGGATGAATATATATCTGTAGAGTGTATATAGATAGATGAATATATATCAATAGAGTGTATATAGATGGATGAATATATATCTGTAGAGTGTATATAGATTGATGAATTTATATCTGTAGAGTGTATATAGATGGATGAATATATATCTGTAGAGTGCATATAGATGGATGAATATATATCTGTAGAGTGTATATAGATGGATGAATACATATCTGTAGAGTGTATATAGATGGATGAATATATATCTGTAGAGTGTATATGGATGGATGAATATATATCTGTAGAGTGTATATAGATGGATGAATATATATCTGTAGAGTGTATATAGATGGATGAATATATATCAATAGAGTGTATATAGATTGATGAATTTATATCTGTAGAGTGTATATAGATGGATGAATATATATCTGTAGAGTGCATATAGATGGATGAATATATATCTGTAGAGTGTATATAAATGGATGAATACATATCTGTAGAGTGTATATAGATGGATGAATATATATCTGTAGAGTGTATATGGATGGATGAATATATATCTGTAGAGTGTATATAGATGGATGAATATATATCTGTAGAGTGTATATAGATGGATGAATATATATCTGTAGAGTGTATATAGATTGATGAATTTATATCTGTAGAGTGTATATAGATTGATGAATATATTTCTGTAGAGTGTATATAGATGAATGAAGATATATCTGCAGAGTGTATATAGATGGATTAATATATATATATATATATATATATATATGTATATATGTAGAGTGTATATAGATGGATGAATATATATCTGTAGAGTGTATATAGATGGATGAATATATATATATATATATATATCTGTAGAGTGTATATAGATGGATGAATATATATCTGTAGAGTGTATATAGATGGATGAATATATATCTGTAGAGTGTATATAGATGCATGAATATATATCTGTAGAGTGTATATAGATGGATGAATATATATCTGTAGAGTGTATATAGATGGATGAATATATATATATCTGTAAAGTGTGTATAGATGGATGAATATATATCTGTAGAGTGTATATAGATGGATGAATATATATCTGTAGAGTGTATATAGATGGATGAATATATATCAATAGGGTGTATATAGATGGATGAATATATATCTGTAGAGTGTATATAGATTGATGAATTTATATCTGTAGATGAATTTATATCTGTAGAGTGTATATAGATTGATGAATTTATATCTGTAGAGTGTATATAGATGGATGAATATATATATCTGTAGAGTGTATATAGATGGATGAATACATATCTGTAGAGTGTATATAGATGGATGAATATATATCTGTAGAGTGTATATAGATGGATGAATATATATCTGTAGAGTGTATATAGATGGACGAATATATATCTGTAGAGTGTATATAGATGGATGAATATATATCTGTAGAGTGTATATAGATGGATGAATAAATATTTCTGTAGAGTGTATAGAGATGGATGAATATATATCTGTAGAGTGTATATAGATGGATGAAAATATATCTGTAGAGTATATATAGATGGATGAATACATATCTGTAGAGTGTATATAGATGAATGAATATATATATCTGTAGAGTGTATATAGATGGATGAATATATATCTGTAGAGTGTATATAGATGGATGAATTTATATCTGTAGAGTGTATATAGATGGATTAATATATATCTGTAGAGTGTATATAGATGGATGAATATATATCTGTAGAATGCATATAGATGGATGAATATATATCTGAAGAGTGTATATAGATGGATGAATTTATATCTGTAGAGTGTATATAGATGGATGAATATATATCTGTTGAGGGTATATAGATTGATGAATTTATATCTGTAGAGTGTATATAGATTGATGAATATATTTCTGTAGAGTGTATATAGATGAATGAAGATATATCTGCAGAGTGTATATAGATGGATTAATATATATATATATATATATATATATATATATATATTTATATATATGTGTAGAGTGTATATAGATGGATGAATACATATCTGTAGAGTGTATATAGATGGATTAATATATATCTGTAGTGTGGATATAGATTAATGAATATATATATCTGTAGAGTGTGTATAGATGAATGAATATATATATATGTCTGTAGAGTGTAAATAGATGGATAAATATATATCTGTAGAGTATATATAGATGGATGAATAAATATTTCTGTAGAGTGTATAGAGATGGATGAATATATATCTGTAGAGTGTATATAGATGGATGAAAATATATCTGTAGAGTGTATATAGATGGATGAATGTATATATCCGTAGAGTGTATATAGATGGATGAATACATATCTGTAGAGTTTATAAAATGCATGAATATATATCTGTAGAGTGTATATAGATGGATGAATACATATCTGTAGAGTATATAAAATGCATGAATATATATCTGTAGAGTGTATATAGATGAATGAATATATATATATCTGTAAAGTGTGTATAGATGGATGAATATATATCTGTAGAGTGTATATAGATGGATGAATATATATCTGTAGAGTGTATATAGATGGATGAATATATATCTGTAGAGTGTATATAGATGGATGAATATATATCAATAGGGTGTATATAGATTGATGAATATATATCTGTAGAGTGTATATAGATTGATGAATTTATATCTGTAGAGTGTATATAGATGGATGAATATATATCTGAAGAGTGTATATAGATGGATGAATATATATCTGTAGAGTGTATATAGATGGATGAATATATATCAATAGAGTGTATATAGATGGATGAATATATATCTGTAGAGTGTATATAGATGAATGAATATATATATCTGTAGAGTGTATATAGATGGATATATATATATATATATATATATATCTTTAGAGTATATATAGATGGATGAATATATATATATATATATATATACATATACATATATATATATATATATATATAAACACACACATATATCTGTAGAGTGTTTATAGATGGATGAATATATATATCTGTAGAGTGTATATAGATGGATATATATTTATATACATATACATATACATATATATATATATATATATATATATATATATATATATATATCTGTAGAGTGTGTATAGATGGATGAATATATATCTGTAGAGTGTATATAGATGGATGAATATATATCTGTAGAGTATATATAGATGGATGAATATATATCTGTAGAGTGTATATAGATGGATGAATATATATCTGTAGAGTGTATATAGATGAATGAATATATATATCTGTAGAGTGTATATAGATGGATGAATATATATCTGTAGAGTGTATATAGATGGATGAATATATATCTGTAGAGTGTATATAGATGAATGAATATATATATCAGTAGAGTGTATATAGATGGATGAATATATATCTGTAGAGTGTATATAGATGGATGAATATATATCTGTAGAGTGTATATAGATGGATGAATATATATCTGTAGAGTGTATATAGATGGATGAATATATATCTGTAGAGTGTATATAGATGAATGAATATATATATCTGTAGAGTGTATATAGATGGATGAATATATATCTGTAGAGTGTATATAGATGGATGAATATATATCTGTAGAGTGTATATAGATGGATGAATATATATCTGTAGAGTGTATATAGATGGATGAATATATATCTGTAGAGTGTACATAGATGAATGAAGATATATCTGTAGAGTGTATATAGATGGATTAATATATATATATATATATATATATATATATATATATATATATATATATATATATATATATATGTGTAGAGTGTATATAGATGGATGAATACATATCTGTAGAGTGTATATAGATGGATTGATTAATATATATATATATATGTATATATATATATATATATATATATATGTAGAGTGTACATAGATGGATGAATATATATCTGTAGAGTGTATATAGATGGATGAATATATATCTGTAGAGTGTATATAGATGGATGAATACATATCTGTAGAGTGTATATAGATGGATTAATATATATCTGTAGTGTGGATATAGATTAATGAATATATATATATGTAGAGTGTGTATAGATGAATGAATATATATATATATCTGTAGAGTGTATATAGATGGATAAATATATATCTGTAGAGTGTATATAGATGGATGAATAAATATTTCTGTAGAGTGTATAGAGATGGATGAATATATATCTGTAGAGTGTATATAGATGGATGAAAATATATCTGTAGAGTATATATAGATGGATGAATGTATATATCTGTAGAGTGTATATAGATGGATGAATACATATCTGTAGAGTGTATAAAATGCATGAATATATATCTGTAGAGTGTATATAGATGGATGAATATATATATATATATACATATACATATATATATATATATATATATCTGTAGAGTGTGTATAGATGGATGAATATATATCTGTAGAGTGTATATAGACGGATGAATATATATCTGTAGAGTGTATATAGATGGATGAATATATATCTGTAGAGTGTATATAGCTGGATGAATATATATCTGTAGAGTGTATATAGATGAATGAATATATATATCTGTAGAGTGTATATAGATGGATGAATATATATCTGTAGAGTGTATATAGATGGATGAATTTATATCTGTAGAGTGTATATAGATGGATGAATATATATCTGTAGAGTGTATATAGATGGATGAATATATATCTGTAGAATGCATATAGATGGATGAATATATATCTGAAGAGTGTATATAGATGGATGAATTTATATCTGTAGAGTGTATATAGATGGATGAATATATATCTGTAGAGTGTATATAGATTGATGAATTTATATCTGTAGAGTGTATATAGATGAATGAAGATATATCTGCAGAGTGTATATAGATGGATGAATTTATATCTGTAGAGTGTATATAGATGGATGAATATATATCTGTAGAGTGTATATAGATGGATAAATATATATCTGTAGAGTGTATATAGATGGATGAATAAATATTTCTGTAGAGTGTATAGAGATGGATGAATATATATCTGTAGAGTGTATATAGATGGATGAAAATATATCTGTAGAGTATATATAGATGGATGAATGTATATATCTGTAGAGTGTATATAGATGGATGAATACATATCTGTAGAGTGTATAAAATGCATGAATATATATCTGTAGAGTGTATATAGATGGATGAATATATATATATATATACATATATATATATATATATATATATATATATATATATATATCTGTAGAGTGTGTATAGATGGATGAATATATATCTGTAGAGTGTATATAGACGGATGAATATATATCTGTAGAGTGTATATAGATGGATGAATATATATCTGTAGAGTGTATATAGCTGGATGAATATATATCTGTAGAGTGTATATAGATGAATGAATATATATATCTGTAGAGTGTATATAGATGGATGAATATATATCTGTAGAGTGTATATAGATGGATGAATTTATATCTGTAGAGTGTATATAGATGGATGAATATATATCTGTAGAGTGTATATAGATGGATGAATATATATCTGTAGAATGCATATAGATGGATGAATATATATCTGAAGAGTGTATATAGATGGATGAATTTATATCTGTAGAGTGTATATAGATGGATGAATATATATCTGTAGAGTGTATATAGATTGATGAATTTATATCTGTAGAGTGTATATAGATGAATGAAGATATATCTGCAGAGTGTATATAGATGGATTAATATATATATATATATATATATATATATATATGTGTAGAGTGTATATAGATGGATGAATACATATCTGTAGAGTGTATATAGATGGATTAATATATATCTGTAGTGTGGATATAGATTAATGAATATATATATCTGTAGAGTGTGTATAGATGAATGAATATATATATATGTCTGTAGAGTGTAAATAGATGGATAAATATATATCTGTAGAGTGTATATAGATGGATGAATAAATATTTCTGTAGAGTGTATAGAGATGGATGAATATATATCTGTAGAGTGTATATAGATGGATGAAAATATATCTGTAGAGTGTATATAGATGGATGAATGTATATATCCGTAGAGTGTATATAGATGGATGAATACATATCTGTAGAGTTTATAAAATGCATGAATATATATCTGTAGAGTGTATATAGATGGATGAATACATATCTGTAGAGTTTATAAAATGCATGAATATATATCTGTAGAGTGTATATAGATGAATGAATATATATATATCTGTAAAGTGTGTATAGATGGATGAATATATATCTGTAGAGTGTGTATAGATGGATGAATATATATCTGTAGAGTGTATATAGATGGATGAATATATATCTGTAGAGTGTATATAGATGGATGAATATATATCAATAGGGTGTATATAGATGGATGAATATATATCTGTAGAGTGTATATAGATGGATGAATATATATCTGTAGAGTGTATATAGATGGATGAATATATATCTGTAGAGTGTATATAGATGAATGAATATATATATCAGTAGAGTGTATATAGATGGATGAATATATATCTGTAGAGTGTATATAGATGGATGAATATATATCTGTAGAGTGTATATAGATGGATGAATATATATCTGTAGAGTGTATATAGATGGATGAATATATATCTGTAGAGTGTATATAGATGAATGAATATATATATCTGTAGAGTGTATATAGATGGATGAATATATATCTGTAGAGTGTATATAGATGGATGAATATATATCTGTAGAGTGTATATAGATGGATGAATATATATCTGTAGAGTGTATATAGATGGATGAATATATATCTGTAGAGTGTACATAGATGAATGAAGATATATCTGTAGAGTGTATATAGATGGATTAATATATATATATATATATATATATATATATATATATATATATATATATATATATATGTGTAGAGTGTATATAGATGGATGAATACATATCTGTAGAGTGTATATAGATGGATTGATTAATATATATATATATATGTATATATATATATATATATATATATATGTAGAGTGTACATAGATGGATGAATATATATCTGTAGAGTGTATATAGATGGATGAATATATATCTGTAGAGTGTATATAGATGGATGAATACATATCTGTAGAGTGTATATAGATGGATTAATATATATCTGTAGTGTGGATATAGATTAATGAATATATATATATGTAGAGTGTGTATAGATGAATGAATATATATATATATCTGTAGAGTGTATATAGATGGATAAATATATATCTGTAGAGTGTATATAGATGGATGAATAAATATTTCTGTAGAGTGTATAGAGATGGATGAATATATATCTGTAGAGTGTATATAGATGGATGAAAATATATCTGTAGAGTATATATAGATGGATGAATGTATATATCTGTAGAGTGTATATAGATGGATGAATACATATCTGTAGAGTGTATAAAATGCATGAATATATATCTGTAGAGTGTATATAGATGGATGAATATATATATATATATACATATACATATATATATATATATATATATCTGTAGAGTGTGTATAGATGGATGAATATATATCTGTAGAGTGTATATAGACGGATGAATATATATCTGTAGAGTGTATATAGATGGATGAATATATATCTGTAGAGTGTATATAGCTGGATGAATATATATCTGTAGAGTGTATATAGATGAATGAATATATATATCTGTAGAGTGTATATAGATGGATGAATATATATCTGTAGAGTGTATATAGATGGATGAATTTATATCTGTAGAGTGTATATAGATGGATGAATATATATCTGTAGAGTGTATATAGATGGATGAATATATATCTGTAGAATGCATATAGATGGATGAATATATATCTGAAGAGTGTATATAGATGGATGAATTTATATCTGTAGAGTGTATATAGATGGATGAATATATATCTGTAGAGTGTATATAGATTGATGAATTTATATCTGTAGAGTGTATATAGATGAATGAAGATATATCTGCAGAGTGTATATAGATGGATGAATTTATATCTGTAGAGTGTATATAGATGGATGAATATATATCTGTAGAGTGTATATAGATGGATAAATATATATCTGTAGAGTGTATATAGATGGATGAATAAATATTTCTGTAGAGTGTATAGAGATGGATGAATATATATCTGTAGAGTGTATATAGATGGATGAAAATATATCTGTAGAGTATATATAGATGGATGAATGTATATATCTGTAGAGTGTATATAGATGGATGAATACATATCTGTAGAGTGTATAAAATGCATGAATATATATCTGTAGAGTGTATATAGATGGATGAATATATATATATATATACATATATATATATATATATATATATATATATATATATATATCTGTAGAGTGTGTATAGATGGATGAATATATATCTGTAGAGTGTATATAGACGGATGAATATATATCTGTAGAGTGTATATAGATGGATGAATATATATCTGTAGAGTGTATATAGCTGGATGAATATATATCTGTAGAGTGTATATAGATGAATGAATATATATATCTGTAGAGTGTATATAGATGGATGAATATATATCTGTAGAGTGTATATAGATGGATGAATTTATATCTGTAGAGTGTATATAGATGGATGAATATATATCTGTAGAGTGTATATAGATGGATGAATATATATCTGTAGAATGCATATAGATGGATGAATATATATCTGAAGAGTGTATATAGATGGATGAATTTATATCTGTAGAGTGTATATAGATGGATGAATATATATCTGTAGAGTGTATATAGATTGATGAATTTATATCTGTAGAGTGTATATAGATGAATGAAGATATATCTGCAGAGTGTATATAGATGGATTAATATATATATATATATATATATATATATATATGTGTAGAGTGTATATAGATGGATGAATACATATCTGTAGAGTGTATATAGATGGATTAATATATATCTGTAGTGTGGATATAGATTAATGAATATATATATCTGTAGAGTGTGTATAGATGAATGAATATATATATATGTCTGTAGAGTGTAAATAGATGGATAAATATATATCTGTAGAGTGTATATAGATGGATGAATAAATATTTCTGTAGAGTGTATAGAGATGGATGAATATATATCTGTAGAGTGTATATAGATGGATGAAAATATATCTGTAGAGTGTATATAGATGGATGAATGTATATATCCGTAGAGTGTATATAGATGGATGAATACATATCTGTAGAGTTTATAAAATGCATGAATATATATCTGTAGAGTGTATATAGATGGATGAATACATATCTGTAGAGTTTATAAAATGCATGAATATATATCTGTAGAGTGTATATAGATGAATGAATATATATATATCTGTAAAGTGTGTATAGATGGATGAATATATATCTGTAGAGTGTGTATAGATGGATGAATATATATCTGTAGAGTGTATATAGATGGATGAATATATATCTGTAGAGTGTATATAGATGGATGAATATATATCAATAGGGTGTATATAGATGGATGAATATATATCTGTAGAGTGTATATAGATTGATGAATTTATATCTGTAGAGTGTATATAGATGGATGAATATATATCTGAAGAGTGTATATAGATGGATGAATATATATCTGTAGAGTGTATATAGATAGATGAATATATATCAATAGAGTGTATATAGATGGATGAATATATATCTGTAGAGTGTATATAGATTGATGAATTTATATCTGTAGAGTGTATATAGATGGATGAATATATATCTGTAGAGTGCATATAGATGGATGAATATATATCTGTAGAGTGTATATAGATGGATGAATACATATCTGTAGAGTGTATATAGATGGATGAATATATATCTGTAGAGTGTATATGGATGGATGAATATATATCTGTAGAGTGTATATAGATGGATGAATATATATCTGTAGAGTGTATATAGATGGATGAATATATATCAATAGAGTGTATATAGATGGATGAATATATATCTGTAGAGTGTATATAGATTGATGAATTTATATCTGTAGAGTGTATATAGATGGATGAATATATATCTGTAGAGTGCATATAGATGGATGAATATATATCTGTAGAGTGTATATAAATGGATGAATACATATCTGTAGAGTGTATATAGATGGATGAATATATATCTGTAGAGTGTATATGGATGGATGAATATATATCTGTAGAGTGTATATAGATGGATGAATATATATCTGTAGAGTGTATATAGATGGATGAATATATATCTGTAGAGTGTATATAGATTGATGAATTTATATCTGTAGAGTGTATATAGATTGATGAATATATTTCTGTAGAGTGTATATAGATGAATGAAGATATATCTGCAGAGTGTATATAGATGGATTAATATATATATATATATATATATATATATATATATATATATGTAGAGTGTATATAGATGGATGAATATATATCTGTAGAGTGTATATAGATGGATGAATATATATATATATATATATATCTGTAGAGTGTATATAGATGGATGAATATATATCTGTAGAGTGTATATAGATGGATGAATATATATCTGTAGAGTGTATATAGATGCATGAATATATATCTGTAGAGTGTATATAGATGGATGAATATATATATATCTGTAAAGTGTGTATAGATGGATGAATATATATCTGTAGAGTGTATATAGATGGATGAATATATATCTGTAGAGTGTATATAGATGGATGAATATATATCAATAGGGTGTATATAGATGGATGAATATATATCTGTAGAGTGTATATAGATTGATGAATTTATATCTGTAGATGAATTTATATCTGTAGAGTGTATATAGATTGATGAATTTATATCTGTAGAGTGTATATAGATGAATGAAGATATATCTGCAGAGTGTATATAGATGGATGAATTTATATCTGTAGAGTGTATATAGATGGATGAATATATATCTGTAGAGTGTATATAGATGGATAAATATATATCTGTAGAGTGTATATAGATGGATTAATAAATATTTCTGTAGAGTGTATAGAGATGGATGAATATATATCTGTAGAGTGTATATAGATGGATGAATATATATCTGTAGAGTGTATATAGATGGATGAATATATATCTGTAGAATGCATATAGATGGATGAATATATATCTGAAGAGTGTATATAGATGGATGAATTTATATCTGTAGAGTGTATATAGATGGATGAATATATATCTGTAGAGTGTATATAGATTGATGAATTTATATCTGTAGAGTGTATATAGATGAATGAAGATATATCTGCAGAGTGTATATAGATGGATTAATATATATATATATATATATATATATATATATATATATATATATATATGTGTAGAGTGTATATAGATGGATGAATACATATCTGTAGAGTGTATATAGATGGATTAATATATATCTGTAGTGTGGATATAGATTAATGAATATATATATCTGTAGAGTGTGTATAGATGAATGAATATATATATATGTCTGTAGAGTGTAAATAGATGGATAAATATATATCTGTAGAGTGTATATAGATGGATGAATAAATATTTCTGTAGAGTGTATAGAGATGGATGAATATATATCTGTAGAGTGTATATAGATGGATGAAAATATATCTGTAGAGTGTATATAGATGGATGAATGTATATATCCGTAGAGTGTATATAGATGGATGAATACATATCTGTAGAGTTTATAAAATGCATGAATATATATCTGTAGAGTGTATATAGATGGATGAATACATATCTGTAGAGTTTATAAAATGCATGAATATATATCTGTAGAGTGTATATAGATGAATGAATATATATATATCTGTAAAGTGTGTATAGATGGATGAATATATATCTGTAGAGTGTGTATAGATGGATGAATATATATCTGTAGAGTGTATATAGATGGATGAATATATATCTGTAGAGTGTATATAGATGGATGAATATATATCAATAGGGTGTATATAGATGGATGAATATATATCTGTAGAGTGTATATAGATTGATGAATTTATATCTGTAGAGTGTATATAGATGGATGAATATATATCTGAAGAGTGTATATAGATGGATGAATATATATCTGTAGAGTGTATATAGATAGATGAATATATATCAATAGAGTGTATATAGATGGATGAATATATATCTGTAGAGTGTATATAGATTGATGAATTTATATCTGTAGAGTGTATATAGATGGATGAATATATATCTGTAGAGTGCATATAGATGGATGAATATATATCTGTAGAGTGTATATAGATGGATGAATACATATCTGTAGAGTGTATATAGATGGATGAATATATATCTGTAGAGTGTATATGGATGGATGAATATATATCTGTAGAGTGTATATAGATGGATGAATATATATCTGTAGAGTGTATATAGATGGATGAATATATATCAATAGAGTGTATATAGATGGATGAATATATATCTGTAGAGTGTATATAGATTGATGAATTTATATCTGTAGAGTGTATATAGATGGATGAATATATATCTGTAGAGTGCATATAGATGGATGAATATATATCTGTAGAGTGTATATAAATGGATGAATACATATCTGTAGAGTGTATATAGATGGATGAATATATATCTGTAGAGTGTATATGGATGGATGAATATATATCTGTAGAGTGTATATAGATGGATGAATATATATCTGTAGAGTGTATATAGATGGATGAATATATATCTGTAGAGTGTATATAGATTGATGAATTTATATCTGTAGAGTGTATATAGATTGATGAATATATTTCTGTAGAGTGTATATAGATGAATGAAGATATATCTGCAGAGTGTATATAGATGGATTAATATATATATATATATATATATATATATATATATATGTAGAGTGTATATAGATGGATGAATATATATCTGTAGAGTGTATATAGATGGATGAATATATATATATATATATATATCTGTAGAGTGTATATAGATGGATGAATATATATCTGTAGAGTGTATATAGATGGATGAATATATATCTGTAGAGTGTATATAGATGCATGAATATATATCTGTAGAGTGTATATAGATGGATGAATATATATATATCTGTAAAGTGTGTATAGATGGATGAATATATATCTGTAGAGTGTATATAGATGGATGAATATATATCTGTAGAGTGTATATAGATGGATGAATATATATCAATAGGGTGTATATAGATGGATGAATATATATCTGTAGAGTGTATATAGATTGATGAATTTATATCTGTAGATGAATTTATATCTGTAGAGTGTATATAGATTGATGAATTTATATCTGTAGAGTGTATATAGATGAATGAAGATATATCTGCAGAGTGTATATAGATGGATGAATTTATATCTGTAGAGTGTATATAGATGGATGAATATATATCTGTAGAGTGTATATAGATGGATAAATATATATCTGTAGAGTGTATATAGATGGATTAATAAATATTTCTGTAGAGTGTATAGAGATGGATGAATATATATCTGTAGAGTGTATATAGATGGATGAAAATATATCTGTAGAATATATATAGATGGATGAATGTATATATCTGTAGAGTGTATATAGATGGATGAATACATATCTGTAGAGTGTATAAAATGCATGAATATATATCTGTAGAGTGTATATAGATGGATGAATATATATATATATATACATATATATATATATATATATATATATATATCTGTAGAGTGTGTATAGATGGATGAATATATATCTGTAGAGTGTATATAGACGGATGAATATATATCTGTAGAGTGTATATAGATGGATGAATATATATCTGTAGAGTGTATATAGCTGGATGAATATATATCTGTAGAGTGTATATAGATGAATGAATATATATATCTGTAGAGTGTATATAGATGGATGAATATATATCTGTAGAGTGTATATAGATGGATGAATTTATATCTGTAGAGTGTATATAGATGGATGAATATATATCTGTAGAGTGTATATAGATGGATGAATATATATCTGTAGAATGCATATAGATGGATGAATATATATCTGAAGAGTGTATATAGATGGATGAATTTATATCTGTAGAGTGTATATAGATGGATGAATATATATCTGTAGAGTGTATATAGATTGATGAATTTATATCTGTAGAGTGTATATAGATGAATGAAGATATATCTGCAGAGTGTATATAGATGGATTAATATATATATATATATATATATATATATATATATATATATATATATGTGTAGAGTGTATATAGATGGATGAATACATATCTGTAGAGTGTATATAGATGGATTAATATATATCTGTAGTGTGGATATAGATTAATGAATATATATATCTGTAGAGTGTGTATAGATGAATGAATATATATATATGTCTGTAGAGTGTAAATAGATGGATAAATATATATCTGTAGAGTGTATATAGATGGATGAATAAATATTTCTGTAGAGTGTATAGAGATGGATGAATATATATCTGTAGAGTGTATATAGATGGATGAAAATATATCTGTAGAGTGTATATAGATGGATGAATGTATATATCCGTAGAGTGTATATAGATGGATGAATACATATCTGTAGAGTTTATAAAATGCATGAATATATATCTGTAGAGTGTATATAGATGGATGAATACATATCTGTAGAGTTTATAAAATGCATGAATATATATCTGTAGAGTGTATATAGATGAATGAATATATATATATCTGTAAAGTGTGTATAGATGGATGAATATATATCTGTAGAGTGTGTATAGATGGATGAATATATATCTGTAGAGTGTATATAGATGGATGAATATATATCTGTAGAGTGTATATAGATGGATGAATATATATCAATAGGGTGTATATAGATGGATGAATATATATCTGTAGAGTGTATATAGATTGATGAATTTATATCTGTAGAGTGTATATAGATGGATGAATATATATCTGAAGAGTGTATATAGATGGATGAATATATATCTGTAGAGTGTATATAGATAGATGAATATATATCAATAGAGTGTATATAGATGGATGAATATATATCTGTAGAGTGTATATAGATTGATGAATTTATATCTGTAGAGTGTATATAGATGGATGAATATATATCTGTAGAGTGCATATAGATGGATGAATATATATCTGTAGAGTGTATATAGATGGATGAATACATATCTGTAGAGTGTATATAGATGGATGAATATATATCTGTAGAGTGTATATGGATGGATGAATATATATCTGTAGAGTGTATATAGATGGATGAATATATATCTGTAGAGTGTATATAGATGGATGAATATATATCAATAGAGTGTATATAGATGGATTGAATATATATCTGTAGAGTGTATATAGATTGATGAATTTATATCTGTAGAGTGTATATAGATGGATGAATATATATCTGTAGAGTGCATATAGATGGATGAATATATATCTGTAGAGTGTATATAAATGGATGAATACATATCTGTAGAGTGTATATAGATGGATGAATATATATCTGTAGAGTGTATATGGATGGATGAATATATATCTGTAGAGTGTATATAGATGGATGAATATATATCTGTAGAGTGTATATAGATGGATGAATATATATCTGTAGAGTGTATATAGATTGATGAATTTATATCTGTAGAGTGTATATAGATTGATGAATATATTTCTGTAGAGTGTATATAGATGAATGAAGATATATCTGCAGAGTGTATATAGATGGATTAATATATATATATATATATATATATATATATATGTAGAGTGTATATAGATGGATGAATATATATCTGTAGAGTGTATATAGATGGATGAATATATATATATATATATATATCTGTAGAGTGTATATAGATGGATGAATATATATCTGTAGAGTGTATATAGATGGATGAATATATATCTGTACAGTGTATATAGATGCATGAATATATATCTGTAGAGTGTATATAGATGGATGAATATATATCTGTAGAGTGTATATAGATGGATGAATATATATATATCTGTAAAGTGTGTATAGATGGATGAATATATATCTGTAGAGTGTATATAGATGGATGAATATATATCTGTAGAGTGTATATAGATGGATGAATATATATCAATAGGGTGTATATAGATGGATGAATATATATCTGTAGAGTGTATATAGATTGATGAATTTATATCTGTAGATGAATTTATATCTGTAGAGTGTATATAGATTGATGAATTTATATCTGTAGAGTGTATATAGATGGATGAATATATATATCTGTAGAGTGCATATAGATGGATGAATATATATCTGTAGAGTGTATATAGATTGATGAATTTATATCTGTAGAGTGTATATAGATGGATGAATATATATATCTGTAGAGTGCATATAGATGGATGAATATATATCTGTAGAGTGTATATAGATGGATGAATACATATCTGTAGAGTGTATATAGATGGATGAATATATATCTGTAGAGTGTATATGGATGGATGAATATATATCTGTAGAGTGTATATAGATGGATGAATATATATCTGTAGAGTGTATATAGATGGATGAATATATATCTGTAGAGTGTATATAGATTGATGAATTTATATCTGTAGAGTGTATATAGATTGATGAATATATTTCTGTAGAGTGTATATAGATGAATGAAGATATATCTGCAGAGTGTATATAGATGGATTAATATATATATATATATATATATATATATATGTGTGTATATAGATGGATGAATACATATCTGTAGAGTGTATATAGATGGATTAATATATATATATATATATATATATATATATATATATATATATATATATGTAGAGTGTATATAGATGGATGAATATATATCTGTAGAGTGTATATAGATGGATGAATATATATATATATATCTGTAGAGTGTATATAGATGGATGAATATATATCTGTAGAGTGTATATAGATGGATGAATATATATCTGTAGAGTGTATATAGATGCATGAATATATATCTGTAGAGTGTATATAGATGGATGAATATATATCTGTAGAGTGTATATAGATGGATAAATATATATATATCTGTAAAGTGTGTATAGATGGATGAATATATATTTGTAGAGTGTATATAGATGGATGAATATATATCTGTAGAGTGTATATAGATTGATGAATTTATATCTGTAGATGAATTTATATCTGTAGAGTGTATATAGATTGATGAATTTATATCTGTAGAGTGTATATAGATGGATGAATATATATATCTGTAGAGTGCATATAGATGGATGAATATATATCTGTAGAGTGTATATAGATGGATGAATACATATCTGTAGAGTGTATATAGATGGATGAATATATATCTGTAGAGTGTATATAGATGGATGAATACATATCTGTAGAGTGTATATAGATGGATGAATATATATCTGTAGAGTGTATATAGATGGATGAATATATATCTGTAGAGTGTATATAGATGGATGAATATATATCTGTAGAGTGTATATAGATGGATGAATATATATCTGTAGAGTGTATATAGATGGATGAATATATATCAATAGAGTGTATATAGATGGATGAATATATATCTGTAGAGTGTATATAGATTGATGAATTTATATCTGTAGAGTGTATATAGATGGATGAATATATATCTGTAGAGTGTATATAGATGAATGAAGATATATCTGCAGAGTGTATATAGATGGATTAATATATATATATATATATATATATATATATATATGTGTATATAGATGGATGAATACATATCTGTAGAGTGTATATAGATGGATTAATATATATATATATATATATATATATATATATATATATATATATATGTAGAGTGTATATAGATGGATGAATATATATCTGTAGAGTGTATATAGATGGATGAATATATATATATATATCTGTAGAGTGTATATAGATGGATAAATATATATCTGTAGAGTGTATATAGATGGATGAATATATATCTGTAGAGTGTATATAGATGCATGAATATATATATATCTGTAGAGTGTATATAGATGCATGAATATACTGTATATATCTGTAGAGTGTAAATTGATGAATGAATATATATCTGTAGAGTGTATATAGATGGATGAATATATATCTGTAGAGTGTATATAGATGGATGAATATCTATATCTGTAGAGTGTATATAGATGGATGAATATATATGTATGTAGAGTGTATATAGATGGATGAATATATATATATATATATCTGTAGAGTGTATATAGATGGATGAATATATGTCTATAGAGTGTATATAGATGGCTGAATACATATCTGTAGAGTGTATATAGATGGATGAATATATATCTGTAGAGTGTATATAGATGGATGAATATCTATATCTGTAGAGTGTATATAGATGGATGAATATATATGTATGTAGAGTGTATATAGATGGATGAATATATGTCTATAGAGTGTATATAGATGGCTGAATACATATCTGTAGAGTGTATATAGATGGATGAATACATACTGTATCTGTAGAGTGTATATATATGGATGAATATATATCTGTAGAGTGTATATGGATGGATGAATATCTATATCTGTAGAGTGTATATAGAAGGATGAATATATATCTCTAGAGTGTATATAGATGGATGAATATCTATCTGTAGAGTGTGTATAGATGGATGAATATATATCTGTAGAGTGTATATAGATGGATGAATATATATCTGTAGAGTGTATATAGATTAATGAATAAATATTTCTAGAGTGTATATAGATCGATGAATATTTATATCTGTAGAGTGTATATAGATGGATGAATATATATCTGTAGAGTGTATATGGATGGATGAATATCTATATCTGTAGAGTGTATATAGAAGGATGAATATATATCTCTAGAGTGTATATAGAAGGATGAATATATATCTCTAGAGTGTATATAGATGGATGAATATCTATATCTGTAGATTGTATATAGATGGATGAATATATATGTATGTAGAGTGTATATAGATGGATGAATATATATCTGTAGAGTGTATATAGATGAATGAATATATATCTGTAGAGTGTATATAGATGGATGAATATATATATCTGTAGAGTGTATATAGATGCATGAATACATGTCTATAGAGTGTATATAGATGGATGAATATATATCTCTAGAGTGTATATAGATGGATGAATATCTATCTGTAGAGTGTATATAGATGGATGAATATCTATATCTGTACAGTGTATATAAATGGATGAATATATATCTTTAGAGTGTATATAGATTAATTAATAAATATCTCTAGAGTGTATATAGATGGATATATATATCTGTAGAGTGTATATAGATGAATGAATATATATATCTGTAGAGTGTATATAGATGCTTGAATACATGTCTATAGAGTGTATATAGATGGATGAATATATATCTGAAGAGTGTATATAGATGGATGAATACATATCTGTATAGTGTATATAAATGGATGAATATACATCTGTAGAGTGTATATAGATGTATGAATACATATCTGAAGAGTGAATATAGATGGATGAATACATATCTGTAGAGTGTATATAAATGGATGAATATATATCTGTAGAGTGTATATAGATGGATGAATATATTTCTATAGAGTGTATATAGATGGATGAATATATGTCTGTAGAAGAGTGTATTTAAATGAATGAATATATATATCTGTAGAGTGTATATAGATGGATGAATATATATATCTGTGGAGTGTATATAGATGGATGAATACATATCTGTAGAGTGCATATAGATGGCTGAATACATATCTGTAGAGTGTATATAGATGGATGAATACATATCTGTAGAGTGTATATAGATGGCTGAATATATATCTGTAGAGTGTATATAGATGGATGAATACATATCTTTAGAGTGTATATAGATGGATGAATATATATCTGTAGAGTGTATATAGATGGATGAATATCTCTATCTGTAGAGTGTATATAGATGAATGAATATATATGTATGTAGAGTGTATATAGATGGATGAATATATATATATCTGTAGAGTGTATATAAATGGATGAATATATATCTGTAGAGTGTATATAGATGGATGAATATATATATATATATATATATATATATATCTGTAGAGTGTATATACATGGATGAATATTTGTCTATAGAGTGTATATAGATGGATGAATACATATCTGTAGAGTGTATATAGATGGATGAATACATACTGGATCTGTAGATAGATAATGAATATATATATATATATATATATATATGTATGTATGTCTGTAGAGTGTATATAGATGGATGAATATACATATCTGTAGAGAGTTTAAAATGGATGAATATTTATCTGTAGAGTGTATATAGATGGATGAATATATATCTGTAGAGTGTATATAAATGAATGAATATATATCTGAAGAGTGTATAGAGATGGATGAATATATATCTGTACAGTGTATATTGATGGATGAATATACATATCTGTAGAGAGTATAAAATGGATGAATATTTATCTGTAGAGTGTATATAGATGGATGAATATATATATCGGTAAAGTGTATATAGATGAATGAATATATATATATATATATATATATATATATATATCTGTAGAGTGTATATAAATGAATGAATATATATATCTGTAGAGTCTATATAGATGAATGAATATATATATATATATATATATATATCTGTAGAGTGTATATAGATGGATGTATATGTATCTGTAGAGTGTATTTAGATGGATGAATATATATATGTAGAGTGTAGATAGATGGATGAATATATATCTGTAGAGTGTATATAGATGGATGAATATATATCTGAAAAGGGTATTTAGATGAATGAATATATATATATCTATAGAGTGTATATAGATGGATGAATACATATCTGTAGAGTGTATATAGATGGATGAATACATATCTGTAGAGTGTATATAGATGGATGTGTACATATCTGTAGAGTGTATATAGATGGATGAATATCTATATCTGTAGAGTGTATATAGATGGATGAATATATATCTGTAGTGTGTATATAGATGGATGAATATATATCTGTAGAGTGTATATAGATGGATGAATATATATATATATATATATGTAGAGTGTATATAGATGGATGAATATCTATATCTGTAGAGTGTATATAGATGGATGAGTATCTATATCTGTAGAGTGTATATAGATGGATGAATATATATATCTGTAGAGTGTATATAGATGGATGAATATATATCAGTAGAGTGTATATAGATGGATGAATATATATATCTGTAGAGTGTATATAGATGGATGAATATATATCTGTAGAGTGTATTTAGACGAATGAATATATACAGTATATCTGTAGAGTGTATATAGATGTTGGAATATATAGCTGTAGAGTGTATATAGATGGATGAATATATATCTGTAGAGTGCATATAGATGGATAAATATATATCTGTAGAGTATATATAGATGGATGAATACATATCTGTAGAGTGTATATAGATGGATAAATATATATCTGTAGAGTATATATAGATGGATGAATATCTATATCTGTAGAGTGTATATAGATGGATGAATATATATATTTGTAGAGTGTATATAGATGGATGAATATATATCTGTAGAGTGTATATAGATGGATGAATATATATCTGTAGAGTGTATATTGATGGATGAATATATATATCTGTAGAGAGTATAAAATGGATGAATATTTATCTGTAGAGTGTATATAGATTGATGAATATATATCTGTAGAGTGTATATAAATGAATGAATATATATCTGTAGAGTGTATAGAGATGGATGAATATATATCTGTAGAGAGTATAAAATGGATGAATATATATATCGGTAAAGTGTATATAGATGAATGAATATATATATATATATATATATATATATATATATATCTGTAGAGTGTATATAAATGGATATGTGTATATATATATATATATATATATTTGTAGAGTGTATATAGATTGATGAATATATATCTGTAGAGTGTATATAGATGGATGAATATATATCTGTAGAGTATATATAGATGGATGAATATATATTTCTGCAGAGTGTTTATAGATGGATGAATATATATCTGTAGAGTGTATAGAAATGGATGAATATTTATCTGTAGAGTGTATATAGATGGATGTGTGTATATATATGTAGGTATATACGTATATATATATATATATATGTATATATATATTTATATATATATATTTATATATATATATATATATATATTTGTAGAGTGTAAATAGATGGATGAATATATATCTGTAGAGTGTAAATAGATGGATTAATATCTATATCTGTAGAGTGTATATTGATGGATGAATATATATCTGTAGAGTGTATATAGATGGATGAATATATATATATATATATATATATATCTGTAGAGTGTATATAGTTGGATGAATACATATCTGTAGAGTGTATATAGATGGATGAATATGTATCTGTAGAGTGTATATAGATGAATGAATATATATATATATATATATATATATATATATATATATATATGTATGTATGTCTGTAGAGTGTATATAGATGGATGAATATAGATCTATAGAGTGTATATTGATGGATGAATATACATATCTGTAGAGAGTTTAAAATGGATGAATATTTATCTGTAGAGTGTATATAAATGAATGAATATATATCTGAAGAGTGTATAGAGATGGATGAATATATATCTGTACAGTGTATATTGATGGATGAATATACATATCTGTAGAGTGTATATAGATGAATGAATATATATATATATATATCTGTAGAGTGTATATAAATGAATGTGTATATATATATATATTTGTAGAGTGTATAGAGATGGATGAATGTATATCTGTAGAGTGTATATAGATGGATGAATATATATTTCTGTAGAGTGTATATAGATGGATGAATATATATCTGTAGAGTGTATACAGATGGATGAATATATATATGTAGAGTGTATATAGATGGATGAATATCTATATCTGTAGAGTGTATATAGATGGATGAATATCTATATCTGTAGAGTGTATATAGATGGATGAATATATATCAGTAGAGTGTATATAGATGGATGAATATATATATCTGTAGAGTGTATATAGATGGATGAATATATGTCTGTAGAGTGTATATAGATGGATGAATACATATCTGTAGAGTGTATATAGATGGATGAATACATATCTGTAGAGTGTACATAGATGGATGAATACAAATCTGAAGAGTGTATATAGATGGATGAATATATATCTGTAGAGTGTATACAGATGGATGAATATATATCTGTAAAGTGTATATAGATGGCTGAATATATATCTGTAGAGTGTATATAGATGGATGAATACATATCTGTAGAGTGTATATGGATGGATGAATACATATCTGTAGAGTGTATATAGATGGATGAATATATATCTGTAGAGTGTATATAGATGGATGAATATATGTCTGTAGAGTGTATATAGATGGATGAATATATATCAATAGAGTGTATATAGACGGATGATTATATATCTGTAGAGTGTATATAGATGGATGAATATATATATCTGTAGAGTGTATATAGATGGATGAATATCTATATCTGTAGAGTGTATATAGATGTATGAATATATATCAGTAGAGTGTATATAGATGGATGAATATATATATCTGTAGAGTGTATATAGATGGATGAATATATGTCTGTAGAGTGTATATAGATGGATGAATACATATCTGTAGAGTGGATATAGATGGATGAATACATATCTGTAGAGTGTACATAGATGGATGAATACAAATCTGAAGAGTGTATATAGATGGATGAATATATATCTGTAGAGTGTATACAGATGGATGAATATATATCTGTAAAGTGTATATAGATGGATGAATACATATCTGTAGAGTGTATATGGATGGATGAATACATATCTGTAGAGTGTATATAGATGGATGAATACATATCTGTAGAGTGTATATAGATGGATGAATACATATCTGTAGAGTATATATGGATGGATGAATACATATCTGTAGAGTGTATATAGATGGATGAATATATATCTGTAGAGTGTATATAGATGGATGAATATATGTCTGTAGAGTGTATATAGATGGATGAATATATATCAATAGAGTGTATATAGACGGATGATTATATATCTGTAGAGTGTATATAGATGGATGAATATATATATCTGTAGAGTGTATATAGATGGATGAATACATATCTGTAGAGTGTATATAGATGGATGAATATCTATATCTGTAGAGTGTATATAGATGGATGAATACATATCTGTAGAGTGTACATAGATGGATGAATACAAATCTGAAGAATGTATATAGATGGATGAATATATATCTGTAGAGTGTATATAGATGGATGAATATCTATATCTGTAGAGTGTATATAGATGGATGAATATATATCTGTAGAGTGTATATAGATGAATGAATATATATATCTGTAGAGTGTATATAGATGGATGAATATATATCTGTAGAGTGTATATAGATGGATGAATACATATCTGTAGAGTGTATATAGATGGCTGAATACATATCTGTATAGTGTATATTTGTTTTATGAATACATATCTGTAGAGTGTATATAGATGGATGAATATATATCTGTAGAGTGTATATGGATGGATAAATATCTATATCTGTAGAGTGTATATAGAAGGATGAATATCTATATCTGTAGAGTGTATATAGATGAATGAATGAATATATATATATATATATATATATATATCTGTAGAGTGTATATAGATGGATGAATATGTATCAGTAGAGTGTATATAGACGGATGATTATATATCAGTAGACTGTTTATAGATGGATGAATATATATCTGTAGAGTGTATATAGATGGATGAATATCTATATCTGTAGAGTGTATATAAATGGATGAATATATATCTGTAGAGTGTATATAGATGGATGAATATATATATCTGTAGAGGGTATATAGATGGATGAATATATGTCTATAGAGTATATATAGATGGATGAATACATATCTGTAGAGTGTATATAGATGGCTGAATACATATCTGTATAGTGTATATTGGTTTTATGAATACATATGTGTAGAGTGTATATAGATGGATGAATATATATCTGTAGAGTGTATATGGATGGATAAATATATATATATCTGTAGAGTTTATATAGAAGGATGAATATCTATATCTGTAGATTGTATGTAGATGGATGAATATATATATATATATATATATATATATATCTGTAGAGTGTATATAGATGAATGAATATATATATATATATATATATATATATATATATGTATGTCTGTAGAGTGTATATAGATGGATGAATATATATCTGTAGAGTGTATATAGATGGATGAATATATATCTGTAGTGTGTATATAGAGGGATGAATATATATCTGTAGAGTGTATATGGATGGATAAATATCTATATCTGTAGAGTGTATATAGAAGGATGAATATCTATATCTGTAGAGTGTATAAAGATGAATGAATGAATATATATATATATATATATATATATATATATATATATATATATATATATATATATATATGTCTGTAGAGTGTATATAGATGGATGAATATATATCAGTAGAGTGTATATAGACGGATGATTATATATCTGTAGAGTGTATATAGATGGATGAATATATATATCTGTAGAGGGTATATAGATGGGTGAATATATGTCTATAGAGAATATATAGATGGATGAATACATATCTGTAGAGTGTATATAGATGGCTGAATACATATCTGTATAGTGTATATTTGTTTTATGAATACATATCTGTAGAGTGTATATAGATGGATAAATATATATCTGTAGAGTGTATATGGATGGATAAATATCTATATCTGTAGAGTGTATATAGAAGGATGAATATCTATATCTGTAGATTGTATGTAGATGGATGAATTTATATATATATATATCTGTAGAGTGTATATAGATGAATGAATATATATATATATATATATATGTATGTCTGTAGAGTGTATATAGATGGATGAATATATATCTGTAGAGTGTATATAGATGGATGAATATATATCTGTAGAGTGTATATAGATGGATGAATATATATCTGTAGAGTGTATATAGATGGATGAATATATATCTGTAGAGTGTATATAGAAGGATAAATATCTATATCTGTAGATTGTATGTAGATGGATGAATATATATATATATATATATATATATATATATCTGTAGAGTGTATATAGATGAATGAATATATATATATATATATATATATATATATATATATATATATATATATATATAGATATATATATATATATGTATGTCTTTAGAGTGTATATAGATGGATGAATATATATCTGTAGAGTGTATATAGATGGATGAATATATATCTGTAGAGTGTATATGGATGGATAAATATCTATATCTGTAGAGTGTATATAGAAGGATGAATATCTATATCTGTAGAGTGTATATAGATGAATGAATGAATATATATATATATATATATATGTCTGTAGAGTGTATATAGATGGATGAATATGTATCAGTAGAGTGTATATAGACGGATGATTATATATCAGTAGACTGTATATAGATGGATGAATATATATCTGTAGAGTGTATATAGATGGATGAATATCTATATCTGTAGAGTGTATATAAATGGATGAATATATATCTGTAGAGTGTATATAGATGGATGAATATATATATCTGTAGAGGGTATATAGATGGATGAATATATGTCTATAGAGTATATAT
>CM076683.1:80949324-80956824 GCA_038501925.1 Xenopus petersii
TATATCTGTAGAGGGTATATAGATGGATGAATATATGTCTATAGAGTATATATAGATGGATGAATACATATCTGTAGAGTGTATATAGATGGCTGAATACATATCTGTATAGTGTATATTGGTTTTATGAATACATATGTGTAGAGTGTATATAGATGGATGAATATATATCTGTAGAGTGTATATGGATGGATAAATATATATATATCTGTAGAGTTTATATAGAAGGATGAATATCTATATCTGTAGATTGTATGTAGATGGATGAATATATATATATATATATATATATATATATATATATCTGTAGAGTGTATATAGATGAATGAATATATATATATATATATATATATATATGTATGTCTGTAGAGTGTATATAGATGGATGAATATATATCTGTAGAGTGTATATAGATGGATGAATATATATCTGTAGTGTGTATATAGAGGGATGAATATATATCTGTAGAGTGTATATGGATGGATAAATATCTATATCTGTAGAGTGTATATAGAAGGATGAATATCTATATCTGTAGAGTGTATAAAGATGAATGAATGAATATATATATATATATATATATATATATATATATGTCTGTAGAGTGTATATAGATGGATGAATATATATCAGTAGAGTGTATATAGACGGATGATTATATATCTGTAGAGTGTATATAGATGGATGAATATATATATCTGTAGAGGGTATATAGATGGGTGAATATATGTCTATAGAGAATATATAGATGGATGAATACATATCTGTAGAGTGTATATAGATGGCTGAATACATATCTGTATAGTGTATATTTGTTTTATGAATACATATCTGTAGAGTGTATATAGATGGATAAATATATATCTGTAGAGTGTATATGGATGGATAAATATCTATATCTGTAGAGTGTATATAGAAGGATGAATATCTATATCTGTAGATTGTATGTAGATGGATGAATTTATATATATATATCTGTAGAGTGTATATAGATGAATGAATATATATATATATATATATGTATGTCTGTAGAGTGTATATAGATGGATGAATATATATCTGTAGAGTGTATATAGATGGATGAATATATATCTGTAGAGTGTATATAGATGGATGAATATATATCTGTAGAGTGTATATAGAAGGATAAATATCTATATCTGTAGATTGTATGTAGATGGATGAATATATATATATATATATATATATATATATATATATATATATCTGTAGAGTGTATATAGATGAATGAATATATATATATATATATATATATATATATATATATATATAGATATATATATATATATGTATGTCTTTAGAGTGTATATAGATGGATGAATATATATCTGTAGAGTGTATATAGATGGATGAATATATATCTGTAGAGTGTATATGGATGGATAAATATCTATATCTGTAGAGTGTATATAGAAGGATGAATATCTATATCTGTAGAGTGTATATAGATGAATGAATGAATATATATTTATATATATGTCTGTAGAGTGTATATAGATGGATGAATATGTATCAGTAGAGTGTATATAGACGGATGATTATATATCAGTAGACTGTATATAGATGGATGAATATATATCTGTAGAGTGTATATAGATGGATGAATATCTATATCTGTAGAGTGTATATAAATGGATGAATATATATCTGTAGAGTGTATATAGATGGATGAATATATATATCTGTAGAGGGTATATAGATGGATGAATATATGTCTATAGAGTATATATAGATGGATGAATACATATCTGTAGAGTGTATATAGATGGCTGAATACATATCTGTATAGTGTATATTGGTTTTATGAATACATATGTGTAGAGTGTATATAGATGGATGAATATATATCTGTAGAGTGTATATGGATGGATAAATATATATATCTGTAGAGTTTATATAGAAGGATGAATATCTATATCTGTAGATTGTATGTAGATGGATGAATATATATATATATATATATCTGTAGAGTGTATATAGATGAATGAATATATATATATATATATATATATGTATGTCTGTAGAGTGTATATAGATGGATGAATATATATCTGTAGAGTGTATATAGATGGATGAATATATATCTGTAAAGTGTATTTAGATGAATGAATATATATATATCTATAGAGTGTATATAGATGGATGAATACATATCTGTAGAGTGTATATAGATGGATGAATACATATCTGTAGAGTGTATATAGATGGATGAATACATATCTGTAGAGTGTATATGGATGGATAAATATATATATCTGTAGAGTTTATATAGAAGGATGAATATCTATATCTGTAGATTGTATGTAGATGGATGAATATATATATATATATATCTGTAGAGTGTATATAGATGAATGAATATATATATATATATATATATATATATGTATGTCTGTAGAGTGTATATAGATGGATGAATATATATCTGTAGAGTGTATATAGATGGATGTATATGTATCTGTAGAGTGTATTTAGATGGATGAATATATATATGTAGAGTGTAGATAGATGGATGAATATATATCTGTAGAGTGTATATAGATGGATGAATATATATCTGTAAAGTGTATTTAGATGAATGAATATATATATATCTATAGAGTGTATATAGATGGATGAATACATATCTGTAGAGTGTATATAGATGGATGAATACATATCTGTAGAGTGTATATAGATGGATGTGTACATATCTGTAGAGTGTATATAGATGGATGAATATCTATATCTGTAGAGTGTATATAGATGGATGAATATATATCTGTAGTGTGTATATAGATGGATGAATATATATCTGTAGAGTGTATATAGATGGATGAATATATATATATATATGTAGAGTGTATATAGATGGATGAGTATCTATATCTGTAGAGTGTATATAGATGGATGAATATATATATCTGTAGAGTGTATATAGATGGATGAATATATATCAGTAGAGTGTATATAGATGGATGAATATATATATCTGTAGAGTGTATATAGATGGATGAATATATATCTGTAGAGTGTATTTAGACGAATGAATATATACAGTATATCTGTAGAGTGTATATAGATGTTGGAATATATATCTGTAGAGTGTATATAGATGGATGAATATATATCTGTAGAGTGCATATAGATGGATAAATATATATCTGTAGAGTATATATAGATGGATGAATACATATCTGTAGAGTGTATATAGATGGATAAATATATATCTGTAGAGTATATATAGATGGATGAATATCTATATCTGTAGAGTGTATATAGATGGATGAATATATATATATTTGTAGAGTGTATATAGATGGATGAATATATATCTGTAGAGTGTATATTGATGGATGAATATATATATCTGTAGAGAGTATAAAATGGATGAATATTTATCTGTAGAGTGTATATAGATGGATGAATATATATCTGTAGAGTGTATATAAATGAATGAATATATATCTGTAGAGTGTATAGAGATGGATGAATATATATCTGTAGAGAGTATAAAATGGATGAATATATATATCGGTAAAGTGTATATAGATGAATGAATATATATATATATATATATATATATATATATATCTGTAGAGTGTATATAAATGGATATGTGTATATATATATATATATTTGTAGAGTGTATATAGATGGATGAATATATATCTGTAGAGTGTATATAGATGGATGAATATATATCTGTAGAGTATATATAGATGGATGAATATATATTTCTGCAGAGTGTTTATAGATGGATGAATATATATCTGTAGAGTGTATAGAAATGGATGAATATTTATCTGTAGAGTGTATATAGATGGATGTGTGTATATATATGTAGGTATATACGTATATATATATATATGTATATATATATATATATATTTATATATATATATATATATATATATATATATATATATATATATTTGTAGAGTGTAAATAGATGGATGAATATATATCTGTAGAGTGTAAATAGATGGATTAATATCTATATCTGTAGAGTGTATATTGATGGATGAATATATATCTGTAGAGTGTATATAGTTGGATGAATATATGTCTATAGAGTATATATAGATGGATGAATACATATCTGTAGAGTGTATATAGATGAATGAATATGAATATATATATATATATATATATATATATATATATGTATGTATGTCTGTAGAGTGTATATAGATGGATGAATATAGATCTATAGAGTGTATATTGATGGATGAATATACATATCTGTAGAGAGTTTAAAATGGATGAATATTTATCTGTAGAGTGTATATAGATGGATGAATATATATCTGTAGAGTGTATATAAATGAATGAATATATATCTGAAGAGTGTATAGAGATGGATGAATATGTATCTGTACAGTGTATATTGATGGATGAATATACATATCTGTAGAGAGTATAAAATGGATGAATATTTATCTGTAGAGTGTATATAGATGGATGAATATATATATCGGTAAAGTGTATATAGATGAATGAATATATATATATATATATCTGTAGAGTGTATATAAATGAATGTGTATATATATATTTGTAGAGTGTATAGAGATGGATGAATGTATATCTGTAGAGTGTATATAGATGGATGAATATATATTTCTGTAGAGTGTATAGAGATGGATGAATATACATATCTGTAGAGAGTATAACATGGATGAATATTTATCTGTAGAGTGTATATAGATGGATGAATATCTATCTGTAGATTGTATATAGATGGATGAATATATATCTGTAGAGTGTATATAGATGGATGAATATATATCTGTAGAGTGTATACAGATGGATGAATATATATATGTAGAGTGTATATAGATGGATGAATATATATCAGTAGAGTGTATATAGATGGATGAATATATATATCTGTAGAGTGTATATAGATGGATGAATATATGTCTGTAGAGTGTATATAGATGGATGAATACATATCTGTAGAGTGTATATAGATGGATGAATACATATCTGTAGAGTGTACATAGATGGATGAATACAAATCTGAAGAGTGTATATAGATGGATGAATATATATCTGTAGAGTGTATACAGATGGATGAATATATATCTGTAAAGTGTATATAGATGGCTGAATATATATCTGTAGAGTGTATATAGATGGATGAATATATATCAATAGAGTGTATATAGACGGATGATTATATATCTGTAGAGTGTATATAGATGGATGAATATATATATCTGTAGAGTGTATATAGATGGATGAATACATATCTGTAGAGTGTATATAGATGGATGAATATCTATATCTGTAGAGCGTATATAGATGGATGAATACATATCTGTAGAGTGTACATAGATGGATGAATACAAATCTGAAGAATGTATATAGATGGATGAATATATATCTGTAGAGTGTATATAGATGGATGAATATCTATATCTGTAGAGTGTATATAGATGGATTAATATCTATATCTGTAGAGTTTATATAAATGGATGAATATATATCTGTAGAGTGTATATAGATGGATGAATATATGTCTGTAGAGTGTATATAGACGGATGATTATATATCTGTAGAGTGTATATAGATGGATGAATATATATATCTGAAGAGTGTATATAGATGGATGAATATCTATATCTGTAGAGTTTATATAAATGGATGAATATATATCTGTAGAGTGTATATAGATGGATGAATATATATCAATAGAGTGTATATAGACGGATGATTATATATCTGTAGAGTGTATATAGATGGATGAATATATATATCTGAAGAGTGTATATAGATGGATGAATATATATAACTGTAGAGTGTATACAGATGGATGAATATATATCTGTAAAGTGTATATAGATGGCTAAATATATATCTGTAGAGTGTATATAGATGGATGAATACATATCTGTAGAGTGTATATAGATGGATGAATACATATCTGTAGAGTGTATATAGATGGATGAATATATATCTGTAGAGTGTATATAGATGGATGAATTAATATCTGTAGAGTGTATATAGATGAATGTGTGAGTGTGTGTATATATATATATATATATATATATATATATATATATATATATATATATATATTTGTAGAGTGTATATAGATGGACGAATATATATCTCTAGAGTGTATATAGATGAATGAATATATATTTGTAGAGTGTATATAGATGGATGAATATATGTCTATAGAGTGTATATAGATGGATGAATACATATCTGTAGAGTGTATATAGATGGCTGATTAGATATCTGTAGAGTGTATACATATCTTTAGAGTGTATATAGATGGATGAATATATATATCTGTAGAGTGTATACAGATGGATGAATATATATCTCTAGAGTGTATATAGATGGATGAATATATGTCTATAGAGTGTATATAGATGGATGAATATATATCTGTAGAGTGTATATAGATGGATGAATATATATATCTGTAGAGTGTATACAGATGGATGAATATATATCTTTAAAGTGTATTTAGATGGATGAATATATTTATGTAGAGTGTAGATAGATGGATGAATATATATCTGTAGAGTGCATATAGATGGATAAATATATATCTGTAGAGTATATATAGATGGATGAATATCTATATCTGTAGAGTGTATATAGATGGATGAATATATATATATTTGTAGAGTGTATATAGATGGATGAATATATATCTGTAGAGTATATAGAGATGGATGAATATCTATATCTGTAGAGTGTATATAGATGGATGAATATATATATATTTGTAGAGTGTATATAGATGATGAATATATATCTGTAGAGTGTATATAGATGGATGAATATATATCTGTAGAGTGTATATTGATGGATGAATATATATATATCTGTAGAGAGTATAAAATGGATGAATATTTATCTGTAGAGTGTATATAGATGGATGAATATATATCTGTAGAGTGTATATAAATTAATGAATATATATCTGTAGAGTGTATAGAGATGGATGAATATATATCTGTAGAGAGTATAAAATGGATGAAAATATATATATATATATATATATATATATATATATATATATATATATCTGTAGAGTGTACATAAATGGATGTGTGTATATATATATATATATTTGTAGAGTGTATATAGATGGATGAATACATATATGTAGAGTGTATAAAATGGATGAATGTATATCTGTAGAGTGTATATAGATGGATGAATACATATCTGTAGAGTGTATATAGATGGATGAATATATATCTGTAGAGTGTAAATAGATGGATGAATATATATATCTGTAGAGTGTATATAGATGGATGAATATATATCTGTAGAGTGTATATAAATGGATGAATATATATCTGTAGAGTGTATATAGATGGATGAATATATATCTGTAGAGTGTATATAGATGGATGAATATATATCTGTAGAGTGTATATAGATGGATGAATACATATCTGTAGAGTGTATATAGATGGCTGAATACATATCTGTATAGTGTATATTTGTTTTATGAATACATATCTG
>CM076683.1:80959324-80971824 GCA_038501925.1 Xenopus petersii
GTAGAGTGTATATAGATGGATGAATATATATCTGTAGAGTGTATATGGATGGATAAATATCTATATCTGTAGAGTGTATATAGAAGGATGAATATCTATATCTGTAGAGTGTATAAAGATGAATGAATGAATATATATATATATATATATGTCTGTAGAGTGTATATAGATGGATGAATATATATCAGTAGAGTGTATATAGACGGATGATTATATATCTGTAGAGTGTATATAGATGGATGAATATATATATCTGTAGAGGGTATATAGATGGGTGAATATATGTCTATAGAGTATATATAGATGGATGAATACATATCTGTAGAGTGTATATAGATGGCTGAATACATATCTGTATAGTGTATATTTGTTTTATGAATACATATCTGTAGAGTGTATATAGATGGATAAATATATATCTGTAGAGTGTATATGGATGGATAAATATCTATATCTGTAGAGTGTATATAGAAGGATGAATATCTATATCTGTAGAGTGTATATAGATGAATGAATATATATATATGTATGTCTGTAGAGTGTATATAGATGGATGAATATATATATATATATCTGTAGAGTGTACATAGATGAATGAATATATATATATATCTATATATATATAGATATATATATATGTATGTCTGTAGAGTGTATATAGATGGATGAATATATATCTGTAGAGTGTATATAGATGGATGAATATATATCTGTAGAGTGTATATTGATGGATAAATATCTATATCTGTAGAGTGTATATAGAAGGATGAATATCTATATCTGTAGAGTGTATATAGATGAATGAATGAATATATATATATATATATATATGTCTGTAGAGTGTATATAGATTGATGAATATATATCAGTAGAGTGTATATAGACGGATGATTATATATCAGTAGACTGTATATAGATAGATGAATATATATCTGTAGAGTGTATATAGACGGATGATTATATATCTGTAGAGTGTATATAGATGGATGAATATATATCAGTAAACTGTATATAGATGGATGAATATATATCTGTAGAGTATATATAGATGGATGAATATATATATCTGAAGAGTGTATATAGATGGATGAATATATATATATATCTGTAGAGTGTATATAGATGGATGAATATATATCTGTAGAGTGTATATAGATGGATGAATATATATCAGTAGACTGTATATAGATGGATGAATATATATCTGTAGAGTGTATATAGATGGATGAATATATATTTCTGTAAAGTGTATATAGATGGATGAATATATATATCTGTAGAGTGTATATTGATGGATGAATATATATTTCTGTAGAGTGTATATAGATGGATGAATATATATATCTGTAGAGTGTATATAGATGGATGAATATTTATCTGTAGAGTGTATATAGATGGATGAATAAATATCTGTAGAGTGTATATAGATGAATGAATACATATCTGTAGAGTGTATATAGATGGATAAATAAATATCTGTAGAGTGTATAGATGGATGAATATATATCTGTAGAGTGTATATAGATGGATGAATATATATCAGTAGAGTGTATATAGACGGATGATTATATATCTGTAGAGTGTATATAGATGGATGAATATATATATCTGAAGAGTGTATATAGATGGATGAATATATATATATATCTTTAGAGTGTATATAGATGGATGAATATATATATGTCAAGACCGCCGGGAGCGCGAGGAGTCGCGTCCGTTCCCGCGGCGAAGAATCCAAAATGGCGGCGCCCAGGGAACCCACGTGGGTTCCGACGTCGGCGTTGTGACGCCAGCACGGCGCGACGGTCGCAGTCGCGCTGACGCTGGCGCAAGGGCGCCAAATTCAAAGTTAAAAGGACGCCTGAGGCGCCAAGATGGCGCCCGAAAATAGGATTCCGTTCCCTAATTGTTCCTGGGTTTTCCTTGCTGTTTCCCTGCTTATATCTGCTTGATTCCCTGTTGTGACCCCTTGCCTGGACCTGGACTTCGCTGATACGCTGCCTGCCTTTGACCCCCTGCCTGGCCCTGGACTTTGTTTGTATTCCGCCTGTCTTTTGACCTGTGCTTGGACTTTGATTATTCCCTTGCCTAACCCCTGGATACCACGACCCTGATCCCTCCTGAGGGGCTTCCTCCTAGATCCGGACTACTCCCCAGAGGGGGCTCTCGGCTCCCTGACATTATTTTCGGGCCATGGATCCTTCTGAGGAAGCCACACCTGATGTCGGACGAGCGCTCCGCGGACTGGCATCCCGCATGGAGGACTACGAAAACCAGCAGGTTCGCATTGGGCAAGCACTCGATATCCTGCTTGCTCGAGAGCCATCTGCGCCCTCCGCTGTTCCACCTTCTGGAGTTTCACCCATGGTGGCAGCCTCTTCGAACGCAAGCTATCCGACAGGTGAGCCTCGCATTCCACCTCCTCCTCGCTTCAGTGGGGACCCACAAGCCTGCAGGGGATTTGCCACACAGTGCCAAATTCAATTTGAGTTCCAACCCACGCAGTTCCCAAGTGAGCGTTCCAAGGTGGGGTATGTGATGTCTCGATTGGAAGGCAAGCCACTGGAGTGGGCTACGTCTCTTTGGGAGAAGAATTCCCCGGTGACTTATGTTGTTAAAGACTTTCTCCAAGCTTTTAGCACAGTCTTTGATGCACCTGGTCGAGTCACGAACGCCCCTGCCCGTCTCTTGCAGCTCCGGCAGGGAAGCCGCAGTGTCAATGAGTACGCTATAGACTTCCGAACACTGATGGCGGAGACTTCCTGGTGTGATGACGCTTACAAGGCCGTATACTATCAAGGCCTATCCATCCGCATCAAAGATGATCTCGTCTCCAGAGAGACTCCTGACACCCTGGAGGGACTGATCACCCTATCTATTAAGGTAGACACCCGCCACAGAGAACACCAGGTGGAGAGAGAGCGCAGCAGACGATTTTCTCCCATGTTGGCTCCTCGCTTTCAAAGGCCGATTTTGCATGCTCCCGCTGTTCCAGTGACTCATGTGTCCACCTCACCCCTGGAGGAACCTATGCAAGTAGGAAAGGTTCACCTTTCCGAGCAGGAAAGACTCCGAAGACGAATGGCAGGTCTCTGTTTGTACTGTGGTGGTCACTCCCATTTTGCCAATGCCTGTCCTGCCAAAGCCAGGAGTTTTGTACCCCGAGGTATGTCACTGGTTTCTCATGTAGGGGGCATTACTCAAGGTCCTAAGGAGAAGTATCAAGAAAATTCACGCAGACTTCTCCTTCCTTTGCAGATTCTCCTGGTAAATAAGACTATCTGCGAAAGGGCCTTCCTCGACTCCGGGGCGGATGGCAACTTCATGGACGCCTTCTTTGCCGAACGCATGAAGATTCCCCTGCTCCCCTTGTCTTCTCCCCTGCGAATTACCGCCATAGATGACAAACCCCTGGAGTTTGAATTCGTCACTAAGTTCACGGCGGAACTATCTGTACAAGTTGGGGTGCTACATCAAGAAAAACTTTCATTTTTCATCATCCCCTGTCCTTCTACTCCAGTAATACTGGGTCTTCCGTGGTTACGTCTACATAACCCCACCATAGACTGGTCCTCTGGGCAGATCTCTCGTTGGAGTTTATTTTGTCAGCAACATTGCCTTCCGCCAAAACCCCTCGAGAAGGTGAATGTCTCCACTGCGGAACTAAAGACTTTGCCCTCCACTTACAAGGGATTCTCTGATGTGTTCTGTAAGAAGTCTGCGGAATTCCTTCCTCCACATCGCTCCTACGACTGTCCTGTCGAACTCCTGCCAGGAGCCATGCCCCCCAGAGGCCGCACTTACCCTCTCTCTCCTGCAGAGACTACCGCAATGAAGGAATATATCCAAGAAAATCTCCAGCGGGGGTTCATCCGCCCTTCTACCTCTCCAGCAGGGGCTGGGTTCTTCTTCGTGGAGAAGAAGGACGGAGGCCTTCGGCCATGTATAGACTATCGGGGCCTGAATAAAATCACTGTAAAAAACAGGTACCCACTGCCCTTGATTGCAGAGCTCTTCGACCAGCTGAAGGGGGCGAAGATTTTCTCTAAGTTGGATCTCCGGGGGGCGTACAACCTCATTCGCATCCGTGAGGGTGACGAATGGAAGACGGCTTTCAACACTCGTGACGGGCACTATGAATATCTCGTCATGCCCTTCGGCCTTTGCAATGCCCCTGCCGTCTTCCAGGAGTTTGTTAACGATGTGTTCCGGGATCTCCTAGGAAGGTTCGTAGTCGTGTACCTGGACGACATCCTGATCTTTTCTAAAGACCTAGAAAGCCATCGCTCCCAGGTGAAGGAGGTACTCTCTCGTCTGAGGAAGAACTCTCTCTTCGCCAAGTTGGAGAAGTGCGTCTTCGAGGTGTCCAAGATCCCCTTCCTAGGATACATTATCTCTCCTGAGGGATTTGAGATGGATCCCGTGAAAGTGTCGGCCATCCAAGAGTGGCCTCTTCCGCTGAGTACCAAGGCAATCCAGAGATTTATCGGATTTGCTAACTACTATCGGCAGTTCATCCGGGGGTTCTCTTCCCGCATTGCACCTATCCTGGCCCTCATCCGGAAAGGGGGTAAACCCAGCTTGTGGCCTCCATCTGCCATTGAAGCTTTTCAGTCCTTGAAAGAGGCCTTCACGTCAGCTTCTGTCCTCCGACACCCCAATCCTGAACTACCCTTCTGCATCGAAGTTGATGCTTCTGAAGTCGGAGCCGGAGCCATCCTGTCTCAGAGACACCCCGCTGATGGGAAGTTGCACCCCTGTGCTTATTTCTCCAAGAAGTTCTCATCCGCAGAGCAGAATTATGATGTCGGGAATCGAGAACTCTTGGCAGTCAAGCTTGCCCTTGAAGAATGGCGTCATCTCCTGGAGGGCTCTGAAATTCCTGTCCAGATTTACACTGATCACAAGAATCTGGAGTTTATACAGTCCCTCAAGAGGCTAAATCCCAGACAAGCCAGGTGGGCCCTTTTCTTTTCCCGATTTAATTTTGTTTTGACTTATCGCCCAGGTTCCAAGAATCGGAAGGCTGACGCCTTGTCTCGTAGCTTCACTCCGGTGGACCGTGACCCTGAGAGACAGGAACCAATCATCCCACCAGTCAAGATCATTGCCTCTTTGTATCCCCAATTTGCCGACCAGATCCTGGCTGGGCAGTCCTTGGCTCCTCAAAATACTCCGATTGGCATGGCCTTCGTCCCTCCGGAACTTCGCCTGGCCATCCTGCAACAAACCCACTGCTCCAGGCAAGCAGGACATCCTGGTCCAGCCAAGACCCTTGAACTCTTGAGGCGCCTAGTCTGGTGGCCTGAAATCCGCAAGGATGTAAAGGACTTTGTGGCGGCTTGTAATGTCTGTGCCACTTCTAAGCCTAGCCATTCCCGCCCCAGCGGGTTGTTACAGCCTTTACCGGTTCCCTCTCGTCCGTGGACGCACCTCTCTATGGACTTTATCGTCGAACTTCCTCCCTCCGGTGGGAATACTGTGATCTGGGTTGTCATTGACCGCTTCAGCAAAATGGCCCATTTCATCCCTTTGAAGAAGTTACCCTCGGCGGTGGAATTATCCCAACTCTTTATTAAGTACATCTTCCGCCTGCATGGTTTCCCGGTGGAGATCGTCTCCGACAGAGGCACCCAGTTTACCGCCAAGTTCTGGCGTTCCCTATGTAAAGACTTGGGAATAACACTTCAATTTTCGTCTGCCTACCACCCGCAGACGAATGGGGCAGCTGAACGTGTGAACCAAGCCTTAGAACAGTTCCTGAGGAACCACGTGTCTCTTTGCCAGGACGATTGGTCTGACCTCCTCCCGTGGGCGGAGTTTGCTCATAATAATGCATGTCATTCCTCCACAGGAAGGTCTCCGTTTATGGTGGTGTATGGACAGCACCCTCAAGCCTTTCCTCAGGATTTCGTGTTGTCGGACGTCCCGGCTGCAGATGATCTGGCAGCCCATATGCTTGCTATTTGGGCTGCAACCAAGTCTAATCTGGAGAAGAGTGCTCTAGTCCACAAGACTTTCGCGGATCGCCGTAGAAGGCCCGCTCCTCCCTACAAGGTGGGTGATAGTGTCTGGCTCTCTTCCAGGAATATTCGCTTGAAGGTGCCATCTCCCAAGTTGGGTCCGAAGTTCCTGGGTCCGTTCCCCATCTTGGAGATTATCAACCCTGTAGCCATCAGACTTCAACTCCCACCAGAGATGAGAATCCCCAACGTGTTCCACGTCTCCCTGGTGAAGCCCACCGTCTCCAACCGTTTCTCTGATGTCCAGTCTCCTCCTCCTGCCATCTCTGTGGAGGGTCAACAAGAATTCGAGGTGGAGAGAATCCTTGATTCCAGAATCTCCAGAGGGTCCCTTCAATACCTCATCCATTGGAAGGGCTTTGGCCCCGAAGAATGCTCTTGGGAGGGACACCGTGATGTGCATGCTCCTCGTTTGGTAAAAGACTTCCACTCCAAGTTTCCCCAGAAACCAAGTCCCGGTGGTCCTGAGGCCCCCCGTGAGGGGGGGGTACTGTCAAGACCGCCGGGAGCGCGAGGAGTCGCGTCCGCTCCCGGCGGCGAAGAATCCAAAATGGCGGCGCCCAGGGAACCCACGTGGGTTCCGACGTCGGCGTTGTGACGCCAGCACGGCGCGACGGTCGCAGTCGCGCTGACGCTGGCGCAAGGGCGCCAAATTCAAAGTTAAAAGGACGCCTGAGGCGCCAAGATGGCGCCCGAAAATAGGATTCCGTTCCCTAATTGTTCCTGGGTTTTCCTTGCTGTTTCCCTGCTTATATCTGCTTGATTCCCTGTTGTGACCCCTTGCCTGGACTTCGCTGATACGCTGCCTGCCTTTGACCCCCTGCCTGGCCCTGGACTTTGTTTGTATTCCGCCTGTCTTTTGACCTGTGCTTGGACTTTGATTATTCCCTTGCCTAACCCCTGGATACCACGACCCTGATCCCTCCTGAGGGGCTTCCTCCTAGATCCGGACTACTCCCCAGAGGGGGCTCTCGGCTCCCTGACAATATATATCTGTAGAGTGTATATAGATGGATGAATATATATCTATAGAGTGTATATAGATGGATGAATATCTATATCTGTAGAGTGTATTTAGATGAATTAATATATATGTCTGTAGAGTGTAAATAGATGGATGAATATCTATATCTGCAGAGTCTATATAGATGAATGAATATATATATATATATCTGTAGAGTGTATATAGATGAATGAATATATATATAGATATATAGATATATTTATATATCTGTAGAGTGTATATAGATGGATGAATATATATATCTGTAGAGTGTATATAGATGGATGAATATATATATATCTGTAGAGTGTATATAGATGGATGAATATCTATATCTGTAGAGTGTATTTAGATGAATTAATATATATGTCTGTAGAGTGTAAATAGATGGATGAATATCTATATCTGTAGAGTATTCATAGATGGATGAATATATATATATATATATATATATATATATATATATATATATATGTAGAGTGTATATAGATGGATGAATATATATATCTGCAGAGTCTATATAGATGAATGAATATATATATATATATATCTGTAGAGTGTATTTAGATGGATGAATATATTTATGTAGAGTGTAGATAGATGGATGAATATATATCTGTAGAGTGCATATAGATGGATAAATATATATCTGTAGAGTGTATATAGATGGATGAATATATATATCTGAAGAGTGTATATAGATGGATGAATATATATATATATCTTTAGAGTGTATATAGATGGATGAATATATATATATCTGTAGAGTGTATATAGATGGATGAATATATATCTATAGAGTGTATATAGATGGATGAATATCTATATCTGTAGAGTGTATTTAGATGAATTAATATATATGTCTGTAGAGTGTAAATAGATGGATGAATATCTATATCTGCAGAGTCTATATAGATGAATGAATATATATATATATCTGTAGAGTGTATATAGATGAATGAATATATATATAGATATATAGATATATTTATATATCTGTAGAGTGTATATAGATGGATGAATATATATATCTGTAGAGTGTATATAGATGGATGAATATATATATATCTGTAGAGTGTATATAGATGGATGAATATCTATATCTGTAGAGTGTATTTAGATGAATTAATATATATGTCTGTAGAGTGTAAATAGATGGATGAATATCTATATCTGTAGAGTATTCATAGATGGATGAATATATATATATATATATATATATATATATATATATATATATATATATATATAGAGTGTATATAGATGGATGAATATATATATCTGCAGAGTCTATATAGATGAATGAATATATATATATATATATATATATATCTGTAGAGTGTATTTAGATGAATTAATATATATGTCTGTAGAGTGTAAATAGATGGATGAATATCTATATCTGTAGAGTATTCATAGATGGATGAATATATATATATATATATATATATATATATATATATATATATGTAGAGTGTATATAGATGGATGAATATATATATCTGCAGAGTCTATATAGATGAATGAATATATATATATATATATCTGTAGAGTGTATATAGATGGATGTATATGTATCTGTAGAGTGTATTTAGATGGATGAATATATATATGTAGAGTGTAGATAGATGGATGAATATATATCTGTAGAGTGTATATAGATGGATGAATATATATCTGTAAAGTGTATTTAGATGAATGAATATATATATATCTATAGAGTGTATATAGATGGATGAATACATATCTGTAGAGTGTATATAGATGGATGAATACATATCTGTAGAGTGTATATAGATGGATGTGTACATATCTGTAGAGTGTATATAGATGGATGAATATCTATATCTGTAGAGTGTATATAGATGGATGAATATATATCTGTAGTGTGTATATAGATGGATGAATATATATCTGTAGAGTGTATATAGATGGATGAATATATATATATATATGTAGAGTGTATATAGATGGATGAGTATCTATATCTGTAGAGTGTATATAGATGGATGAATATATATATCTGTAGAGTGTATATAGATGGATGAATATATATCAGTAGAGTGTATATAGATGGATGAATATATATATCTGTAGAGTGTATATAGATGGATGAATATATATCTGTAGAGTGTATTTAGACGAATGAATATATACAGTATATCTGTAGAGTGTATATAGATGTTGGAATATATATCTGTAGAGTGTATATAGATGGATGAATATATATCTGTAGAGTGCATATAGATGGATAAATATATATCTGTAGAGTATATATAGATGGATGAATACATATCTGTAGAGTGTATATAGATGGATAAATATATATCTGTAGAGTATATATAGATGGATGAATATCTATATCTGTAGAGTGTATATAGATGGATGAATATATATATATTTGTAGAGTGTATATAGATGGATGAATATATATCTGTAGAGTGTATATTGATGGATGAATATATATATCTGTAGAGAGTATAAAATGGATGAATATTTATCTGTAGAGTGTATATAGATGGATGAATATATATCTGTAGAGTGTATATAAATGAATGAATATATATCTGTAGAGTGTATAGAGATGGATGAATATATATCTGTAGAGAGTATAAAATGGATGAATATATATATCGGTAAAGTGTATATAGATGAATGAATATATATATATATATATATATATATATATATCTGTAGAGTGTATATAAATGGATATGTGTATATATATATATATATTTGTAGAGTGTATATAGATGGATGAATATATATCTGTAGAGTGTATATAGATGGATGAATATATATCTGTAGAGTATATATAGATGGATGAATATATATTTCTGCAGAGTGTTTATAGATGGATGAATATATATCTGTAGAGTGTATAGAAATGGATGAATATTTATCTGTAGAGTGTATATAGATGGATGTGTGTATATATATGTAGGTATATACGTATATATATATATATGTATATATATATATATATATTTATATATATATATATATATATATATATATATATATATATATATATATTTGTAGAGTGTAAATAGATGGATGAATATATATCTGTAGAGTGTAAATAGATGGATTAATATCTATATCTGTAGAGTGTATATTGATGGATGAATATATATCTGTAGAGTGTATATAGTTGGATGAATATATGTCTATAGAGTATATATAGATGGATGAATACATATCTGTAGAGTGTATATAGATGAATGAATATGAATATATATATATATATATATATATATATATATATATATGTATGTATGTCTGTAGAGTGTATATAGATGGATGAATATAGATCTATAGAGTGTATATTGATGGATGAATATACATATCTGTAGAGAGTTTAAAATGGATGAATATTTATCTGTAGAGTGTATATAGATGGATGAATATATATCTGTAGAGTGTATATAAATGAATGAATATATATCTGAAGAGTGTATAGAGATGGATGAATATGTATCTGTACAGTGTATATTGATGGATGAATATACATATCTGTAGAGAGTATAAAATGGATGAATATTTATCTGTAGAGTGTATATAGATGGATGAATATATATATCGGTAAAGTGTATATAGATGAATGAATATATATATATATATATCTGTAGAGTGTATATAAATGAATGTGTATATATATATTTGTAGAGTGTATAGAGATGGATGAATGTATATCTGTAGAGTGTATATAGATGGATGAATATATATTTCTGTAGAGTGTATAGAGATGGATGAATATACATATCTGTAGAGAGTATAACATGGATGAATATTTATCTGTAGAGTGTATATAGATGGATGAATATCTATCTGTAGATTGTATATAGATGGATGAATATATATCTGTAGAGTGTATATAGATGGATGAATATATATCTGTAGAGTGTATACAGATGGATGAATATATATATGTAGAGTGTATATAGATGGATGAATATATATCAGTAGAGTGTATATAGATGGATGAATATATATATCTGTAGAGTGTATATAGATGGATGAATATATGTCTGTAGAGTGTATATAGATGGATGAATACATATCTGTAGAGTGTATATAGATGGATGAATACATATCTGTAGAGTGTACATAGATGGATGAATACAAATCTGAAGAGTGTATATAGATGGATGAATATATATCTGTAGAGTGTATACAGATGGATGAATATATATCTGTAAAGTGTATATAGATGGCTGAATATATATCTGTAGAGTGTATATAGATGGATGAATATATATCAATAGAGTGTATATAGACGGATGATTATATATCTGTAGAGTGTATATAGATGGATGAATATATATATCTGTAGAGTGTATATAGATGGATGAATACATATCTGTAGAGTGTATATAGATGGATGAATATCTATATCTGTAGAGCGTATATAGATGGATGAATACATATCTGTAGAGTGTACATAGATGGATGAATACAAATCTGAAGAATGTATATAGATGGATGAATATATATCTGTAGAGTGTATATAGATGGATGAATATCTATATCTGTAGAGTGTATATAGATGGATTAATATCTATATCTGTAGAGTTTATATAAATGGATGAATATATATCTGTAGAGTGTATATAGATGGATGAATATATGTCTGTAGAGTGTATATAGACGGATGATTATATATCTGTAGAGTGTATATAGATGGATGAATATATATATCTGAAGAGTGTATATAGATGGATGAATATCTATATCTGTAGAGTTTATATAAATGGATGAATATATATCTGTAGAGTGTATATAGATGGATGAATATATATCAATAGAGTGTATATAGACGGATGATTATATATCTGTAGAGTGTATATAGATGGATGAATATATATATCTGAAGAGTGTATATAGATGGATGAATATATATAACTGTAGAGTGTATACAGATGGATGAATATATATCTGTAAAGTGTATATAGATGGCTAAATATATATCTGTAGAGTGTATATAGATGGATGAATACATATCTGTAGAGTGTATATAGATGGATGAATACATATCTGTAGAGTGTATATAGATGGATGAATATATATCTGTAGAGTGTATATAGATGGATGAATTAATATCTGTAGAGTGTATATAGATGAATGTGTGAGTGTGTGTATATATATATATATATATATATATATATATATATATATATATATATATATATATTTGTAGAGTGTATATAGATGGACGAATATATATCTCTAGAGTGTATATAGATGAATGAATATATATTTGTAGAGTGTATATAGATGGATGAATATATGTCTATAGAGTGTATATAGATGGATGAATACATATCTGTAGAGTGTATATAGATGGCTGATTAGATATCTGTAGAGTGTATACATATCTTTAGAGTGTATATAGATGGATGAATATATATATCTGTAGAGTGTATACAGATGGATGAATATATATCTCTAGAGTGTATATAGATGGATGAATA